>JBBBDQ010001232.1:2680000-3167500 GCA_037127315.1 Ascarosepion bandense | reverse complement strand
TAATAATGTGCTTGTTCATACTTATCATGTCAAACCGAAATTTCCTAATCAACTGCATATCACCATTCGAAATCCGACATGTCCTTTCGACTCAATCATTCTATATAAAACCCTAGAATTTTCATTAGGTTATTCTGGTTGATGTATCGATGCTTTTTCGAATATCCAGTTCTACTCAACGCGAAAATACTGAGACCATTCCAATGTTTCAATATATAAGGATATCTCTAACAAATATTTTCTACAAATTTGGCAGCAATCTTCTAAGGCCTATATATGTTTCTGTTATTTTATATTATTTCATTTTTTTAACGATTTACACAATTGAGTATTTTAGATCTTTAAATTATTAATCAATTTTCAGGCAAGTAGTCTACTTATTTTACTGAAAGGATGGAATTGTAGGTTTTGGCTATGAGATATTTTTCAGTCTGTCAACGAAGTGAGTTCTTGAAAATATCAGCTTGGGAAAGTGACCCCAACTAGTGGTAACGTTAAGAAGTGCTACAAACGTATATCAAGCATATGAAGAAATTGATGCATGTGCTGGTATGAAGTCATTTATAACGGAATGTTTGACCGTACAACTACTGATCACGACGGAACGTATTCTTTCTAAGATCGTTTCAGCGTTTTGCCAGAATAAACTGCAAATGAGGTTTGTAGGTGATGATAAGACATAGAGATTTTGTAAAACGCAGCGCATATCCTGGCAGAAGGGTTCCAGTTTTGAAATATTTTCACAAAGTTTGCACAGTTCTTTCAATACCTGGGCATGGCTTTCCAGAATTAATAGAGCTCATGATCAGATTTGCACTAGGGAATATGATTACCTAGTAAATATCAGGCAACGGGCAAAGAAATATGTAGTTAAGAAAAAAAGAATTACTGTAGTCCATGTTATTTCACCAACACCGAGATTCCTAGGATAATACTTACAATTAACTATTATTAAAAAACAATAGCATTCAAAATCATCCGCATACAGTCCTGTTTTGCTGTATCACACTTCATCAGTGTAACTAGAAAACAGATTGCTTCAAACAATATATATATATACATCGGTCTCTATTAAAATAGTGGGTATATACATATATATATATATATAATTATAATCGTATATATATATATATATATATATATATATATATATATATATACGCTCTCACGCCCTGATTGAGCACTCTGGAAGAATGGTAGACTTTGAAAAAAGTAGCTACACTGGCATGTATGCCTCGCACATTCAGTAATGAATTAGAACACTCTGGCTATTAGGCGGATATAATGAAAATATACACGCAAAAAGTCTGCCTTCTTCAACCAAGCGCCCATAGCTCATAGGCAGAATAGTCGACTGACGCCAATTCAGTCGGGTTTCAATCCTGGGTTAAAAGCAATCGCAGTCTAACCGTACTGATGAGCTGTGACACAGCGAAACAGATCTGTCTGCGGATGACTATATATATATATATATATATATATATATATATATATATATATATATTCTACACTACTCGACAATATAATTATTCACAAAAATAAATTAATAAGAAACTGTTAAAAAGCAAATACGCAGAAAGAGTTTAATAACTGGTAGTAAATAGAATTACCTATGTTGATGCTGTTTCACTATTATCTCTCTCCAGAGAGTGACAGTAAGAAACTTTATATATATGTATATATATATATATATATATATATATATATATATATATATATATATATATATATATATATCACTAACTTACATCCTCTCTCTCATGTTTTTTTCTCCGTCCACTCCACTCATCAGTATTCTCTAAATTCTCTTTTCCTGACGCCCTCTGTAACCTGTCACTATTTCTCATAATATTTCTCCTACGTAATACCCTGCACAGCAGTGGCAGTCAAATGCCTTGCTTGGGGCCACACGATTATAAAAAAAACAAAAGTACGGGTCCCTTCCATTGACCTGTGATCAGAATGTCATGCTATCATTCAGAAAGCATTTTTAAAAAGCAAATGACAGCCAATGTTTCTGTAAATTTTTTCAGAGCAAAGTATGTGTAATAGATTAAAATACTTCGTAAAATATGAGTAGTACGACTAATATCATTGTTCTATCTGTTTTTTCAATCACAACATATGCTGTAATTTAACAAGGAGCAGGTTGTAACAAGATTTCTTGTCATTACGCATTATGTCTATAACGTTTAAAGCAAATTTTTCTCGTACTTCCTAAGCAATGCTGTTTGCTGAAACGTCTCATCTCGAATCACCGTCCCAATTTAGACAAACGTGTTGTGCATTTTATTTAGTTCTGTTTAAATGGCCCCACCAGAAAAAACAAAAAAAAACAAAACAAAACAAAACAGAGTTTACTTTCTTCAGCCTCTACAAGCCTACAGTCTCATGCTTGAAATCCGAATGCCCAGCATCATATGTTGGGGGTACGGGTGATTTTCTGTTTATTCTGAACCACTATTATATCCCATAGCAACACTACATCAGTAAGCTAGTACTGCATGTCTTCTTTCTAGACAGTAATGCGCGTATGACTATGTCACGCTGAAACACTGTTCTCGTACGATTACCGAAGCTAAGTCGAGACAGGTCAGTACCAAGATCGGAGACTACTGTAGAATATCTGGTACTGTAAGCTTGGATGTGAGAATAATACAATGGATAACGGCTCGGAATTAAAAACTGGAAAACTGAGTTCCATTTCAAGTCTGTTTGATATATTCAGTTACGTGCAAATAAAAATAAGAAATGTATGGATCCCCTTCTTTCTTTTCAAAGATGAATTAATTTGTAAGATTTCTTTCAGTATATGAAGATTAGCTTCGAAAAATTCTTACTATCTAAAAACATATTCTGGTTTAAAGTGACTTTTGAAAGTTTGATGGGAAGGAAAAAACAAGACAATTTAGAGAATAATTATTTTTAACTTTTTTAAGTACATTACAATATGACTCGAAGACATCGATCAGTTTTATAATACATCAAGAGGTTTATTTTGACGCTACTTGTTTTTTCTTTTTCACTTTATATATTGCCCATTACATCCAGTAATATATGTCCACATTATTTACGCGAACTGATCATATACACTTTTTATGTTTCTAATGGCACTCTCCTCTACTTTTCAATTCGGAAAAGACAGTGGGTCACATTATTATTATTATTATTATTATTATTATTATTATTATTATTATTATTATTATTATTATTATTTTTAATTTTATTATTATTATTATTCACTCATTGTTACCATTTTTTTGTTCAGTTGGTAATCTATATTTTATGGCATAAACTTTTTCTTTTTTTCTTATTTGTTTTTTAAGTCAGTCATTTTATTTACTACCTCTACTTACTACTTTATATATATATATATATATATATATATATATATATATATATATATATATATATATATATATATGTTTGAAATATTTCCTTTCTTAACAAATCATTTTCTATTATTTACTAAAAGTTTTTATTCTTATTAATTTTCATTATTCTTTCTTTCTTTCTGTTTCTTTACTTTGCTTTACTTTGCTTTATTCGTCTTACACTTAACCGATTTTTTCTCGTCGTCTCTCTTGTTCACTATTTCTTCTCCCCACGGCTGACAAACATCGAGCAACCTGTACTTATTTCTAGTTCCCTAAAACATACGAATCCCCTTTCTTCCGCTTTCATATCCTATTTGTTCAACTATTTACCGATGACAATTCAACCTTATAAAAACGCATTAGGCTCGGCTAAGCAGTAAATAAATTGAACATTAGAGAAAATTCTGTCCAAGAGGATGTTTTATCGACATATATTAGTCTATATGTACATTCTTTTATATTTAGTGTATTACACACAAACATTCAGTCGCTCACTCACTCACTCACAAACTCGCACAAATTATATATATATAAAGGTACATACATAAATAATGAAACCAAATATGGTTTAAATCTTGCAGACTTTCCTTCATAGACGTAAAGAAGATAAATCGGCAAAAATAAAAAAGGAATCTTTATATGTATGTATGTATGTATATATATATCTGTGTGTAGATGTACACATAAGAGATGGAATAAAGAGATAATTAGATAGAGAATGAAAGAGGTTAATATATCAAACGAAACTTATATATATATATATATATATATATATATATATAGAAAGAGACATAAGCTAGAGATAAATATATAGACAGATATTATAAATAGATAGACACAACATATATATACAGATAGAAATGGGTTAATGTAAGAACTTACAGAAATTCTGTGTCCACTTACATAAATAATAGGGGGAAATAAGTGTACTAATGTATTTCATTGCCTCATTTTCTTTTCCTTGCAAATGGCTTCGATAAAGAAATTTATTTGCGTTATTTTCGTAAAAAAAGTGCCTTGTCGTGTTCCTTTATATAGCATAAATCATGAAGAACGTTCAAATTTTAGGCACTTTATCAGTTTTAGCTAACATTAGTTGCAAACAATTACTACAATACCTATATCCAAGTATATATATATATATATATATATATATAACAACCACTATTTTTGCGTGCGAATATGTATGCTTTTGCCTTAGTCTTCACAATTTTTTAAATTTTAGATCTCATCAAAAGTTCAGTTTTTACTAAATAAAATACGTATAAAATATTAATATAAAATCGGGTCGGGTCTTCTTTTCTGTCATAGTCAACATGTCCCAGCTAGAAATAACATCCAATACACTATCCGATGCAAAAACCCGAAGAATCGATCTTTTCCTACAGAGGAAACTTTGCAAACCACTCGTTACCAAATTTCTACTCTAATGTAAATCGTTCAGATGAACTACATTCCATACTATCACCAGTTCTACTTCATAGCAAATCGCTTTGAAATACATTCAGTCAGTTCTTATTCAATTGCTATGTTGTAAATTCCATTCAAAGAGCTTTTATCCGCCAATCGGTATTTTGGGGATCTGACTTCCAAGAGGAATCTTTTTCTGATCACTAGAGACTTCATATCCTCGAGACGATAGTAAACCGTTATATTCCTGATATATCCTCATAAGCTGAATATCTTAAATATTCCTCTGCAACTTTCTCCGTCAACTTAATTTCGGGCCTTGAACTGAGTGACAATTAATGTAAAAATAGCTATTACTAGGCGCCCTTCAAAATAATATCATTCGATTAATGAAATTCAAGCTGTATAAAATAAATAAGAGGACATAAATATTAAACGCTTTAATTTACTGTGTAAAATCTCTGTGACTACACAAAAATTTAATTTATTTTTGCACACAAAAACGCGCAAACATACATGTATACATAAAATTATTATGTATATATACATACAGATATATACATGTATACATATATAATTATCATATATATTTTTAATGTAATTGTTATTATATATATATATATATATATTTATATAATAACAATTATATTGAAAATATATATCACAAATATATATTATAAAACATAATTATAACATATATATATATATATATATATATATATATATATATATAGGTAACCGCAGTCATATCTATTTCAAAGCCCAAACATTAGTTAGACATCCGATTGCTTCTAGCCAGGATTGAAACACGAACGAATTGTCATCAGTTGGCGATTCTACTTTTGAGATATGGGCGCTCGGTAGAGGAAGGCGGAATTTAGCATGTAATAAACAAAGTAAGCACATGCCAATATATATATATAACATATATATATATATATATATATATATAATATAATATAATGGAAGCTACAGTCAATACAGGCCTTAAATTATATTTAAATCTTTTGGGAAAAATAAAGATATTTCCAATATTTTCTAAAGGCTCCCTCCATCTCTCTCTCTCTCTCTCTCTCTCTATATATATATATATATATATATATATATATATATGAACTCTGTCGCCTGCGTATGTCTGTGCCGCCACTTGATGAAATCTCTTTCATGGGGATCATATTATGCTTTACTACAAATGTAGGTAACTAGTCAATATATGTATCTATTCATTTTATTTATGTGGATAGTTGTCTGAACATACTTTATTTACTCTTTATCGAAAAAAACTAAAGTTTATCTCATAAATTGATATATTTCGCACGGTGAAAAATATCCTCTGGGTATAATGGCTCGTCGAGTGGTTGTGGATATGTTTCATGCTCCCATGGAACAAACCAGAGTTAAAGTATTGTTCCCTTCGTGTATTTGACTCGTACTTTGTTTTATATCGTTTTTTTAAACCTTTGTGTTAGTGGGTCAAATCTTTACAAAATAAGAAACTTTCGTTAGAAACAAAACATTTTTCTGCCGAGATTCTAGGTAATATCTATTATTTTAAAGCATTTGATGTTAGATAATTGCCTCATAGATCAAGAAGAGACTTGAAGGGAAGAACACTGAAAATGTATGAAGTGTATGGAGAATTATCATATTTTAAGTAACAATAGGTCACTTGTAAGGTGGTTTTTCTTTTGACGCCTAGATTACCTTTGCATTAGATTCCATAGATATGATTGACACAACATTTCACTTTCTGTAAATGTGAATTGTATTTCTCTCATTCCGTTCCTTGTGTGAACGGAATAAATATGGTATGCAATAGATTGAACTGCATCGTTTCTATATTATGTTACCTTTTTAAGATTTTATTTCAGTTAACGATGTACTTAAAAAAAATTCACCCTAGCCCATCGCTGTAATATAGTTTACCCATGTATTTTCTATAAATACTTTCATGTAATTGTTCGAATTAACTCTTTGAAATAACACTAATACTTTATGAATATAAGATTGGTGGCTAGGTTCCATAAATTCAAAGTTGAATTGACTAGACGTGAGTGTATGTTTTTGTTAGAAATGTTACTGTGTAAGTTATCACAAAAACTGAGGTTATATTAATAGTATATCACAAATACAGGACTTGCTCGCTGAAGTGAAATAAACATAATGATAGTAACTGCTAATCAGTATAATTATTCTACTCTGGATTTACCACCTCTCTACTGCGGAAGATGCTCAAGGCAGGTATGACACAAGGTCACCGACTTCATGGATTTTCATCTCTTAAGTTCAGCCAAAAATATTCCCTTGACCCTGCACAAGGCCGGGTCAGGGGTACTGTCTCTACACTTCGGCAGACCCCCGTCGGGGGCATTACAATACAGAGAGAATGGGTTCTACTCAGTATAATTATTTATTGTTGTAAATTTTACAAAATATTTGGCACATAGCCAAAGGGATGTTAGCTGTGATTAGACTACACAGTCTATCGAATACCTAGCTGATCACTTTCATGACACAATAATACCTTGCAATCTTTTTATTCACCATAAATATTCGTCCATCATCTTACAATTCTGCATATACCATAACACCACATGTCTGCAGTGGGAACCTAAAAACAAAACCCATGACATGCAAAAATGCTATTTATATACAATATATTACAAAAATATACTTAAAAATTTAATATTATGAATAATGAGAGTAGGAGGGGTGAATAGCACAAAAAATGAAATATAAAAAAAAATCAAACTAAACTTAATCAAATGACGGCAAGACCCGCCCACCCCACAAAAATTCCGATTGGCTACTGTATTCCACCTAATGGCGAAATCAAGTGGCACACTCGCTAAGGGAGAGAAAATGAAATATAAATAATGGAATGGGAAATCAAAGACTGACCCAGTCAAGAGGGAAATTTGAGTTATGGCAAAATCTGGAGAGGTTGGGAATCTTGACGTTGAGCATTGGTAGTTGGTATAATACAATACAATAGTGTCTACGTATATCAGAAAATAGTAACATCCAATTCATGTATACAGATATGTATACAAGTTATATGCTAACAGTTTTATTTCTCGCATTCTCTCTTGTAAAACTCTTCTGGCTTTAGGCTTTCTAGCCAATTTTGAACTTCAAAAATATAAATACAATATCAACCGTTGTCTTATTGATTAATATTCACTTCTTCGAGCTCCTTAAGAATATTTATCTTTTTTCTCACACTTTCCCGCCATGTTACATTTTAGTAGATTTATTTCATTACACGGGTGAAATGATTTTTTAAAGAGCCGAATAAATCCACTGCAAAAGAAGTTAGTAAAAGTTGAAAAAAACTGAAGAAAGCTTACTGATGATAAATGACAATAATAAAAAAAACAACAGTCACAGAAGATTACTATTTAATAGAAAAGCCAGACGCAGGAATCGTGGATCGTGGGTAAGAAATTAAGGAGAAAAACTAGGATAATAAATTGTGGCTTTAAGCTCAAAGGTTTTGGAGAGTTTGCAAACGAAAAAGAAACCTATACTTGCACCAGAAACAGTTAAAGTCTCTGAAACACGTAATAAGGAAAGAGTGTCCAGAGAATCTAACACAAACAGTACAGATAGAAAGAAAGAGAGACGGGGTAAGCAACACGAGACATTTAATGGGCTTGAGCAGGTGAATGGTGTAATTGGGTTTAGTATTGATCAGTCATTTAAATGGCATATATTGTTCTAAAGAAGGATGCTGCGAATACCATGGATCGAGCATGTGAGCAATGATGAGGTTTTGGAAATGATGGAAACGAAAAGGAAATCAATACTGAGGATCAGGAAGAAACAGCTAAAGTTCCTGGGACATGCAATGAGGAAAGAGGGCTTGGAGAACATGTTACTATAAGGCCAGGTAGAGGGAAAAAGAGACAGGGGAAAGCAGCGGATAACATATTTGAAGGACCTGATCAGGTGGATGACGGAACGTGGGTTGCGTGGTGTAACAGGAGAAAGCATGTTTTGAGCCAAAAGTGATAGTGAGACGTGGAGAAGCCATGATCGCAAACGTCAGGAAAAAACAGGGCACATAGAAAATGTTATATACGCTTGGGCAAACTGTTTAGAAAAAGACATGACTGACTGCGCAGTAATTTTCTCGCAGTAGCTTACTATTACTTTCTTCGCTAGACTGGTTGCTAATCAATGCTATATAGTCCAATTTGTTCTGTTATTTAACCATAGCTGGAGGCAAGAGAAGGGTTATTAGCTTTCCTAAGGATATTTGCACGTAAGGTAACTCATCGGACTCAACTGGTACTCAACCCAGCTATCCGATTTCTCGTTCCGAGAAGATATCCACTTCAACACACGCACATTGGGAAAGATACCGTGACTAAAAATGTTAAGAACGACATGGGGTAGAAGCAAATGGAAATCCATCATCTCCTATACAGAGAAGAAGAAGATCTACGACCACTTTGCTGTAGGCTGTGTAATATGTTTGCTTTCATTTAATAGTTAAGAAATTTACATATTTTGGAAGCTTTCTGGCAGAGGATGGAAAGTGCAAATCTGCGATATGAAGACACATTGGCACTGCGAGGTACGCAGTTCAAAATCTATCTAGAGTAGTGAGAGACAGGAAAATCTCATTGGAAACAAAGAAAAGATCGCTGAACAGTTACGTGCTATCTGTTTTTTCTGTATAGCAGGTAATATTGGACAATCCCTTCAAGGATGAAGGAGATGCTCAAAGTAGCAGCAATATTTTACAAAAGAATGCTAAGAATACCATAGATCATCACTTGAGAAATGATGAGGTGTTAGTGAGGATGAAAACGAAATAGAAACTTATATTTAGCATGAAGAAGTGACAGATGTGGTTCCTGAGACACTTTATGAGGAAAGGGGGTTCATGGAATTTGATACTCATGAGACAGATAGAAGAAATAAGAGACCCAGGAATGAAGTGCGAGACATGTTTGACAGGCTTGATGAAATAGACACACAGCAGGGTTTAGGAGAGATATCTGGAGAACAAAATAATGAGAGCGACATGGGAATGGGGCAAATGGAATTCCATTATCACCTACGACAAAAAGGGACACAACACATGAAGAAGAAGAGAAACATTTCTCGTTTTTGCGCGAAACGTAGGAGTTATCGTTAACCTGGCCCGTTCAGTCTTCTGACAATTCCCGAAATAAATAATCCTGGGAAATGAATCCATCTCTCTTCTCCTCATCTATACAGTAACAGTAACGCACACTGGAATCTCTACCTTTGTTCGACTATCGATTTAGAAATCTGGATTAAAACCGGTAAGGTGGAGAGCAACTTGTTTCACTCTGTTAAAACTACATTGCCTTGAAACTCTGCAACGTTTTATAATACAGATTTAATTTTTCAGAAACAATAACCTTTTCTGGATTTATCAGTTTATATCATCAAACTTATAGTCGTGCTTCGTTGATCTATTAGGATATTTAAAATAAAATATCTACTCTCATTTTACATTTGACAGTTCCTAAACGTTTGAAAGAGATTTATTTACACTTTGTTTTAAATGTATGTCATTATTTTTTTTCCTTAGTAGACATGGGAAGTAATTAAGCTAACGATTTTATAGTGTTATATTTATTTGTGTTCAGGGGTAACCATCCTAAAGGAAGACTGTTGCGATGAATATAATTATCTAATTTAATATTTGTTTTGTTCATGAATCAATGAACATGACGGAATTGATTTGAAAACAGTACAAGGGCGCTCTATCCATTCATGTATAATTATAAAGCTGCGGTGAAATATGGTCCAGAAATTTCAGTCAATGAAATTAAGCCAAACCTCAATATATAATTTTTGTCTACATTCCTAGAATGAGGAGATATTATTTACGCTTTTATATTAGGGTTTTATCATATCTTTTTTGTTTCATCATCACTTCTCGAACTTTGTGCCAGCTGTCCTTCTGACAGTATATATCGATCTGGGTAACCCACGAGGAATTTTGAACTGACCCTTTATATATACGAGAACAATCTACGTCCGTCGGTTAGATAAAAGGGCTCGCTTCTAATTGCCCCGTATGGTACACAGATGGTCGGAGGGCACGTCTGAAATCGTTGTGATTAAAAAGATGCAAAAATTCATTCGATTATAAATAGTGTAAATAATTTAATGGGGATGTGCGTTGTAGAGCAGTGGATATCAGCTCGGAACGATAAATCGCGGAGCCGAGTTCGAATTCCAGTTGAATTCATTGCATTCACTTACGCACAAATCCCCTTGGGAAAGGTATTAATCCGTCTCTTCCCTCCATTTATTGGTTAAATAATAGGACAGATTGAGTTCTATAGCCTTGGCTGGCAATCAGTCTACCGCAGAAAGCAATGGAAACCTACTGTAGAATAATCTTCTGCCCAGTCAGTCATGTCTCTTTCGAGACATGATCGCCCCAGCGTGTATCACGTATAACACCTAAATTAATGAAATAATTTAACATTATAAATTGTAAGATTACCAGTGGGATTTGGGTGAAATGTTCAATTATATGAAACTAACTGCTGAAAAGATGAAGCAACACAAAGACGACACAAAATGTAGTAAATTCAACAACTGTGTTGAAGATCCTGATCTATCCATTTTGCTCCTAACTTTCCCTAGTTGAACAGCAAGCGCATCATAATCATAGTAAACATTTCCTATAAGTTAAGGCGTAGTGCTCCAGACAAAGATAAATAGATTTTCCTGGAAGTTAATGTGCAACGACAGACTAAAAATATGAAAAGCGGCTACATTATGTCCAGCGCGACTACAGTAGAGTTTTTATTTTATTTTTTTGGCAATGTTTTCATATTCCACAATGTCTGGTTAATGCCAAGCAATCATAATATCAAATGAATACAAACTTGCTGCTAGAAAATAAAGAATGATATTTGATAGAAAAGGGCAATTTTTACATCTGTTATATGTATATATATATATATATAACTCATCATGATCTAGAGTCCCGTGATTCCCCATATTTGTAAGGACACTACATTAGTTCAGCTGCATAAGATATGGTGTAATTTTTTTTAAGATAGCCTGACGGAGCCCAACACTATCTAAGCTGTTTATGACTTCGGTGGCTTTCGTCCTTCTAGAGAGTTTTCTACCTAAGGCTACAGAAATCAATTTGTCCTGCTATTTACGCAATTGCTCAGAAGAGATTCACGCTATTAATTTATTTGGACTGTTCTCATTGAGCCATTTATACGACATTTCGGTCGTTGTAGACTCCGGCATTCTTCAGGTACTAAGAATTTGAATCCAATCCCTTAATTACAATCACTTGAGTATATCCTTCTCATTCCTTACGTAAAGCCACTTTTGGTATCCATTTGTTATTTCCCTCTAATCCTCTAAGTTACTTGCTTACCACTGATGTAGCCTGCTATTGAACTCACAACACTTTGGGTCAAGTCAACACTGGAACTAACCAGAGTCATGTGTCCTTAAGCTACAAATGGCAACAACGATGAGGCCGAGAGTCCGAATTATGTAAATAGTGTAAGAACTACCTTATCTCAGAATTATAGACACATATCGGAGGAGATTCATAAACTTCTCAAGGATATTAGGACGTAAGTCAATGTAATAATTTTTACTGAAATTCGAACTCGGCTCTCAGATTCATGAAGCCACCATCCATTACTCCACAGTGCTTCCTTTACTTCACTGTGCAAGCACAGTTGTAAACATCCGAATCTGTTATTGTACGTTCAAAACAAAATTGAACATCTTAGCTGAAATACATTTTGAAAATTAGGTCAAATATCAATTGATGAAAATCTCGCCAACATTTTTATTTTCATACTACAACCACAAAACATTCTGAAAGTTCCTTTTTGACTTAACTAAAAATAAACACCTCTGCCGCATTTAAAAACAAAGAAAAGAGTTTTAGAATACTGGGTATCGTTAATATTTTTAGTGGATAAAGATAATAAAGTAAAAATCGATATACAGTCGGAAAGATCTCATGGAAGCGGGTGTAACTGATTTCACGTGCGTGAGAAAATGATGAATCGTTTGGTAACGCAGTGATTCACATCGTTTTTGTGCCTGAGCGCTAATGTTCCACGGAAAGCTTGCCCGCAATTAAAGAACACAGAGTACGCTAAAACAACTCATTAGGAATATCAGAGAAATATCAAGAAAAAATCATAAGATTTTAGTTTTGACACTTACAATATATATATATATATATATATATATAGTCATCCGTAGACAGATCTGTTTTGCTGTATCACAGCTCATCAGTACGATGAGAATCCGATTGCTTTTAACCTAGGATTGAAACCCGACCGAATTGGCGTCAGACGGCGATTCTACCTTCGGGCTTTGGGCGCTCGGTAGAAGAAGGCAGACTTTGTAGCGTGTATATTATCATTATAAACGCCCGATAAGCAGAGTGCTGTAATTCATTCCTGAATGATCGATATATATATATATATATATATATATATATATATATATATATATATGATGAACCTTGTGATGTAAGATTTTTGCACGGAATGGGAAATCAGTGAGCTGATTTCGAGTTTCAGTCAAAGTTATTTCACTTATTTACGGACAAATATATTTGTGAAAGTTAATAATCTATCTCTTCTTCCATCCAAGTATGGCTTAATAGCATAACAGTTTAAATTTTATTGTTTGTTTGCAAACCCGTCTACCGCAGTAAAAGATGGCAAAGTACTGTGGGAATATCTTCTATCTAGTCAGTCATGTCGCGAAAGATATATATATATATATATATATATATATATATATATATATATATGTACATACACGCTCCTGGTACATGGTTTATTGTAGAAGCCTATACTGCATGAGTAGACTTTACGTTGGGGTGTCTTTTTAGTAGACCGATACATTTTAACTCATGTTAATAAATTAATATTGCGAATTACATTTAATCAAGTGTGCATTATTTATATATTTCCATGTTTTTGGAGTAATATGCATTGCATAGAAACAGTAGTAATCTTAGCCACATATTCTCATTTTTAATATTTATTTAAATTTATTTACATTTTCTTTGAATCACGATTTAGAAATATGCTTGTATATTTAATAGTATATGTAAGTATATTCCTATTGACTTATATATATGTTATGTTCTTTGCAATATTTTGACTGAATGTATATTTCGTATTTTTAGAGGTTAAATATGCATTTATGTGTATATATGTAAAATTACACCAATAATATATGTGTCCATACATATATATGTAATATAAATTTTTATTTATTTAACAATTATATTTAAGTCGTATTTCAACAAGTATATATATATATATATATATATATATATATATATATATATATGTAATTTAGTTTTTTAATTGATTTTGCATAGCAACAATAAAATGTATGTATGTATGTTCAGGCAATGTTAGATCATTGTTGTAAAAATTTAAACATTTTCCAAATTTAAAAGAAATCTTTATTCTGATTATTAAAATTGAACACACACACATACATTTTCTGTCTTCACACATCCATAAATAACAAACGTATTTTTCTTATATTCAAATGAAAATTATTTTCGCTACAAAGATCTAACATTGACTGATGACAAGGTAAAAATCTCACAACAGAAATTTCCGTGTCGCAATGTAAACTATATTAATTTGAAATAAAAAAAACAGATTTGATTATATTATGCTCTACAATATTTACTGTATTGAGCACTTTCATAAAAAAACTAAATGGCGGAGAATTCGGATTTGTAAAATTATTGGTTCTTTTCATCTGGATATATATATTGTCATCCGCAGACAGTTCTGTTTCGCTGTATCATAGCTTATCAGTACGGTTAGACTCCGATTATTCAAGAAATGGCCGTCCAGTGCTTTCTGCATTCTGTTTTGGTCGAATATATAGCTCGATGATATACTTAATACATATACATATATATATATATATATATATATATATATATATATATATATAGCTTTTGAGTACATACATTCTTATATATATATATAGTTGTCAGGATTCATGCATTTACACGATTGTATTAATCCAATAGCGAATATTTTGATATATCGATAATAGTTAATAACCAAATACTTTTGTAGATATATGTAAAGGTGGATGTATATTAAATATTTGTATAGCTTGATATGTCACATTTGTGTTTGGATATGTATTATATTTGAAACTACAGTTCCAGTTGTCATGGGAATAAAGTCTTTTAAGAGATGGTTCCATAAGCCTCAAAACCTTCCGATCAGCGGCTTGCCGGTTGTAACTGACTTATCGTCAACCCGAAGATGTAACTTGGCAATAGCAACACATTATAAGCCTTATGGAGAGCCACGATCGCTCACGTTTTGAATGGACTCGACTCACATCGAAGATTGAGATATGCAACTATTTTTTCCTGTGATTTTAATTATAGAAATAACGCCGGCAGACTTACATATGTAAAATCATCCACGAAAATATTAGTAGACACACTTCAGATCATGTCTTGATTTAAATGTCCTGCATAAAAATTTGTTTCCTTTAACAAAAAATGGTCATTTATATCATGTCTTCCACTCAGATTTGAACAAGTAAATTTGATTCCAGTAGTAATTGAGCCGGTATTTCAGTCAATAAATGAACCTATGTGATTTTTTTCAAAACGCTACTGATAAACATATAGAAATATGAAAGTATCTCTAGCAGGTTAATTTATTCAGACAACTGTTAAAGAATAAATTTAAAATGGTGCTGTGTTGTCTTAAAAATCTCCTCACTAATCAAAATGAAAACTGCCAAGTTTTGAAGTGAATTTTGAAACACATCAAAAGAAAGAATAAGAACAAATAGCAAAATATTTGAAGTCATTAGGAAATTAATCATTAAAATGCTGAACCTAGGATCCTTTCCAAGAGGTTATCTTACTTCTTGAAAATAAATTCAGATCCTTTTTACAAAACACATTCTCTGTTGCCTGATGTGAATACTCCTTAGAATTTCCACAGAAGAAACTACGACATGCACTACAAGAAATTTATATCGATTTCTTTTCCTACGTGTCTGTGTAACTTTTAAAAGTATCCATATTTGTGTTTTTCTGCTTTTTTTTCTACGTTTTGTTTTTGTTAAATTTTGAAAATTCGTTGTCTGACAGTATTATAAAGAAATTCACTTATCGAAAATGACTGTGTTAATTCTCTTCAGCTTATATCCACTTGAGTTAATTAAATGGAAAATTACTTTAACTGATTTTTTCTTGTTCTGGTTCCTGAAATTAGTGGCCGTTGATTGGCCTCCTTATAGTTTTTTCAATATAATTATAATTATAATTATTGAATTTGAAGTTTATTTTTGTTTATGTCCTTATGTGTCAGGATTTCATTTACAGTTTCGGGAAATTGATTAAGTTTGTGTCGACGATAATGTCAGAATTGCATCAAATGAAATTGTACAATTTAATGTAACTTCCTGAAGTACTTGTCGCTTCGTTAGATAAAATTTCGGAACAAAACTAGAAGTTTGTGTCCAATCCACATATAGGTAGACTAACAGTTTAGCCCGGCGTTGCTCGAGTGTAATGAAAGCTTTAAAACTACTCCATGGTCCTGGAGCTCAGACACTTTGGACGTTAGCACGAAAGACTAAAAAGCAATAGTTGTTTCCAGTTAAAGCGAAACCGTAGACTGAATGAAAAATGAATGGATGTAAGTCAAATTTTGATTTCCTAGTATGGATATCAAATAAGTTTATTTCGTCGTAAACTGAATTTTGAAGGCTAAATAAGTCCTCTGAGTAAATGGTATCATGGCAGAGACTAAGAACTACAATTATACCTATTTAGAGCCAAACCCGAAGCAAAAACTAAAATAAAAGGGCTGAAAAAATGCAAACATACAGGCAGATAATCAGACACACGCACAAACATCTTGCCTTTTTTTTATATATATTATATACTTCCTGCACTATTGTAAGAACTTCAACATTGAAACTTCTGAATATCGTTTCTTATGCCTTTGTCTATGAGTGTATGAAATTTGATTCAAATCGAACCAATCCTTCTATAACCCGATTTATTCGATTATCGAATTTTGATATTTATCGGGTGTACCTCGACACAAAACCTAGCTAAGAACACTCGCAGACGCTTATAGTACAACTGTGTAAATTTTCAAGAAAATCGGTTCAGCCGTTCCTGAGTCTATAGGTAACGGATACACACACACACACACACACACACACACACACACACACACACACACACACACACACACACACACACACAGACAAATTCCATTTATAAATAATTTAGATTAATTATTTGTCTTTTAAATAAAATAAATGGTTTTGCAAACAGGCTAACGACATAGTATTCAAAACCAGAGTAGATAGTGTAGGAAGATAAAGATGGATTTTCAAGTGTTTGGCAATGCTAAGAAAACTAGAAGCCCTTTCAAGCTTTATTTCTGGTAGGTACAATCTTAATAACGTAAAACATACATATTATAACACTTTGAAGGCAGATACAAGTAAAGTCCCTGCAGGAACACCTAGACAATCAAGTAAATAAAAGTGAGTAAAATGACAATCCATACATTGTTTTTATATGTGCCGTGTTCTTTCAGAACGTAGGCGATCACGGCCTTCCACATCTCCCTATACATTGTAGCTCTTAATTGTTACTCCTCCCACAATCTGCTCTGCTATCCACTTGCTCAAGCCAGTTAAGTATGACTTGTGTTTCATTCTCCGGTGTATCTTTTCTTTTATCTGTCCCGTGAGTATCAAATTATCTAAGTCCTCCTTCCTCATTACATGTGCGAGAAACTTCATCTATATTTTCATGATCTTAAGAATAAATTTCCTTTTGTTTCCACCCTTGTTGCTCTCGCATTTTTGTCAAACCACATTTACTTGGCTTCCAGTTTTAGCTTCATCTTTGATGTGAATTTCCAGCATTCGTTCCCATATTAAAGGGATGACATTACATAATCTTTTCTTTGATTACAAGAAAATCTTCCTGTCTCAAAATACTCTGCTTAGCTTTTAGAATACATCATTAACATACGTCTTCGAATGCCAGTGTCACACTTTCCGTACTTTGTTCGAATACATTCCACGTATTTGAATTTCAGAACATGATTGAATCTCTCTGATCAGTAATGAAAATGTGAACAAAAAGGGAAACCTACTTAAAATTCAAAAAATCAGAAAATTGACATGTACGTTACATTTAGCGAGGAAAAGATCTTCGTGGTTTGAAATCTTACAAAATATATTAAAAGAAAATGTTCTTAGTCTGTCTTGAACACCGTAACTGAATCTACTCACTTCCTTCTAATACTTATCTTAAGGTTTTTGTCAAAATTCAAAAAAAGTGATTTTTATCTAATTTATCTTAACCAGGCATCTCGACTCAGTCTTTTTATAACCAACGTTATGTGACTTCTCGTTCTCATTTCTAGAAATGTTTTCAGTTAAAATTTTTGTCCCTGCTGGCTCTACTACCAGATTTCAGGCTGCTACTAGATAGGAAATTAGGTCTCACAGTTTTACTATGGAACTATCTAAATTCAGCCGCCACTGCTATTTAATTTTTTTCTTTTCTCACATGTCTTTCCTGTTAAAATCTCTTCCGATTTCATGTTTCCCAGCCAACTAAAATCTTCAAATATTTAAATGGAACCTAAAAATCTATCTTCAGGCTTTACGCAGCAGGACCGAAGAATGTAGAATAATGTCACAATAAGGTCTTGTTATTTTATTTCATTCACTGCAGTCCACTTCGCCTTACTGGCATTATCGCCTTACTACGGATGAAATGATTAAAAAAAAGAGACGCAGAGGGAAAGAATAAGTAAACTAGATAACATATTAGAGTTATTACATAGACTATGATAAATAACCAAAAGTTCATTCGGCCTAAAAGAGAGAAAATTGTAGAAAGACATGACCTTTATTTTCCTGATCGGACAAAGAGATCAGAAAAAGGGAAAATATGCTAGGATATTTCTCCTTCTATTATGAAAAACTATTTAAACTTGGTGAATATCTAAATGTTAGCGTTTCCGCTGAGAATGAATTCAAAGACAATTTTCTCTTGGAACGCAAGTTGTGTCATGAGGTATGCCAGCGGCTAAGAGAATGAAATTGACTGCCTGAATTCAATTTACTTCAGAGGCTTTAATAAACATTTCTATTGGTGCTGTGGGGAAAAGCAAGGATCTAACTGTTTTCCCATAACAATTATTGGCAAAATAATGAAGATAACGATCTCTTACCCTATCTACAGCAAAAGAAAACAGGATAAGCATAATACCTCCTGCCAAAACGTTATGAGCAATATAAAATTCTAAACATTTACAAACAAGTGGAATAACTCTTCCCAATCGAAGATAGGAAAGTGCACAATTAAGTGCGTAATTAAAGAATTGAAACAATTGGCGAACGACGTCATAGATTTTAAAAATATCGTTTCTACAGTTTTCATCACATAATCTATTCCAGTTTTCCATCATATAATATGTTCTATTTGAATTTATAAAGCTGTGAACACACGTTTTCTTGAAAAATGTTTCATCCAACAGTCAATATATGCACAAATTACCCTAAGATTTGTAGAAAGAAAGAGGTAGAATTATTCTCTCACACACACACAAACACACACACACACACACACACACACACACACACACACACATATATATATATATATATATATATATATATATATATATATATATACTAGCAGTATAGTCCAGCGTTGCTCGGGTGTAATGAAAGCTTTAAAACTGATCCATGGACCTGGAGCTCACACTTTGGACATTGGCACGAAAGACTAAAAAGCAATTGTTGTTTCCTGTTAAAGCGAAACCGTAGACTGAAAGAAAAATGAATGGATGTAAGTCAAATTTTGATTTCCAGTTATCGATATCAAATGTTCTGCACTATTGTAAGAACTGCACCTTGAAACTTCTGAATATCGTTTCTTATTTCTTTGTCTATGAGTATATGAAATTTGATTAAAATCGGACCACTCCTTCTATAACCCGATTTTTTCGATTATCTATTTTTGATATTTATCGGGGCTACCTCGACACAAAACCTAGCTATGAACACTCGCAGACGCTGATAGTACAACTGTGTAAATTTTTAAGAAAATCGGTTCAGCCGTTTCGGAGTCTATAGTTAACGGATACACACACACAGACACACACACACACATACATAGACAAAGTTCCATTTATAAATAAGTTTAGATATATTGAATAAAGAAATAGAGTTGTTCTAACGAGAGAAATTAATAGAGAATAAAACGTGTGAGAAGCCGCGAAAGTTTTCTTTAAAGTGTATATTTATTGCTTTTTGTAATTATACATGTTATGAAACATTAATTGTGCATAATGGTTTTTGTGACGCTACACGTGTTTCGAGTCTAAAATTGACTCTCTTCAGGCAAATAAATTTGTGGTTTTTACGTTTGAGTTTCTTCAGGAAAAAACACCATTAGGCACAATTAATGTTTCATAACATGTATAATTACAAAATCAAGAAATATACACTTAAAAAAACGTTCACGACTTCTCACACTTTTTATTCTATATATATATTTATATATATATATATATATATATATATATATATATATATAATGTGAGTTTGTGAGAGAGAATAATAGAAATAGAAATGTGGCCTTCATATATGTGGAAAATGTATATATATAAATGTTATCGAGCACTCTTTATAAAAGTAAATGCATGAACAAAAAGGTAAATAAAACTACTAATTCAACAACCTAGTTACACTATATAAATGTTTATATAGAAAAAAGGTTACAGTTATAATGACAAAATTAAAAATTAAAAAGTGCCGTTGCGTATAGTCGTCATTGTTTATATAATGTTTGAAATTTCAGAAAACAGTTAACTGTATATTTACATCTAAAAATTATTTTTTTAAATGATAATCCTTCTTTTAGAGCTCGATAAATAAAACAAACTAAAATAAAATCTTAGATCTATTTAGGCATACTGATAATATTAAAAAATATATATATATCTAAAATTATTCACGAAATTATATATATACATATATATATATATATATATATATGTGTGTGTGTGTGTGTGTGTATGTGTGTGTTTGCCAAATACAATAGCCAATACTACACATGGTATATGTGTGTGTATATGTGTGTGTGTGTTTGCCAAATACAATAGCCAATACCACACATGGTATATGTGTGTGTGTGTATGTGTGTGTGTGTTTGCCTAATACAATAGCCAATACTACACATGGTATAGGCTAATTCGTGGTGTTGTAAGAACGTAATAAAAGGTAATAAATGCAGTTCGCAATGTAGTATGGGAAATATAATGCTTAAACCAAGACTTGAAGTGGTCAAAATTGTAATGATTGTCGAAAAATCGTACCGGATGTCTTTTCCACTAAGCAGCTGTTATTAAAATCAAGCTGTTCACGTGAAACTTACCTGCCACTAATGAATTTCGAGGGGAATAGTTTCTTTGCGTAGCTGGTGTGGGGAGTCCCAGTAGCAAAGGTCATGGTAAAACCAAGGAATGTAGCTCATCAGGACAATTATCAGAAAACTAGCACTAGAATCGAAAGAGGCGTTTGGGGTTTCGTATGTGATTAAAGCGTTTGCAGGGAGTAAACAATTCAGAAAGCTGCATAGACACTTTTGATCACTACCAAAACAAGCAAGAGAGGGCTGAACAACAACATCGCACACTCACACACACACATTTATATATATATATATATATATATATATATATATATAACCGTACTGATGAGCTTTTGTACAGCGAAAAAGATCTGTCTTCAGATGACTACGCTCTTACAGCCTGATTGAGCCATCTGGTAAAATGGTAGACTTTGAAAAAACAGTAGCATCTACGCATCGTTCATTCAGTAACGAATTAAAACACTCTAACTACTGGCGTGTGTTTACATGATATATTACACGCTAAAAGTATGCCTCCTTCTACCATAGCTCAGAGGTAGAATCGCAGACTGACGCTAATTCGGTTGGGTTTCAATCATGGGTAAAACCAATTGGTTGTCTGAACGTACTGATGAGCTGTGATACAGCGAAATATTTATGTCTGCGGATATATATGACATCCAGGTCTTTTCTGACGTAGTTGCTTTGAAACACGTTGAATAAAATACAGGCAATCCTACGATCCCCGAAGTCGAGCGTGATCAGTGGTGAGATTAGGAACCACTTTTGAATACCATGCGCTGTAAGTTTGGATAGGCAGGTGATGTAATAGATAACGGATCGGAACTGTAAATTGCACAGATATGTTTCAATTCCAGTTGTGTTAGTTCTATTCACTTACGCGCAACGACCATTATAAAAATGGTTAATTTACATCCAAAGGTTAATTAGTAAATCTTGCATCAATATAATCATTATTTACAGTATTTACATTATTCAGATTTTGTTTTCATTTGTACAACGTTTCTGTTGTTGTAGGCTCCGGCCTTCTCCAGATGCTAGAAAATTTGAACCGAAACCTTTATTACAATCACTGGGATATATTATTCTCTTTCCCTGTGTAATAATGCTCAATTAGTCATGCGTTATCTCCTTCTAACCCTGCGAGTTACTTTTACACCACTGCTGTAGTCTGGTATTGAACTGACAACTCT
Source organism: Ascarosepion bandense (assembly GCA_037127315.1). Lineage (NCBI taxonomy): Eukaryota > Metazoa > Mollusca > Cephalopoda > Sepiida > Sepiidae > Ascarosepion > Ascarosepion bandense. Next base: position 3,145,034 of record JBBBDQ010001232.1, on the reverse strand, counting down.
TTGTGTCAAGTCACAGGAACTAACCGACGTCTATATCTACTATATGCAACAAAGATGAAGACAATAGTCCAAATAATGTAAATACTGTAAATTCTGCCTTATTTCAGTAATATTGACAAATAATAATCATTATTATAGACACAATATTATTACAATGTATACATACGTTTTAGCTTTACATAGCCATCTATTTATTCGTAATTCTTCTGAAAATAATCAATCAATTAAGAGGGATAATTTACTCTCCAAACACACTTTAATTTGTTAGTTGCAATAGTACGAAATAGTGATGTTATGAATTCCAACCAATGAATAAATCTATCAAATAATATTTCTTATTTCATTGTTGTTGCAATCAGAATTCCAATTGCCTCCTACAACAATTATTCTCTCTGTAATAATATAAATTATTTAATTCGTGGCAATGATTATTTGTTTGAACTTAAGCACAATAAAAGACAATGGAAATCAATGTTAGTTTTGTTAGTGAAAGTATTTTAAATGGAATAATTAAATAAAGATGTATGTACAATGTTCAAAAATAAATTGACCTGTCTGCAACTGAGGCAAATTTCTCGTTGCTTTTGCAATTAAAAGGATTCGTGTAAACGACTGAATGACAGTATTAATTGCATGTCTTTATATTTTCTTTGTTTTGAAATCAAATTATAAAATTTGCTTTTATTTTGTTTTATATTTGTTGGTGGGAAATTTTAGAGAATATATTTCTGATAACGTACACAACTCAAGCATCTAATTCCTAAATTTTTTGAACTCTCAGAAAATCTACAACAATACATCTAGCGCCGAAATCAGAGACCGACATGCAATATTTTTACTTTAGATTCATTGTCACTAATAATACCTGATGTATTCCATTACAATATACAGTTACTGTACAATGTTGAGTTTTACGTCCACATAGCATCTGGTGCAAAATAATTAAATAGATTGCTTTAATTACTTTTTTTTATAGCAAACGGTCACTGGAATGCCAGGTTGTAATAGATTTTTATTTTTCCTCAATATTAATTGATTTTCAGGGTGCAAGATGAAAATTGTTTAGCCTTAAAAGTATAGCGTCATCCGTAATTGCATTAGATTTATATCATGCCTAAGCATTATTGTCTTGATTGTCGATTATTTGTCGATTATTTGTCCTACCTCATTGTCTGCGATAGACGTTACTCCAAGAAAGCGTACAAAAACTGTAATGCTGCATGAACACACTGGCAAGCCATGCAAATAAATCGCTGATATTGTTAGTGTCAACCTTTAATTGTCAACGGTGTCATGAAGGGAAAGAAACAAATTGTATTCATTTGTGCTAAAAAATTAAGAAAATTTACAGGAGAAAACAACGCCAGGAGACGGCGTGTACATGATCAGTGAAAATATGAAAGATCCTAGAAAGACATTAATTGATTTTACTCAATCAATTTGCATTAGGGTATACGTGAAAAAACAATGCTTGATATCGAATTTTAATCATTATTTTATTTTATGTATAATAGAATGTATGTGGTATTATGCATGATGTAGAGTAGTGCACATGTGTTTTGTACCGAACACGGAATGCACTTTGTTAGCTTGTTTGTAGTTTATGTCATTCTGTGTTGTTTTTTTTTATTATTATTAATGATGCCTCCATTAATTTTTAGTCTTTTTTGCCTGTGGATGATGCTATGATAATTGTGTTGTCAACAAGGATGTTCCAGATAGGTTTTGGTAAGTCGTCTATGCTTAAATGAGATCGAATTGAGCTTCGTTCAGTCTGATGCGGAGTGAGTCTTCAATTCAACTGCCTAGTTGTATGGCCGATATAATTAATATGGAAATGAGAATCAAGAACGCAGAAATAAAATATCACATTATAATAACAAATATATTTGAAATGATTATACCTAGATGTGTGTATCTGGAACAACAGTAAGAAAATAGCTTGATTTTCTGCTCTGATCAATTTTTTTTTATAAAGCTGTATTATTTCAATAAGAAAACGAAAAAAAAAATTTTCTGTCACTTTATTTCACTTTTATTTTCACATTATTGTATAATACAATATGAATATCTTCTATTTTATATTAGCCTCAATCAAAAGAGAATTGATAATTATATATATTTCGAAAAAAATTGTTGTGATGTCTGAATGAACTGATTTACTCTTACTTTCTTTATATGCAGCCATTTCTCTGGTTTACGCGTATATTGAAAATTTGTCTTGAACAAATTAATCAACGAATATTATAATTGTTTAAAAAGGTAATAAAATGTTTCAGAAATTGTGACTGTAACTGGCGTGCAAGAACACTATCGGTGAGCCTTTCGAATATTAGCTTTGTCGGTTTTAATTCTTTATAACATTTTCTGGGACGACATATATCTACCTCTCTCTATGAAATCAGCGTTAAAACCATATATATATACAAAAAAATCAAAAAATTATATATGCCGTGTGATCATTTCAGTGAGAAAGCTCCTCACTTCTTCAGCAGCAAAATTTATTTATGCAAATACAATACAAAATGCATCTACTTAAAGTATACTCAAAAAGAAACTCATACACGAAAGTACGCATTGATGAAAAAAAGTAAGATAATATCAAAATGAATAATGGGAGGGGTGTTAAACGAGAGAGTAGATGTTGGAAGAAGGTTGTCAACTAGACATTGATACCAATAGTCCGGAGGAAAGAGAAACAAAGAAAACATATACGGCAAAAAATGATTCAAGACACGATTATTGCAATTGACTTTTAGATTACATCAATATTAAAAAATCAAAAGTTTAAACATGTTACAGGAAAGTAATATATATATATATATATATATATATATATATATATATATATATATATATATATATATATATATATATATATATATATATATATATATATATATATATATATATATATATATATATATATATATATATATATATATATATATATATATATATATATATATATATATATATATATATATATATATATATATATATATATATATATATATATATATATATATATATATATATATATATATATATATATATATATATAACACTTCAGAAAAATATCCAGTATTGGCGTACGCTTAAAAATCAGTTATAACAAATTTAGTACAGTAGAAAAGAAATTTGAAACTCAGAATTAGCTACGGTAGAAGTTGTTTCGCCCAACATAGCCAAAAGTCACAAAACCAAAAGTTCAACCTGAAAGCAACCTCGACAGATCTAGTCTTTTGTATGGATGCCATGCATGGAGCTAAATCTGTTCAGGAATAGTTCATTAGTCAAATGTCTGCAACCGCTCCCTAAGATCAATATTTAAAAAAGGCTTTGAGCAATTTCGAATTCTAACTTTGTCGATTTCACTCCCCATTAACATCTTCTGGGACGATATAGATCGTAGATCTATTGCCCACAGGAACCATTACTTCCGTCTATTCAGGAGACAGTCAACTGATCCCAATAGGCGCCTGTTCACATCTGCTCGCAATGAGTGCAAGAGAAACCTAAATGACGCCAAACAGTTGTTTGCTGAGAGACTGCGACAGCACATAGCTGACCGCAAGTTCGGCTCCAAGAACTATTGGAGGATTTGTAAACGAGTGCTCAACAATAGGAAATCCTCAATACCTCCTTTAATCCATGGATTTGAGGTTCTCACGTCATCTGCGGACAAAGCTGAGTGCCTTGCCCATAGATTCTCATCCAACTCCACATTCGACTCGTCCGGAGTACACCCACCCGACTTCCCTATTAGAACTGAGGCCAAACTGCACGACGTATATATTACCCCGACAGTAGTATCCAGGGTAATTTCAAAACTCGTCCCCCATAAGGCGTGTGGAGTCGATGGAATCCCGGTGATAGTCCTTAAGAGGTGTGCTCCAGAACTTTCCCATGTCCTCTCTAAACTATTTAACTACTGCCTTTCTGCTTCCTGCTTTCCTGCATGCTGGAAGTTCTCTTCAGTCGTTCCTGTATTTAAGAATTGTGGTGAACCCTCGGAAACATCCAACTATCGCCCTATCAGTCTTCTACCGATATTCGGGAAAGTATTTGAGGCTATAATCAATGCTGAAATAGTTCATCATCTCACCACCCACAAACTGTTCTCCGACAGGCAATATGGATTCCGCTTTGCCAGGTCCACGGGCGACCTGCTAACAACCGTAACGGAGTACATGCTACAGGCCCTTGATGAGTCTGACGAGGCTCGCGCGGTTGCTCTGGACATCTCCAAGGCTTTCGACAGGGTTTGGCACTCTGGCCTCCTATGCAAACTACGCGGTTATGGTATTACCGGTCGCCTGTTTGACCTAATCTAATCTTTCTTAAATAACCGCAAAATGAAGGTCGTTCTGAATGTGCGTGCCTCTTCGTCCTACAGTACGAATGATGGTGTCCCACAGGGCTCTGTCCTGGGCCCGACGCTCTTCCTTATTTTCATCAACGACCTCCCAGATGAGATCAAGTCCCAAGTAGGCATCTACGCAGATTACACTACAATATACTCCCGCTCCAGTAAGAAACCTGTCGTGGCGGACAGACATAATCTCGCTGCTGACCTTGAGCGGGATCTACACTCTGTGGTGAACTGGGGCAAGAAATGGCTTGTCAACTGCAATTCATCTAATACCAAGCTGTTGTCTGTCAACCATTACAGGCAACCTCTCCTGCCTCCCATAAGCATGGACCAAGCGATTCTCGTGCAACCAGACTGACAACTGGGTCCCACCCATTCACAGTCAGGTTAGCCAAATGCAGACGACAATTCTACTCCTGCAGCTTCTTCTCTCGCACTTCCCGCCTGTGAAACTCGCTCCCGTATTCTTGCTTTCCTAACGGCTATAACCTCCATAAATTTAAATGCAAAGTCAATACTCATCTACTAACCACTGAACTCTAGCTCTCTCCCCACCCCTGTATAACCTTCCCTTTCTCTCCGACTATGTATCTGCCATCGCACCTGCATACTCAGCTTTCTATTGTTCCTTTCTAACTTGTTTGTACTTCTCACTCTTTTCTAATTAATCTTTTTACATTTATGTAGCCCCCTGCACATCAGTGGCGTTTTCGCCTTGCTCGTGTTGAAATGATTAAAAAAAATATCAATGTTAAATCCATATATATATATATATATATATATATATAATCCGAAATTTACATATGATGTATAGCAGTTATAGCGACTAGGAACCGAACATCCTATTTTGAATATTCTGCGCCGTATCAAATGCCAGAAAATACGTCATTTAAAAATTACCAACAGTCGCAGTAACTAAAATGTATACCACATGTAGCTTGATGCGGAATTTATTATGTAATGAAAATGTAGGCATTCAATATCCGTTCAAAAGTATTAGGAAGTAAACATCCATAATTACTGGCAAGTATGATAACAGTTAGTGTTCTTAAAAAAAGAACAATTCTTTAAAAAGGTTGTTTTAAGTAAAAGGTTTCGTTAATTGCAATCGTAATCAGTAATCCCTGTTCTGTTACTGAATGCCAAATGTTTATTTAGGGGGAAAACGGCTAATATTACCGTTGCTATAACCAATAGGTCAAGGTATGACGATAAACTATATCCGGCAGCAAGGTTTCTGATCAGGTAATTTGGAGTGTTTGAAAAGAGGAGCACCACCTTTTAATTGTTGTTGTTTCTAAGTCCACATGTACTCAGGGTGAAAGCCCCGTTAGGATCTCAATTATAGGCACGCTGTAAATTCGCCGCAGAAAACTAAGGTATAAAAATGTGTTTTATAGTAGAAATATCACCAATGTCTTTATATAAGAAAGAATTACAATCAATACATATTTGTCTAAATACAACATTTCATTTTATAGCAAAATGACGAATACATTTTATCTGTAGTTAATTGCATGCAATTGAGCACAAAACCTATTTAGTTGAAGCCATGAAATGGTGTTCAAAATAATTATATTCCTGCATTAAATGACCCATAGATTGATATGTGCCTAAACAAAAGCAAACAGACCATTACAAATGGTATTAGATTCACACAGGGTTAAGTATTCATAGTTGATGTAATAAAGCATTATTTTTGTAAACACCTGATTATGTGATGTAACTAGGAAAAACCGATAAAACAACCAGATATTTGTCAACAGAATTTTTCACAGAAGGTCGATATCAGCAGGATATAGATAAAGTGAATTCCACTAAGGTATACCTACCGTACCATACGATCGATGCTGAAATGAATTAAAAGAGTTCTTTACTTTACTGAAATGTATCTACTCATACTTGACCAGCATTTTATCACTCCAAATATTATTTCAAATAAAGCGAGAACTCTTATGCAAAATGGCAGTATTATGCGGATTCAAACCAACTTACCTTTGATCTATAAAAGACATTTCATCGACACTGAAATAAATCAATATTATACACACATATATATATATATATATATATATATATGGTTGTGTGTGTGTGTGTGTGTATATATATATATATATATATACTACACCTCCGGGCACGGAAGAAATCCTGCAATAATTTTAGGTCTGTGACATGGGACTGCCCCAGTTGCATTAGCTGGCAACTAAGTGATTTTAGGTCAGCTCTACATGTTAATGTTTACAGCAATCCTAAGTGACTCAAGAACTATTGTACAGAAACATTCTTTAAAAGAACTTAGATTATATCTTAACTCACTTTGGACATTGAGTTTAAATTATATGTAACTGAGTGGATTCTCTAGTCTATCTTTTAGCGATACATCAATTTCAAAGGAGGTTTTATTTATCTGATTCTATTGTTATTATTAGAAATATTAATCTGATTTTATTTTGCCTTTTTTTAAACAACGTTTTATATATTTTTTCAAATCAGTGTTTCACTATGTTGTGTCAGTATCAGATAATCCTAGCGCGCTTTCTTCATTATGTTCCATGCCATTTTACTGTCTGATGGTTTCACCATTTTATTCTCCTTTTTCTGAAAAAGTCATTTCTTATTTACGCATGTCCGTATTGTATATTCTCATTATTATTTTATCTCAAGTCACTTCGACAGCTGCGTCATGCCTTTTTTTGTAAGAAAAATTGTCAAGACTTCGCTAACATAGGATTGATAGTACATAGCACTTCATTCTTTTCTTTTTGGCTTTTTATGCAAGTTCCAGGGCTTTATAACAGGACGACTGTGTTATTTAAAACATCAATATCGTGAAATAAATGTATTTTTGAAAGGGAACACTTCCGTATTCCTTCACACGACACACATGTTTGACAACGCTCTATTCCATGTGCTATGCAGTTTCTTATCTCCATTAATGATTTTTCCGATATCATCAATACTCAAATAAGCATTCATGCACATAAAACTATCATTTACTACCGTTTCAATAGAAAATCCGTCAAAATTGATAAGGTAAACGTGACTGCTGATAATAAAAGCACCTAAAACAGTGGTTAACTAGGGCAGAAAATGGCTTTTAAATTTTAATGCCTCCAAATTAAAGCTGTCTTTTATAAACACCATAGAGAAACCTTTCTGTTCGCCATCGGCATGGCTGATGCTAGTCTCTTGGAGCGCAACACACTGTGCCTACTTGACCTAACGTTTTCAACCGATATGAAGTGGAACAATTACATCGAATCAATAGCTGCATATACTGTAAAGAAAGATTGCTGTTTCATGACAGAAAATTATGTTCTTGTCTGAGTTTAATTGTATAATTATAAATCTACAATTAGTCTGTGCATTGAATAATGTTGCCCGATTAGGTCGGTTTTTTCGGCTATTCATCTTGAGGTTCTTTTCAAAATCAAAAGAGCGACCTGAAATGTAATCGGTTCTAACTTATTATCTCGAATTCAATCACATTCTCACCGACTTAGTGTGGTTTTCTTCAGTGCTTTTTACAAATATTTTCATCGCAACTGATCTGACGAGCATTTTACTCTGCTGCTAATATCACATGCCTTTAGGCGTTCTACTAGATTGGCATATAGCTACCACACTTTTACCGATGAAATAATTAAATATAACCACCACTTCTACTCTAACAGCTTCTTTTCTCGCGTTTAATCTGCGGAACACCCTTCCGTTTATTTGCCGCCATGATAATAAACTTTTCCAAAACACTTACATACAACATCAATCGTCATCTTATATCTACTTGAATCCCGTTCATCTTTCATCCTTTACACAATAGCCCCTTACATATTCTGTAGCCCCACAAAGTTGTAGTCGCACTCTCGTCTTGCTTAAGTTGAAATGATAAATAAAAATATTTAAATGAATTTAAAGATTTTTTAAAATATTTTTATGAACTGTGTCGTTTCAGGAAGCGTGCATTCATAGCTCTGAACAGCTTGCTATCATCTGTTTTCCTTACCAATGTCTTCAATTTCCAGGCCTCTATTCCAAACCGTTTCACCATCCGTCCACGCAGGCCCGTTTGCTCGAGAGACGGCTGCATTTCGTTGTCCCTCTTGCCTTCGATATGTAGTGTGAATTTCAAATTATTAAAGTTCGCCTTTTTCATTTATTGCCCACACTATTTCATATACTGAGTATAAGTACTATCATCTTTTTTTATTTTGCTTTGTTTTTGGGGTTTTTTTTCATTATTTGTTTCTTATGCTCTCCACCAATAGAATTCTTTTCATCTTTCTATAGAACCATTTTCTATTTCCACCAAATTGTCTTTATTTTTGAAGACATTGACCAGCATTAACTGTCACACAAAAAGATTGATATTACATAAAATTTCATCAATCAATTCCTTGTTTCTAATCAGGTTTACCTATTTCTTAATAGCTACCGCTGCTTTTAAGTGCATCGTTTGTTATTCCAATGCGTATTAGGTTTTCTGTGTCGCATTCTACCTCCTATGTGAACAAATCTTCTTGATACTAAAAAAAATTGTAGTTGTATTTTGTTGAAATCAGCTTATAGCATTCATCTTTGGTTTTCACCTTAGCTGATAATTATCGATTCTTTCTTCTTAAAAGCTTGTTTAGCATCTGAATGGCTATTTTCGTTATTTAAATTATTCTGAATTTCCTTAATTTCCTTATCATACATCATCCCCTTAAAACACTTCCTGCATCACTTTCAGATTTACATGCGACCTCATTTACAGGCTGCATATTTAGATTTTATCTTTCTTGACAACAAGGAATTCTGTCTTTTAAAGACATTTATTGGTAATTGGAAGGATTTTCACCATTTTAATAAAGATTTGAAATTCTTTATCATGTATTGTATCTGTCTCTTAAAACACTTCCTACCTCACATTACTGATTTACATTTCATCTAATTTATAGTGATATGTACTCTTTTCAACGGAGAATAATGCCAACGGCAACGCGTATATACAAATTATCCAATTATATCATTATATTTATTTTTGTTTTTTTAATCATTTCACCTCAAGCAAGGCCTTCCACTGCCACTATTGCACAGGGGGTTACATAGGGAAAGGTGAAGAGAAAGAGTGTTTAGATATAGGAAATGTTAGAAAGAGGGTGATAGACGGGTAAGAATACCGAGGCCGAGGGTTGGGCAGATGGAAAGAGTGTTTGAGAGAATGGATTCGAGTTAGTGTGCTAGGAGGTGTCTATTGACCTTATATTTAAACTCCTGGAGATTGTAGCTGTCGGGGAAGCAATCATGTGGAAGGGAATTCCACAGTCTGTGATTCTTCGATGATGAGTTTGTAGAGTGTAATAAAAGTTTTTGTCCGAGGATTAGCACACAAATAACGAGGGCAGACAAATGACAACGATGTTTTCTGTGTTTTGAGCTAACCTCCTAATCTCAATTGCCAAATTCACTTAAATAGGCCAACCTTGCTTGACACGCACCGCTTCCGGTGAATATTTTTATATTTCAAGTGTTAAAACTTTTTATTTCCATCTTTGTGTTCATCAAAACAAAACAAAACTTTGCCACCTGGATTTTTACACGCACTGACAATTTAAAGCAACATTTGTCTTCAAATCTTTTAACACAATGGGAAATATATTTCTGGGTGCAATTTTACACCCAGCAAGAATATATAGCAATAGCGCGCGTCTTTGTCATTCTTACTAATAGGCAGATACTTTATCTTTCGTTTGATTGATTGATTGATTGATTCATTCATTCATTCATTCATTTATTTTTTACAGCTGATCAACCTATTGCAGGTTATTAAAAGCCATAAATATTGTTAGATTTTAAAAAGTTTTGGAGATACTAATTCTTTTTTAATACCAGTGTTAATAATTACGACGTAACTGGTAAAAAAAAGTGGATACATATATTTGTCAAGATTATTTCCGCGTAACTAAATTTAAGGAATCCAACGAGAATTGTAACCCGGCTATCTAATTAAATATCCATACTCGCACATCCAAACATACAGCATCTGGTATTTCCAAGCATTTACTCCTGTATGTACTGATCTCACTCGCGTTTTCTTAACTTCAATGATATTACGGAAAACGATATTTCAACGGTATGTGTCCATAAGCAACTTGTTGTATTTACTTCTTTTTCCCTTCAATGTTTTATTAATTGTTTTTAGAGATCCTACAGGTTTTATTACTTTTCCTGTCACCAAAATAATCTCAACCGCTTATTATCTTGTGCTATGTCAGTACTTGACAATATTGCATCCTGATAGGACTTCTAATCATCTTAGGATCGCCTCGCTATAGAATTCAAACAAATACGTAGAAGAAATGCATCCTTGTCGTTCGTCCATACAGGCGGATTGTTTCTAGTGAAATTTAAGGATTATTTTAATCTTTCTTTCTATCGTTCTCAAATAAAATACATTTTCTTTCTCGCAATTCAAACAGATATTCCAATACGTTTTTTCTCGTTGGTGTTTATTATCAATTATTTTCACCATGTGAGGAACTAACGACGCAGTTTTAATTTCTAACCAGATTTTCCACATTAACCCTTACACTAGGCCAAGGCCCTTTTTGATATTTCCGAATTTGCTCCATATGTACCAAGAATTAATTCCCTAAGCTTAATCATAAACAATGCCCAAAATATGGTGTGTTCATCGAGGATCGAAATCACAATATTAGCCTAATATTCGATTTCGGCGTTGTACACTTTAGTACACTTTCATGATCTTATTGAGGATTTAAAAACATGAGTTTTCCGAGCAGAAATCACATTAAATATATTATGTATGTAGAAAGGTCTTCAAGGAAAAGGGTTTTAGATATAAATTGTGATTTTTATCGCCAACATATAACAACGTTGAAAAAGTAAATATCTTACATCATTATATCGGCATAGTGGGAATCCAAAACTAAAAAGAAGCTGCTTAAATTGATTTTTGAAAAGAAAAATCATTTAAATATTTAAATTTTAAAACAGCAAATTTGTGACCATATTCAGTCAATTAAGGCAGGTATAGTGAAATTCAGGAGAGTTTGAACAGGAATTTAAACAGTGAATGAATAAGACAGTAACTGATGTATTGAAAGCGAAGATTTATAAAAAAGTCAGAATAATAAAAAAATGTAGCTTGGTATATTAAGGTACCATCTCTACTAAAGAATATCAAAATCTTACTAAATATTTCATTGTAAGTACTAAGAACAAATTTTAGACATGTTTTTATGAACATCAACCATCCTTCCGTAATATAATCTATAGTATCTCAACTCCTATTTAAAAAAAATACTGACTGTTAAAAGATGCAAATCAAACTCCTGCAGTTAAATAAAAGTTAGAATATATAAATTATTACATTTAGGTTTTCCTTGCGTACATGAAAATTTGCATATAATTAAATTTCAAATAACTAAATTATTATATCAACATAATGAGATAATTACTTATTGCTATGATAAGATTATTAATAACCTTTAATATATATCGGAAATTATCTCATTATGTTTACAAGTTGTTCCTCTCTCTAAAACACACTATTAATTAATTATATATACCTTAAAAGTAAACTTGTTTAGCTTTGCTAAGTGTATTTATTTTCAAAATTAGTGTTCTATTATCTAATACTTGTGTTTCTAAAACCTCACTTCTTTTGTCGCATCTATTTAAGATATTTATACCAACAAAACTATATTGATTTATATGTTTAAAAGTAGTTGTGGATCGAACTACATAGGGAAAACGAAACAAGGACCAGATTCTAAAATTAAACAGCACATACCCACAAAAATCTAAAATTTGAACTATTCCTCGTCTGATAGGCAGAGCCATTCACACAGGTCTTCTGTCTTATTAATAACCATACTTGTGCCACTAGCACTTGTGTGGACAGTTCTTCCATCCTAAGTACGTCCCACTTAAGTTTCCCCCTCAAAGTTTTATAAGCCATCTACATCCAATCATTAAAGCACTCTCTGTGTAAAGAGAGAGAGCATATATTTGGCCTCTAACTCATATCAATTTATATTGTTTCTCTCTTCATCTTCAACATTTTTATTAAACGTTAATTTCTTTATTCACCTCGAGTTGCCTCTGTTGCGCGAGTTGCAAAATTGGTTAGCTAGGCTGGTTTTCAATTAGAATTTTTGTTTTTTAATTTACCAGCATTATGGGTAGTAATAAAATAATTGTTTCTGTTTGTAGCGGTACGTATATATATATATATATATATATATATATATATATATATATATATATATATGGTCTTCTGCAGACAGATCTGTTTCGCTGTATCGGTACGGGTAGAATTGAAACCCGACCAAATTCTACCTCTGAACTATGGGTGCTTGGTAGTAGGACGCAGACTTTTTAGTGTGTATATTATCATTATACACGCCCAATAACTTAGAGTGTTCTAATTCATTCCTGAATGAACGATGCATAGATGCTAGAGTAGTCACTGTTATTCTAAAGTCTACCATTCTTCCACAGTGCTCAATCAAGGTGTGAGAGCATATATATATATATACTCTAATTCTGATGCGAGTACGTTTTATAAAAAAACATATAACAGTGTAAAATGTATCCATTAATTTAAATATATATATAGGGTTGTCCAAAATCCCAAATTAATCAATATTTAATATATTGTTTTTTTTTTGTTAATAGATTCTGATGTTGCACAATAATAGAAAAAAGGTGTGAAAAATCTCCCCGCCGTAAGTGTGAAAGATGACATCTTTTAAATGAGGTTCATTTTTTAATTCGTATGTACATGCATTTTGTATTTTTTTTTCCATAACATCCCTTAACGTTTGTGGATTCGGTGTTCTAAGAATCTGTTGGCTCTGACTACAAAATGCATTTTTCATTAAGTTAGACCCCAAATTAAAATCTGTCGTGATCAGATCGCACAAGACGGGGGGAATTGATCTCTGTAAATTGAGAATTTAATTTTCTATAAACTATTTTGCAATATGCGTTCGCAGTTATGGCGAATCTTTTCTCCGTGCTTAAATTTCCGGTTCTTCTTAATCAGACAGTTAAGAGGCATACATGATACCCGCTTGGATGATCATGTCTTTTTTAATGCATGTCTGACAAAGCAAAATATTTTCACTCCACGAAATTGAGAATTCTTCATGCTTTACACTCCTAGCCACCCAAGAATAAAAAAACGCAGTCATGCTATTTAAAACATACCTCGACGGCGATTAGATAAATTGATACCTTTCCCTAACTGTTTACTCTGGCATGCATTTTAATATATATATATAAGTTTATGCCGGTAAGTTGATCATCAAAAGCGAGAAAAAGAGCATCATGACGCAATTTAATTTTTTTTTTTTTTTTAATCATTTCACTCCAGGCAAGGCGGAAATGCCACCGATGTTCAGGGGGTTACATAAATGTAAAAAGATTAATTAGAAGAGTGAGGAGTACAAACTAGTTAGAAAGGAACAATAGAAAGCAGGTGCGATAACAGATACATAGGTGGAGAGAAAGGGAAGATTATACAGGGGTGAGGAGAGAGCTAGGGTCCAGTGGTTAGTAGATGAGTATTTTTTTTTTTTATTATAAGCGTTTCACCCCGAGCAAGGCATGTCACTGACACTACTGCGCAGGGGGCTACGTAGAGTGGAGAATGGATGGTTAAGTATAGGAAATGTCAGAGGGTGGGTGATAGGCGGGTAAGGATACCGAGAATGAGGGTTGGGTAGATGAGAGTGTTCTGAGAATAATTGGGAGTTAATGTGATAGGAGGTGTCTATTGACCCTACATTTAAACACCTGGAGATTGTAACTGTCGGGAAAGCAGAGTTGTGAAAGAGAGTTCCACAGGCGGGAAGCGCGAGAAAGGAATCTCTTGGAGTAGAATTTACGGTTACATCTTATTTGTTTAACTGTAAAAGGGTGGGACCTAGTTGCTAATCTAGTATCTAGTGTAAATTCGTGCTTGGGCGGCACCAGTGAACTAAGCTCATCGGATCAGTAGCCATGAAAGTACTTGTAGAAGAGGCACAGGGAAGCCACATCACGCCGGTGAGAGAGCGGCTGCAGCCGGTCTGCCAAGTCAGTATCAACCACGTTACAGATCCTCCTTTGTATTTTGTCAAGAAACCCAAGGAGAGCAGCAGGGGCACCCGACCAGATATGGCAGCAATATTCAATACACGGGCGGATGGTAGATTTGTATATGTGCAGAATAGATTCAGGTGGGAAAAACATCCGGGCCCTGCACAGGGAGCCGACTTTCATAGCAGCGGATTTGGCAATGGATTCGATATAGTCATTCCATTTGAGGTCCGCCGAAAGTGTAAGGCCAAGGAGGCGTAGTATTTTACTCTCTGGGAGGCTAGCCTGTCCCATGCTAATGAGATACTGTAAAGTGTGGCATTCCCGCAAGAAACTTCAATACGAACATTTTGAGATTGTTTGGATATAAATCTGAGGTGAGTACAGTGGATTCGGAAAGAGTTGATCGTATCTAATGTGGATTACAAGGAATTTATTTTAGTTGTTTTGATAAAAAAAGAACTCTTGAATTTTATTTGTAATAGTCTCCGAATTCACACTGTCCCACATCAAGTTTTTAGGAAGTATTGCTGACCTGCATCAAGAGTTTGGATGCTTGAAGAAACTATGTCTGGAAACAGAACTCTGTGTCATGCTACACAAAAAGGATAATCCAGTCATGATATTCAAATAATTCCTGCCACTATATCACTCCTTAAATCTGGCAACCCCTTGATGTTCATGATTGAGGCACAATTCAGCGAGAGACCAACATATTTTTGTAACAGTAGAGATAAATCGAAAGCAAGGATTATGGCAATATTTATCTATTTAATCAATGATACTCCCAGATACTTGCTTCCGAAGTCTTCTGGTGACTGTTGAAATCAATGTTGGTTTTACTGAGCAAATTATAATAATAATATATCTGTTATAATGTGTTTTTTTTATTCTTTTGCGTAATTTTGGACGACAACTTATCCATCTCAAGCTGAAATGTATATATATATAAATATAAAAGGAACGAAAAAAATATGTGGATTTTTGCTATATTGATAGATCTAAACTGATCTGTACCATGAATTCATCTTATGTTATAAGGATCTAGGAAAAAACTTGTAATAAAAGTTTGTAGCGTAGCGTTGCTACACGACATAGTGTCTGTGTGTGTAAATGGAATTTTTGCTTTAAGCGCAACATTTTCTTAGTGCGAAAAACTACCATATTAATTTTTTTTTTACATTAAACAATTCGGATATGATTACAATACTAACATCCTTGTGGCATTTTTTAAATTGGTCCCAAATAAGACTTTCGGTTTGAAAACTGATCTGGCGAGAAATTAAAACCGGTGTGATGGATAATGGTTTTCTTTAATGAAACGACACCTTTATAAAGTACGAAGAGGACCACAGATATAATATTAGTGCATTTTTTGTTTTGGTACTGTAATTAATGTTCTATTTGATCTGTATACAAATTATCCTATTACTCAAAATAATTGCATCTAATTAGTTTGAAGTATGTTCGTCGGAGACTGAATGTTCATAGGTTAAACAGAAATAGTTTTTACCTGATATATATGACTTTTTTTACAGATATGAAAAAAAACATCAGTTGAATCGGCAGTATATTTTGAATATTCTTTTATTTGGCTAACTGCCACACCTTCATCTATCTTTACCACATGCAACTATCAGCTGCCTGGAAAATGATAAAAGCGCATTACTCAACTTTTCATTATGTTTTAGTATCATTGTTTGCTTTGTTGATGAGACCAGTTATATAAATAAGAGATTTTCCATAATTCTAATACTGTTATTATTACGGTTCAAATTTGAATCTTCATAGTGCATTTTCCTCCCTTTGGACATTGAGACAAAACAATTCATGAAATTGATCCAGGATATTGAAAACTATTCACCGCATTTTAGTGTATCTTGTCAGACAGACACAATTGAATTGTTGCTGAAAAATCGTCGCATTTATTGCCGCATAAAATGTACGACTGTTTTGAGTAGTAATCAATTTCCGGATATGTAATTCAAATACTTTTAGGCAAGACACTTTCAAGAACGAAAAATATGTTTTTCTACCGTAGTATGCTTGGTTAGCATTTGTAATTTACCGTTACCATTTCTGCATATGACCTAACAGTTTTCTGGGAAGGAAAATGTTTGTTGGGTTAACTTTGTCCAACTACCATGAAAAGATGGAGGAACCCATTCCTTATCCTCTAAAACGCGTTTATCTCATATCGAAGAAGTTAAAATTATGCTTTGGTGATCGCTTCCTTTATGATGATGATGTTGAGGACTAAATTAGATGCCAGCGTGAAGGTTCAGCACTAGAAGTTTCAGTTCCCCGAAAACTGCTCCCGCCAACGATTGTTCATTGCTGTTTGGATTTGTAGGTGTTTGTTGAAAGGTGAAAATAAAACTGAGTAGAAAATGCCGATGGTGTGAATCTCTTTATGATTGACCTCCATTTGCCAGGAAGTGGCCCACAAACTTGATTTCACAACTCGCTTTTGTGAATATGAAGCAACTTGAAATAACTGAAATATGGTTCTACAGAAAGATGCTGCGGATATCATGGACCACCCATGTGAGCAATGACGAGGATTTAGAAAGGATGGTAACGAAAAGGTAAGTACTACTGAGCATCAGTAAAAAACAGCTAAAGATTATTGTACATGCAATGAGGAAGGCGGGCTTGGAGAACCTGACACTAACAAGCTAGATAGAGGGAATAGAGACTTGGGAAAGCAGAGGATGACATATTTGAAGAGCCTGACCAGGTGATTGACGAAACTATGGTTGCCTGATATAACAGAAGAAAGCGGGATTACAGACACCAGGGAAAGGGAGACGTGGAAAGCCATGATCGCCTACGTCCTGAAAGGACAAGCACTTCCAAGAAGAATCTATAGAATGTGACCTCCAGAATCTACTTAGGAAATGTATTGCTGCTAAGTCTGTTGTAATTTTGATTGGTGCTTATTGTAGCATGCTAGTCATCTTCATTCGCTTGTCCAACTGTTAAAATTTTCCATCAAATCTATTCGTTGAATAGCAGGAAAGATCGGTCTCCCGACTCGTACCTAGAAAATTGTATAGCAGATCAAGAATTGATTTCGAGGCGATGAAGAAGGCAAATATTATTTGTTCATCAAATATTTGCCGCCAGATCTCGTTGGAAATTCCTATGATGATGATGATGGCTTTTTATATTGAACAGCCACACGAGGAGAGTTACTCTACAGAGTTGTAGAGATATGGGCAGTGTTAGGCAAAGCATACACATGGTAGTCGGTTCTGAAATGTTGCAGCTCTTAGAAAATGCTCTCTGAATGGGTCTTCCAGAATACCATTGGAATATGCAGTAAATGAAAGTCATTCGTCTCCGTAGATGTAGCATTGTTAATCTTGAATGTAAAAGTCTGAACATGTATAACAAAAGAAAGAAA
This sequence comes from Ascarosepion bandense, assembly GCA_037127315.1. Lineage (NCBI taxonomy): Eukaryota > Metazoa > Mollusca > Cephalopoda > Sepiida > Sepiidae > Ascarosepion > Ascarosepion bandense. The sequence goes on along the minus strand of JBBBDQ010001232.1, from coordinate 3,127,161 downwards.
CTAAGATGAACATTTGACATAAGAAATTGTGACAGATTAGTGATAAGCTGATATGTTACATCTATGGGAAAGAAACTGTAAAATAGAAAAAGTATAATTCCTTTTCCCAAAACAGAGAGTAAAGGTTTTTTGAACTGTATCAAGTCTTGAAAGTGAGAATTTGTCAGATTTATTCTATGTATAACAGTCAAACACCATTTGTTCTTGTCGATGTATGACAACTGTCTATCACTCAGTAAGAGTCCATTTCACTTAGTGTTGTAATTTTCAACAAGACAATGACATATGACACATGAACTATTTCAAACTATATATAAGCAGCGGTTCTGCTTTGCAACATGAAGAGAGAGAGAGAGAGAGAGAGAGAGAGAGAGAGAGAGAGAGAGAGAGAGAGCGGAATCTATTCTAGCAGATAAGCCTGACAGCCGGACTGACAGTCACACTAATAATCTCTCATTGACATATATTTGTACTACTGTCTTTGATAAATATATTTATTTAACTCTATTATTTCTTTGTGTCATTATTTCTGGCCTCAACAAGGCCAAAACAGTTTCTATTATTCCAATCTGTGGGAACCTTTATATATCTCTTTATCAACATTCACTAACTTTTAAGATTACTGATTCATGGACACAGGAAATTCATGTGCAATTCTGTTTTTTATGTTTTTGGATACTTAAAAAATGTTCATGTACATCAATTACAATGAACAATAATAAAGAGTAAATATCGAAAGTTTATTCCCATAAGATTTATTCAAGCTTGTTAATCACACGATGTAAAGACAGCAAAAAACGGTCAGGTTTTATTAACGCTGGTTATAATCCTGGAATTTATGCCATACGTTTATGATAATGTATTAAGAATAGATATAGAAAAAAATTAATTACCTTTTGAAACGCTAATAAAAGGAAGCCAGAAGAAATGATTAATCGTAAGACTTGTAAGAAGTTAGAATACATAGCTTTCTGTAAAGGTTATTTCAATGGTTATGAGCAGAGTAAACTTAAGAAGATCCACACGTGGAAATATCTTGTGTAAGGTGGAATGTGAGGTAAACATCTGAAGACGCAGAGGAATATGTCTTCAAGGACATGCCATCAAGCAATTAAGGAAAGTATTAAAAGGGAGGAAACTACCGCTAAAAACCAAGAAATATGTCGAAATTTTATGTAATATCTAATCAATATAGCAGTGAATGTTGGACAGTCGCCATTTAGAGTCTTATCATTGTCGATCAGCCGGTATATTCTAAATATAAAACGAACAGAAGATGTGAGAAACGAAAGCAACAAAAAATATATTGTGTCGGAATGAAAATCAGTAAAATGAACACAAATGAAGGAGCAAATGATAATGAGAACAAAATGACTGGAAATCGAGGAGAACTATGATCGTCTATGCACTGAAGTTACACGACATATAGAAAATAATTCTTACCTCGTTTATAGCATTCCGGCTTGAAAGTATTATGTATGAATGCTCTTCCTTTTAATAACATGGACTCTTCTATACAATTACCAGTGAAACATATATATTTCTATCATTCCAGGAAGAATGCTTACCCAGTAAAATTTTCGTATCTTTTCTTACAAAAATATTCGTGATAATTATTTTTATTTTAACTCTCTTTTATTTCTAGTGTTTGAAGTACTTGACTCAGAATGCCATTTCTCTTAATATATAAATTTATTAATTTATTAAATTTATTTTATGCAAATGTAGATAAATAATATTTGAATACACTGAGGGAGATATAATATATTATTTACTAGTTGAAACTCCGCAATCTTTTAAACTATATGTACGGGAAAACTATTTCCATCTACGGCCATAAACTAAAAAGACATCTCATGCACAAACATAAACAGCTAAAAAATAAGTTTTAAATTTTCCTTTCACTCCATGAATCTTCAAATCCACTCTTTAACTCGTTTCCATTAATCTACTTCATACCGAAAATTGAGTTCTTCAAATAGCTAACTCCGTGGAAATTCAGTTGAGTTGAGTTTTTCAAATAGACAACTCTACCCAACTTTAAAACCTCACGTCACAAAACCTCTCGCTTTAAATCTGATTCCATAGATTAAAAAAAAAATGATTTCTTCAAATCACAAGTTTTGGAGAATATTTAAACTGAATCTAAAACAAGAATTAAAAAAAAGTTCTTACGCTACTTAATATCAAATTTAAATTATAACCTTTGAAATCATATTTTCAGTTATTTTAAAATTTAAATATTTAACTTTTCCCTCTTTATGCGGACACAATTCCCAACGATGGATGTTCAAGCGACATATGACGGGCAGTGTTTGATTCTTAAATCCCTAAAAAAATAAAATGAATCTATATAGAGCAAGTTTAACCCGAATTTGTGAGAAAGCAGATACACGGACGGACAGACATAATTTACTGTTTATATATTTAGAACGTTTTATTGACAAGTATCCATCTCATAACCCTTAATTTCATTTTAATTTCCAGAGAGTATTTTTTTCTTTCTCCTATTATTTTTCTTTACTTTTTGTACATTAAAAAACTTCTATTTTACTTAGCATAATCTGCCACAAAACCACCACTATGGAATTATTTTATTTATTTATTCCTTCACTTAGAGTTATCATCCGATTTTTAGTTACATTAATACATATTTCGGATTTTAGCAATCGCTTACAGCACCTTATGTCCCATGGCGCTAAGAGCTAAGTATTTATCAGTTTCAACACTGCTTCATTTCGATGACCGAATGAGAACTAGTATTTTTAGCATGATTTGAAATTTAGACGATTTTAATAAACATGATGTCAATTTCAATTATTTTAAAAGCTACTGTTGATAAAATCGAGTTTTATTGCTATGATATATTATATGTCCCAATCAAGTCTTTTCCAAACATGTTTTCTCTATAATTAGTCGTATTGGCTGTGTCATGTCCAAACAATAAAATCATATTTTTCTTTTTCTCCCTGAAAGTCAAAAGACCAATTTTATTCTAATAATGAATATCGCAAAATATATGATTCTGTATTTTTACTATTATAGTCACCAACATGGTAATTTTGCCCATTACCTGTCAGTGACGAAAAAGGTACAGTGAATCAGATAACTTGTCTACTTGAGCCTTTTTCAAAACGTAAATCCTTGCTACAAATCTAAGCTTTAATGAGCTATTTTGAAGAGTGGAACACTATTTTGAAAAGGAAATATTGCTCCTATCACTATTTAACTGTTAGTCAATTCACGGTTTAAAGAAATGTTCTCCTTCACATCCTGAGTCTTTTCATTTTTTTCATGACTTGCGAGTTTAGAGTGACCCTATAGTGTAGTTCAGGAATACGTTACATTTTCAATAACCTTTGTGTGTTTTTTTTTCTTTTTTTAATGATTTCTTACTTTTTGGTTTGGATAATATTTTCAATTCATTAACATTGCCTCCTATCATTTAGATATTAATTCTTACAATATTATGAGAATCATTAAAATAATTTATTAAAGAAGATGTCAATATGTTTGTAGGTTTTTAGAAAAGACTAACCACATGTTTAATAGATATGTAATAACAATTGAGAAGCTATTTCATATCTCATCAAACTTCAAATATATACGAGTATTTTTCAATAAGATCTATTATATTTATAACAAGCAGTATTAGAAAGAAACCAATTCTTTACTTATTTAAGCTTATCCGTTTTATAACAAGCCCCGTGATCAAAATATATATTCTGTGTTCTTATAAATGTCTTCTATATTTTTTAAATACTCATCTGTTTCATTCGTGTGAAAATGGAAAAGATAGGATTTTCTTTTACGTATTCAGCGGAATTTTATTTCTGTTCATAGCATTTGTATCGCTTCGCAGAAAGCAGTTATTATATACAGATAAATAAGGACATGTATGCTCATGTTGACTCTTATTGACAGGACGTTTCGGTCGTTGTAACCTCGAGCTTTCTTCTGGTATGTGCTCGTAAATAATATTCGGTGACTTTGAAAGGATACAAACCTATAATTAAATAGCTTACGACTCTATTATGTTGAAACACTTGTTCTCTTACTACCACTGATGTTCATAGACAGGCGGTCGCTTAGAAATAACAGGTGTTGTATGCATTGTTGTACAGATTGTGTAATGAATAATTGTTGTATACCTACGTATATACGGTTATTCTATGTTCCTATCCAATTAAATATGAGAACACTATTGAAAGAAAGAGGAGATCATAGTGATTATACTGACTAGCAGTTCAGTAGCAGTGTATCTATTTCGCGCAGATTGTGAGTCCTGTATTTCTTGATATACTATTATTCCCAACCTCCATTTTGGTCATTACTCACGTAGTAAACTTTTAGGGTGAAAATAATATTGATACCTCGGAACTAAGTTTCAATTCTCATTGGCTTTTTTTATATCTATTTATGGGAAAATATACGCTTAAAAAAGTATTCAGAAATGTTTTCACTGTGGTCTGTGTTAATTAGTAAGACTTGTATCATTAAGTGTTAATTAATAAGACTTGTATCATTAAGTGACTGTTATCTAATCATCATTGTTATAGTCTTAAAAATCGTTCTGGTTTGAATAATCTGCAAAATGTTGATTAACCATAGAAAACAAATCAATTCCATCAAATAGTTAAAACCATGCTTTGTGTATTTCTCCAAATAAATTTTATTTGTTTTTATTCTGAGTAAAATAATTCGCATTCAAAAAACGTGTAGCCTCTTGGACATCAGCAGTTCTAGCCCTATTTCAGGTAAAAAAAACTCTATAGGGTATTTTTTTTCTGTTTTAAGCTAATAGCATAATCTTATCAGTTCATATCAGTAATGAATATATAGGTAAAATGAAATATACTATAGCGTGCATAAGTGGTTATCGTAGCAGATATTTACGCAGACAATGTAATAAATTAATTTGTAATAGGTCACTGAAAAAATGATAAATTCAACTTATCAAGCAATGTGTTGAATACCAGGTCAAAGTGAGACTTCTTACTCAGGAAGCAAACTGTCTAGATATTGAAAACTCCAAATTCTTACCTCTAATCTTATGAAAAGAGTAGTATATTGTAAACAATATGCAAATACGCAGAAGAGTGTCTAAGTTAGTTAGATGCCACAGGAAGTAATCTTTTAGCAATTTCTACAGCTGAAACGGTACAAAACATTGATTTATTTTATCATTTGATTTCAACCGGTGACGTGGAATGTTGGATCTTTAAAAACAATCTAAGCACTTCCGACACTCAACCAGACTATTATCGATGTCTTTTATAATTTGTTTGTCCAGATGAAAATATACCACGGATGGCAAAATATTGAATTAATTTTCCTCATTGATTTTTTTTTCAGCGTAGTATCGAATAAGGCAGCCACCTAATGAAAGCTGATTCACAAAGAATCTATGTAGAAAATGGCATGCGTTTTCTTATTTTGTTTTTCAGCGAAAGATAGCGTAAAAGTAGACAACGTCGACTACAACATTGCATGTATTTCTGAACATAAAATATTAACATGTTTTTTGATCTGTCTATAATTCTGAGATTAGGCCATATACTATTTACATTATTCAAACTATTGTCCTCATCTTTGTTGTAATTTTTAAAACGTTTCGGTCGTTGTACGTTCCGGTGTTCTTCAGGTGCAAGTAATTTGGAATATAATATGGGCACTGGTAAAAAATGCTAGAGAATCATTAGTGTCAAATTGGTAATAGGTTATCTGGTAAAAATACGAAAGAATAAACCTTAACATCCAAAATATTAGAGAAAACCATTAACATAAAAAGATTACAATATGAACTCTGGTAAAGAATGCTTACTGAACATTAGGTTTATAAATTCCAGCAATTGAGTTGTGGCCCAGTGGATATAGACGTTGGTCAGTTCCAGTGACTTGACCCTAAGAATTTTGAGTTAAATACCAGGCTACAGCAGTAGTGAACAAATAACTTACATGGTTAGAGGGAGATCACTCATGACTACCAAAAGAGGCTTTACACAAGTAATGAAAATGATGTACCCCAGTGATTGTAATAAATGGTTCGGTTCAAAATTTCTAGCAACTGAAAAGAAGAAAACGTCGGACAAATTGCCACAAAGATGAGACAATAGTCCGAATAATGAAAATGATGTTTTGTGATTGTGTTATCTTCTGCATGATTAATAACAAATTATCAAAATAATTTTAAAATAAAATTTTTAATTCTATGGGGCTTGATCTAGGCAATTCATGTGGTTCATTAATAAAAGATTCAGAAAAAAAGGAATATAAATCTTTTACTTACCAGAAACTGACATGAGGAAATATTACAAGAATTTCAGTTTGCTTATTGCAACTAACCAAATTACATCTGACTGACATCGGGTAGAAATCAACATTCCTAATGGCTGACACATATCTGTCATCAGGTTCATTCTAGTCACGAAAATATTACTACTTGGCTGATTGGAATATTTAGTTAGTAAAGATAGTAGAAACTAATCAATATTCAGTTAAGCTGAATATTTTCAGCCACCTGAAATAAAATATTCTTTTTGAGTCAAGAATTTTAAAATAGAAGAAATTAACTGATAAACTTCATCAGTAATACGCTAATATAAGTATTAAATTTCATTTTTTTCATAGCCGTCTAGATGAATTTCCGGATAACTACCGAGATGTGAATGATGATCAAGGAGAACAATTCCACTAGGCTATGAAAAAACGTAAATGCGCTGCCAGGGACGGTGAAAGAGACGAATAATGGCTGACTATTTCTAGAGTACCAAAAATGATTTAAATGACATTGGACATGACAGATAATCTAGAAAGAGAATTTTTTACCATTGTTCATGTGAAAATATTTTTTGGTCTTGATATTTTCAATCGTGTTAATTTTGAAATTTAGTGTTTGATATTTAATGAAAAAAATATGCAGACATATTTACTGTTTTAAATACGAATTAAGAGCTTTTTTATTATTTTACTTTGAGATGTATTACCATAGGTCAATATGATATATACAGAAAACAATTAACAGTTGTTTTACAAAAATGAAGCATATCTACACAGCAGAAACGGTACATAAGCAAGAAAAAGTAAGATCTTTTTTCAAATTCAGCGTCCTCAAAAAAGTTAAAAAGATGTTTGTGTCTCGACACAATACCAATTTTTTATTTTGTTGACCAATTTTATTGGTTTAATAACATACTTAAATATATATATATATATATATATATATATATATATATGTGTGTGTGTGTGTGTGTGTGTGTGTGTGTGTGTGTGTGTGTGTGTGTGCAACATCCAATTTGTACCCATCTGATGCCCGTAGTAAGAAAAAGTGGATTTGATAAGCCAGACCACAACTTAGGCGAGGAGGTTGAAAATACTGCATGCTTTATTCAGTTTTGAAAGGTTTATCGTCTTGCTCTCGACGACATTATACTCGTAGTAGTATAGAGGATACAAATCACAAGGTAAGAGGTCACATATTCAGGTGATTGAAAAGATTGTTTATATTCGCTGCTAGACATTCCTGAATCATATCTGGGAGAGGCTGAGAGAGAGAAAAACCTAATCTTACTGATACATTGCATGGTGTGACATGACCTTCTTTGCTCACGGCGATAAAGATCAATGCAGGTCTTGCAAAGACGACTTGAACATTGTATCAACTTGAGTATATCAAATATTTTTTATCGAATTAATTACAAATAATTTCTCGAGCTAGTTTAGTATTTTTCAAGAATATGTGGGTCAATACGCCAGAGATCAAACAAAACTAACCAAGAGATTACTGTTTATGTTGCTACCCCAGAGTGAATTAATTTTAATTTTCAGCTATCTAAATATCGCTCAGTGTACCTTTCCAGTCATAGTCACAAGAGATAGATATCGAAAGTTAAACTATGTAATAAAAAAGTTATGATTCACTGAGGGTGATATAGTTAATACACCGGATTTTCTCGAGGGTGACTCTTACGGTGAATAGTTATCTAGTATATATGATATTTACAGCATTATGCAAAATATCGGCGACTAAGGATGTCAAATACGCAACGGGAGTAAATTCTTACACAAGAAGTGAACGCTGAGTGAAAGAAATTATTACATCAAGCGAAATCTATTATCATTTTATAGATTTAAACATGCGGAATAAATAATGGTTTTAATCGATTTTTAATATCTAAATTTCAATTTTAACATTGTTAAATATAAAATTTACAAATTAAATATGTATGTATGTTTGTTTGTGTTAGTTGATTTTTTAAGCTCTTCCTGAATATCACATTGAGGCCCCGAACAATGATGTCTTCCGTGTTACCATTAGAATAATGATCAGAATCACATGGTGTAGAAAAGGCGTTTTACAAAGAGGAATTAAAAACAAACATAGACTTACAGCAATATCATGTTGCAACACCGGCTCTCGTAAGATCACAGACGTTAAGCAACATTGAGCCACGGTAGTAATTAGATGAGTAACTGCTCAGAAATAACATCGTTCCTAGGCATATATATTTGCACCAACATAACAAATTTTAACTGATGATGTTCTAAAAGATGAATCACGTCACAAGAGAACCTTTCTTCCAATTCTTCATACATGCTCCCAATATTGTTCCGCATATATAAAATATACACACACACATATATGTATATATAATTATTCTCGTTATTTTATCAGATACAATTGTTTAATTGCAAAATATCTTTTTTTTTTCAACAATAACGTTTGTTTTTCCAAAGAAAAGCTTTAATTTACAGAAATCTAACTACAATAATTTAACCGAGATAATCGTTGTATATTCCTCCTTGGCTAAAAGTCACAGAATTTTGTTTCCAATTCTTCATACACTTTTTAATATTGTTCTTAATATATAAAAATGCGCACACACACATATATGTATATATAATTATCGTTATTTTATCAGATATATTTGTTTGATTGCAAAATATTGTGCTTTTTTACAACAACAACATTTTTTTTTACAAGGAAAAGGTATTACTTTACAGAGATCTAATTAATTTAACCCAGATAATCTGTATATTCCTCTTGGTTAAACCAATATACTGATTAACTGATTAATTCGTCTTCTAAGGTTAAACAACCCTTTGTAGTTTATCTAAAACCAGAAAATATTCTTGGATTATAACATTTTACTGAAGATCATTATAACTTTTTTAATAAAAGTCTTACAAATTAACCTATAACTGAGAGGAAAATGTCCATTACTACATTTCAAAAATAATATTTGCACGTATATATATATATATATATATATATATAAACATAACTGGAATTAGATGTTGACTTCTGATCAACAATATCGGGACTTTACCCATTTCATACCCCCACATGCAAGCTTATAGTATCTGCCATTTCAAAGCCGTCACCCATCTAGGTACATACAAGGTTCAACATTGCTTAACTTTAGTGATTGTACGGGTATCCGTGTTTAAATGTGAAGTGGACGTAAGCCCATTAATCTACTTCTACATGAAAGCTTATAGGACCTTATATTTCCAATTGTACACCCATCGAGTTACTGACCATGCTTGACGTTTCTTAACTGTGTAATCTCAAACAGTTGAAGTAATAATACGTGTTATCTGTAGACATGTAATGGGTTTAAAACCTTATTATTTTGTTTTCAACGATTTTGAGTAATAAGAACGTCATCGTCAGAAAAATTGTTAACATGCCCTTTAGAATTGGTAAAGTTAATTTGAAAATTTAACACTCACTAAACTAACCCTGGAACACTAACCATTAATTAAAGTTACAGCACTACTAACTATGGAAAATATCAAAAAAATATTAAATATTAATCTTTATTTGAAATATTTTACCTGCACACACTTTAAAATTTTCACTTTGATAAGAACTGAAAAACATTATTTAGCAAAGAAAAACAGATAGTGCAAATTTAATTACATTGTAATTAAAATGGAGTTATTTGCGCTAGGTTCTATATAACCATGGTTAGTGTTCTCGGGTTAAAAACATAAATATTCTGCAATAAATCATGTTGAAATGTCCGAAAATGATTTTCTTGCATTTTTTAATTAATTCTATATTTTTCGTACTATCATAGCAAATTACAATTTCAATTATATGAATACATTATTTACATTTTAGATTCGTGATTGAAATTTCTTGCAATGCATTTAATTCCTTTACATCAACACACTATTTTTAACGTTTACTTTAACATTTTCATATGCTCACACACACACACTCATCTTTCATAAAATACAATCGATAAAGAAGATTTAATCATATTTTTTCGGAAGCAATACAGTACAGCTGTTTTGTTATACAGAGACATTCAGCATTTAATGACCAAAACATTTTTATTATTATCGGTTAAAATTTGTAAAATCGTTAACTTAATACATATTTTTGGAATATACCAAAATATCTGTGAAAATGGATATTAAGTTCAAAAATGGTAAACGCATATAAGACAGAACAACAATAATTAGAAAGTGAAGAGAGGTTAAGTTGTTACAGTTGATAATGATATTCAATAACACTACAAATTATTTACAGCCTCGCCACGTGGGCATTTGCCCAAGGTAGAAACAGCACATGGCCAGTTAACGTAGGTAAAACCGAGCCCGTACGCTCGGACGAAAATTCTTCTCAAATTTTCAAAAGACGAGACCCTACCCATCGGCGGAGCCTCGTCTGGGTTCCTCTCCGTCCGAAGACAGATAGTCCGACAAAATAAACGACTAACGCACGCAGCTGATCTCTTCAGACTTTCAATAAATCCTTGAATTTTTTACGGCCCACGTGGGCAGAACCCCGAGGCTGATGCGTCACAGAGCAAATTAACGTGGTTAAATCCAAGCCCGTCAGCTCGGACAAAAATTGTCTGTTTTCCCTACCTCGATAATCCACCCCGCGGCCTAGCCCCGCCAGGCCATCTCTTTGCCGTATGGTAGGTAGTCCGACAAAGCGAACGACCCAGTCGATCTATCCTAACCGTCAACAACAGTCTAGAATATTTACGGTCTCCCCGTGTGGGCAAAATTCCGAGGTAGATGCCGCACAAAGGCCAATTAACATGTTTAAAACCGTGCACGTAAGCTCGGACAATTTTTTTTTCTGCTTTTCTCTAGACAAGACTCTACACTTCGGCCCAGCATCTTTTGGGTTCCTCTGTACCGGCAGGCAGGTAGTTCTACAAATTGGGTGACTGAGGCACTCAGTCGATATCCTCAGACTGTCAACGATTATCCGACCACTTGATTGCTATTAATTGCACTTTATTTATACATTTATTTTGATTCACGAACCGTTCCATATTTGAGAATGCTAAAAAGGTTTCAGCTGCTCTACAACAAACTGTCATTCTGCTATTTTCATATTTTTTTTAGTGTATCATCTTATTTTACATTGTCATCTCGCTATCGTTTTTATGTTGCATTCATCATTATCCATATAGTTAAGTCTTAAGTTAAAGTAGTTATAAATAAACAAGCCATATTCCACGTCGGTTTTCATCTTCTCAGCATGAAACAAAATAAATGGTTTATTTGACGTCCATTTAATACAATGTCCTTTTTTGAACTTCTCGTATTTATTTCCTGTTATCTTTCTTTGAATATTTTAAATTTTTTCCCATTGATGTTTAGATTTTTCTATTATTTTAATATTTAAGCATATCGAATCAGATATAAAAAAAAACTGTACGTGTGTTGAATTGTTTTCACAACAGAACTTGTACTGTTGAATTTTTTGCGGGATTATAATTTATAATGCTCTGGTCTTTTTCAGAAAGGAGCGAGTGTTGCTGGAGTCAGAACAGAAGTTGTCCCGATTTAATCTTCTCAAGAACGGAACGTGTTACTGTAGTTTATTTCATATCGGAACGTGTGTTACAAGTTTCTAAACCTAATATCTGGTGATTTAGATAATCATGTTTATCCTGATTGAGGTCGAACATTTTCACTCGACGATATCACGATACCAACAGTCTCATCTCGTCTTGAAAGAGGTCTGTATTCCCTAAAGGTGGTATTAAATTTTCGATGAAAAGACTGATGAACTGTGACATATCTAATCTCCTGAATGACAGGTATTGCTGCACAATCTTCTCACAGATTAAGAATGTACGGGAAATAATGGTGACGTGTTGATACCGTAGAATGCTAACAGATTCATTTGTAAGAGATATAATAAAAGAAGAGAGCCTCAGGTGTTTTACCCGCACCGGCTGTTTCGATAAGAGGAACGGAGTTTCAGCAGTTAACATCCAGAATTCGCCTGTGTACATGGATGACAGGAGAGTGATACCGACGGAAATTTAAGAGACAGATAGTTACTTGCTGCAATGAAACATAGGAAGTTCTGGGCAACTACAAGGTAACTGAAAAATGCTTGCCGGTTTTGTTTTGTTAAAAAATGCATATAACGAATCTAATAAAAATAATCCGCAACATTTTGTTAACGAGCTTTCAGTTGCACAATGATCTGGCTGTATAACCCAGGTCTTGAATGCAAAAAGGCCTGGATAGCTGCTCTAAATATATCTCATTTTCGAAGTATTTTCCAGAAAGGTGGTTATACAATGGAATAAAATACGTGTTATTCTGCTGGTTCAAAGTGCGCCTACCACATGAATCTACTTGTTCTAATAGATTAGTAACCAGGTCCCATCTTTTCACCGTTAAATTTATCAAATGTGTTATGCCCTAATCACCGATTTGGTACAGCCTTGCTGGGGTCAGAAGTAAAGACACAAAAACGGAATAGTGTTAAACAAATGCTAGTAGTACAAATATATAACAATGAACAATTATTAGCGTGACCGTTAGTCTGGCCGTCAGAGTCATCTGATTCCGCTCTCACTCTCTCTGCCTATCTGTTAATATTACCTTTACTCTGTAAGAGTAAGAGTAAAGCAGAACTGCTACTTTATATACAAAACAATTGTATTTTTATTTAGGATTTGTACTTGCACGCACTTCCTAATATTTAATCCGTCTTGTTCAGCTGTTTTCGTGATTTTACGTAGCTATTAACCTTTTCTGACGCTCAAAACTTTGAGCTCTTTTGCCCAATTTGGATACAATTTAGCATACTTTATTTCGCTAAGGGCAGTTTCTATACCAATGTAGTGACCCACACCTTAACGCGGATTAGGGGGAAAGTTGTCTTATTTCTTTTTTGATTGATTAGATTTAGAGGGAGAAATGGATTGCTTTGTATTCCGGAGTACTTTTCTCATGAAAGTTATGCCAATTTTCCCCAATATTTTTCGAATCGTCTATTGAACAGGTGTAGAAGCTCATCCCTTGTTCCCTGTTTAGGATGAGGTTTCCGGCTTTCTCTTTTCCAATCTTTTCACTTTTCTTTTCTTTTTTCTTTTTTTTTCAATTGGAGTAGATAGACTGAACTATCGCCCGGTTCACACTCCACCCACGTCTATTGAACAGGTGTAGAGGCTCATCCCTTGTTCCCTGTTTTGGATGTGGTTTACGGCTTTCTCTTTTCCAATCTATTCCCTCTTACGTAGCCCCCTGCACACCAGTGGCCTTACCGCCTTGCTTGGGGTGATGTGATTAAAAAAAAATCTTGACATACGCTTACGAATCTCTGACAGTCTTCCGTTATTTGTTGGAGAATATGGTTTGGCTTGATTTCTCAATTTATTTAGAATTCTACGTGTAATTCTAGCGTCTTCAGCTAAAACAAGTTCCTGAACTAATATCAGACTCTTGAAATTATTTGCACTGAGTTTGAAATTGTCATAATATTTGCTCACGACTGACACGTAGTGAACTCTTCACTATCCTTTCAGGTTGAATTGATGCCTTTCCATCTCTTATGAAAGAGTTTATTTTCAGGACTAAACTGTTCTGTCAGAAGTTTAACTCGTTTTAATGAATGTCAATTTGCTAATTAGGTGTTCTGCGTGATGCCCAGTTTTCGAAGAAGAAGGCGAACATTTTTAGAGTCGAGTCGGAAAAATTATGCAATCTATGTTGTATAAATACTGGAATCTTCTAAAATATGAGGTGAATGTTATACTTTCGTTCGGAGAACATGTGAAAGTGTCTATTGCGCCCCAGATCCTGTTTTGTGAGAACTCATTTTCGTTTTAACTAATTTGTCCCTAGTTTGCCAGTTTAAGTAAGTTACTTGCTGATTTTGCGTTTGAATTAAACTCTTTTCTTGTTTCTTATGTCTGAGTTCAGTTTGAAATTTAAGCTGTTCTTTTCTAGCTTGCTTTTTAATTTTCAGTTGCTTTTCTTGTCATTTAATTTGGCGTTGGCTTTGCTGTTCAAGTTGGAAATTAAGGAATTCGAGCATGGTTGATTTAAATTCATCTATGCTTATAAGCGTCTTCGATTTTTTAAGGATACACGAAAATAAATTAAATTTAAATGAAAACATTTCTTTTCGTTGAATTAAAAAAGCTTTAGTTACTTATTCCCTTAGTAAAACAAAAATATTTGAAAGTTAATAACTTTAAATTCTTACTCACACGAAAAACATGAATTCTTGTAACTTAGCAACCGATTCGCGTTCAAATTCAGTGTAGGTTAGTTACACTTTTTTCAGTTCATTTTCCTTTTCTGGATTATCAAGTACTGTTGAGTAAAACAAAGTAAGATGAAAAGATAATTTTTTTTCGATTTCTTTTTCTGGGTCGCCAAGTACTATTGAATAGGAAGAAAGTGTAACGAAAATTAGAATTTAGATTCGACGCATTTATTTTGTGGTCATTAACAATCCCCATCGCCAAATAATGGTGATCCTTTTAGGACAAGAAATAAAAACACAAAGACGGAATCGTATTAAAGAAACATATTACAAAGTCAGTAGTAGAAACATATACTCATGAGCAATTATTAGGGTAACTGTTAGTCTGGCTGTCAAATGTATTTGCTTGAATAGATTCTGCTCTCATTCTATCTGTTTATATTTTACTCTCACACTTACTCTGCTACAAATTAGAACTGCTACTTGTATTTAATTTGGACGAGTTTATGTGTTATATGGGTAAGTCCCCATTACAAAATGTAACCGCAACTTCTACTTTATCAGTTTCTTTTACTCACATATTCCATTTGTAGAACTCCCTTCCATATACTTACTTTCCCGATAGCTACAATCTCCCACAGTTTAAGTGCAATTGACATCTTCTATCTTTGACTTATTCTATATCCTCGGTAACTTGTTCCGAGTTTCTTTTTGTTTCTTTTTCACTCACTGAAACCCGAGCAGTGGCGGTTATTCATTTCTTAGGTTTAAACGATTATTAAAAGAAGAAGAGAAAAAATTATTAACTTCATAAGGTCACATCTCTTCAAACTAACTTTTTTATAGACATTAATTATTTGGTTTCCTGATATCCCTGTGAGTCTATGCCATCATCTTTGATATCATATTGTCCTTCTTCCTGAAAAATATGACAATAGACACCAAACTCTAGTGCGTTCATAATGCAATATTTTTTCAATGTCATATTTCTCATACCGTGAGGTTATTGTTGCTGTATTGAATCTTATTCTTGAGTGAACATTTCCGTACATTTTCTTTAAACTCGACATAATTTTTGTTTCAGTATATAATATAACCCATATAAAGTCTTGTTTTTCTCTGATACTCTGATCTGATGATCCTACTATATGATGGAATAATAACTTCTACGGGCTATTTAATGCCAGAATCAAATTATTTTTGATGAACATGCTTTTTTCATTGATACAAGTCTTGATAACTCATGGCTGTGAAACAACAGGTGGATTCATACATTTTCCAAAGGTAATTGCGCCTAAATGAATACATGGACGGAAACAGGAATTGAAACTCTACTGTTCGATTAAGAATTCTCAGAACTACACATTCCGATCATCTTCGCGAAAAACACCTACTATTCGACAGCGGTCACCTATCTTTGTAATGACCAGGCTCAACGTTCATTAACTTTGGTTATTTTACGTAACGAGTTTTTTAACCTATTGTGTAAGTATTCTCTTTTAATGGTAGGTGCGTGGCCTATCGTTAGAATGTTAGTTCCCCGTTCATGAGATGCGAGTTTAAATTTGGTCAATTTTTTTACAAGTATCCGATAGTCCAGGATATGACATCTGTCGGCCGGGCATCTGATCGGAAGATTAGAAGACTTGAAGAGCATAAAAACATCTCTTAATTTCTATTGTTTCCGGGTCCACCAGGCACAGTGCGGTAGCGACTGTTAGGATCCCAGCTATGGGAAAACAGTGAACCCCTAAACGGAGATGAAAACACTATGAAAGTATAACATTGCATTCTTGTATAAAAATGCCAAAATATCGATTAATATTCATGAAATAGCTATTTTATTATATTAAGTCAATTAATATACTGCGATTTCTTAAATAAATCAAACTGTTTTTCGAAATACAACTTTCAAAAAAGTAAAACAAAAGACATACATACTAACGGTTCTATTATTTATATCCACATACATATGTAAATGCATAAAAGCTGGGTATCATTTAACATGTATTCAATTGTGAAGGCAGAATAACATACCATATTTTTGTTTAAGCAAAACAACCATGAAAATAAAATATCGGCATTAAATAACCTATGAGGATTTGCTATGCCGTTAAAATAAAATACAATTTATAAAAACTGCATGAAGAGACGATGTTTGGCAAATAATTGAAAACAATATCACGTGTTAACATAAGCCTATGAGTGAAATTTGACAAACGAAAACATTTTTAAATCATGGATTGCATGTCTTTTCACGGACTATGAAGCTATCGTCACCGAGGGTTTGGGCCTACTGCAAATGCTCAAACTAAGGGGTCACATCAAATTATGAGTTCTATCTCAAAAAATTTAACTATGGCCCGCCTCATATGCGTGCTGTGTTAAACATTGATTTGCTCCGTGGATAATGAACGTAGACATACATAGCTGAGCAGGAGTCGTGAACAGGTATTATCTAGCCGCCTTAGCAGAGATATACTCAAATACATTTTACCAGGCGTTTTGTACTCTCCATCTTTTCTGTATCTTCTTCCATTATACGTTTTTCTTTGTTTCTATACCGTTTTGAATTTAATTTGTCTAGAAAATCCAGTACAATATCAGTGGGTGCATCGTTTTGTTTTCGACTTTCGCATTTCAAAAATATTGCACCAATAAATTAAAAAAAAACAGATAATAAGTAAACAAATTATTTGTCTAATTGCGTGTAACTATCGTGTCACATAATCTCTCCACGTGGAATATTGTTTTGTCTTTCTTTGCCCAAAACGTGTTATCAGGAAACTAAGCATTGAAAGAAACAAACAATTCTGTTCTTTTATAACTCATCTCAGCGTGTCCAATAATTTCATTATATCGCAAAACCTTTCTATCAAATCTATTGTTGCACTAATTATTTAATACAATGCTTTTAATTAATATATGAATTATATTTTCAGCATATATATATATATATTATATATATATATATATATATATATATATGTGTGTGTGTGTGTGTGTGTGTGTGTGTGTGTGTGTGTGTGTGTGTGTGTGTGTGTGTGTAGAGAGAGAGAGAGAAAGAAAACCTATTTTGAACAATGATTATATATCTAATGTGGTTAGCTTCACAAAATACACTGATGTGCTGAATTTAATGGGACATGTCCGAAATAACCTACAAGGTTTTATTCTCTCTTTGAGACGTTCAAGTAGAGAATAGTTCCTACTAAGTTTAACAAATATTTTATTACGCCCATATTTGTTAATCATGCATGTCTTTCCATTTATCGGAAATTTCCAAAACGAACAATGATGTACATTTATGGCCTTGTTGGAAATTTTATTTCTCTACAATTACCTTCCTTTAAAAACAACAAGTATCGAAACCAAACATCCCTTTCAGCATATTTTTGGAAGTTAAAAACACAAACAAAACCCCCAACGTAAAGTGAAAAAATTCTGGAAAATACAAGAATCTGTAAGTCGTACAAAAACATCTGCCATATGACCCTGAGGGAAAATCTGCAGGTTATAAGGTTCTCGAAAAATGGTGAATTATTGAACCGTACGGAAGAAATTACTGTTTTATGTAAACATCGAATATATTTTTCGTTAAAATTTAAATAATCATAATATGTCAGTTATAACTTGTGCTGTAATATAACTAAAAAAGTTAAAATTAAATTTAGTAAAATAAATGGTCCACAAAATAATAGTTGGTTTTCTCAACTACAATATACTTGGGTATACAGGAATTGTTCAGTTCAAACTTTCCAAATTTCCAGCCCATTAATTTTTTTTAAATCATTAAATTTTATTAATTGCAATGTTTCATTGATAGCTTATGTTCCAATATATATTTCAAGTTTTTATACCAAAGTAAATGATCCACACAATACTTAACTGTTTTTAATATATAATATACCTTTATATACCATCATTATAAAAACCCTGATTTTAAACACAAAAAAAAATAAAAAATAAACAGCCTGAAGTTCATCCTGCTGTAAAAGATTGCTGTCTGCCCATTTGAATAATCTATATTCCCACAATGTATTTTACACAGAAAAAAGTTATTTTAATTTAAAAAGAAAACTTCTATGCTTCATTTATAACTTTTTCCCTATTATAACTTAAGAAACAATTGCTATTTTATTAAATAAGAGACCCACACAATATTTAATTAGTTTTCTTAACTGCAATATACATTAATATACCATAATTATTTAATCATAATTATAACAAAATATTTCATCTTTTTATTCATAAAATAATTTTTAAAAAATGCAACTTGCTGTTTAAAATTATTTACCTATTAAAGTATTGTATGGTCTTAATTTAATTAATTCCACTGTTTATTTATAACTTATACTCTAAAATAAATAAAAAGTGAATATCATTTTGATAAATTACATGATCTACACAATACTAAATTGTTGTTCTTAATACAATATATCTAAGTGTACCACAATTATTCAATCCTAATTCTGACCTAGCATTCTATCCCCTTTACTCATAGATAGTAGTAAAAATATCTATTGTCCAATAAAAAATCCTAAAATCCAATCTCCTGTTAAAAACCATTGTCCACTCATTGAAAAAAATCTAATGTCCCACTCTGTCTCTTACCTGCACAAAATTAAAAAGTCACATGTCTAGATCTAAGTCATTCTGCCCACTTTCATTTTTGTTTTTAATCATTTCACCCCAAGCAAGCATTCCACTGCCACTATTGCGCATGGGGCTACATAGGGGGAGGTAAATAGGAAGAGTGGTTAGATATAGGAAATGTCAGAAGTGGGGGTGATAGATAGTTGGGTGGATGGGAAGAGTGTTTGAAAGAATGGAAGTTAGTTTGTTAAGAGGTGTCCATTGACCTTACATTTAAACTCCTGGAGATTGTAGCCGTCGGGGAAGCAGTCATGTGGAAGAGAATTCCACAGTCGGGAAGTGCGAGAAAAGAAACTGTTGGAGTAGAAGTTGCGGTTGCATTTTATCGATTTCACTGTAAAAGGGTGGGATCTAGTTGCTAATCTAGTATCTCGGGCAAATTCGAACCTATGGGGCACCAGTGATCTCAGTTCATCGGAGCAGAAGACGTGAAAGTATTTATAGAAGAGACACAGGGAAGCCACGTCGCGCCGGTGAGAGAGAAACTGCAGGCAGTCTGCTAAGTCGGTATCGATCATAATTACAGACTCTCTGCTGTACCTTGTCTAGAAACCCAAGGAGAATTTTGCAGGGGCACCCGACCAGATATGGCAACAGTATTCAATGCACGAGCGGATGGTAGATTTATAAATGTGCAGGATAGATTCAGACGGAAAAAAACCCCGGGCCCTGCACAGAGAACCGACTTTCATAGCAGCGGATTTAGTAATGGATTCGATATAGTCATTCCACTTGAGGTCTGCTGAAAGTGTGTGACCAAGGAGGCGTAGTGTTTTAATCTCTGGGAGGCAAGCCTGGTCCATGCTAATAGGAGGTAGGTGCGATTGTCTATGATGATTAATTGATAGTTGTTTCGTTTTGGAAGCATTAAAATTTAAGAGCCATTTCTTACCCCAGTCCAATACGGATTGGAGGTCCTTTCCCAGCTGGGTTGCAAGGTTAGCTTTATCACCCGCACCAGATTTTTGGTCGAGGCGAGAATAAACTGTGGTGTCATCGGCGTACATACCTAACCCAAATATTAAATCTCAATGGTTACATATTTCTCAATTTTGATTGAATAATATTGACACACTTAAAAACATTTCTTCCAACTACCACGGCATAATTTTCTACATAACCATGAATACATCTTATATTTTCAAAAATAAATCAGTTTCACCATTTATTTGAGCATATCACCTGAAGATGAACAGTTTGTTCTGAAACGGGAACTTTTTGTAGTAATATTATGTTTTTATAAACCATTGTATTAACAAAATATGTATCGAGTACTCTTTATAAAAGTAAATGCTTGAACTGTGGATTTTTTATCGAAGTGTTCTTTCCTCTTCGGTAATATATATATATATATATATATATATATATATATATATATATATATATATATATATTAATGCATGTTTCATTAAATAATTTAGACTAGTTTTGTCTGTTTATTTTATGTAATTTCTTTTTCAGAATCTCTGATGCGGTGTATATATGCGGTGTATATATAAAAGAATCCAAAGGAGTATCCTGTATATAAAATTGTAGGATAACTTTCTAGGAGTGTTCTTAATATATATACATACATATATATAGAGAGAGCAAATATATGTAAAAATTAAGATATACACGTTATTCCATGGTTAAACGAAGGTTTAGGCTTATTTCAGGCGAACCATCATCAGCTTCTGTCTTCATTGTACAGGAAATATTTTACAAGTGTCTGTCTTACATTTTACACACACACACACACACACACACACACACACACACACACACACACACACACACACACATATATATATATATATATATATATATATAATTATATCATCCCAAAAAATAGCATGTAGATAAAACCTCAAAACAGGTTCTATTAATTTTAATATTATGTATTTTAAAAAGAACCCAGTTAGAGGGCCTGATGTAAATAGGATTATTTATTTACAAACCTAATTATGTATATTTTCAAATAAAACTCCGGAAGTTACATACGTTGTTTGAACATTTCAGCAAGGAAAACGTGCTTCTTCAACAACAAATTATTTACTAGGACAAAATTCATATACCAGATGATCACTAAAGAAGAAATTAATATACCAAAACTTTACATGAAAGAAGGAAAAAGAAAAAAATAAGAAAGAACAATAAGAGGGGGACTTATATATGGAGTTGGAATGCGTCTTATATCTTGAGTTCAGGCGAAGAATTTTTATTCAGTGCAATTTGCTTTCAGTAAATAATCGATTTTCCATTTCACACACACACACACACACACACACACACACACACACACATATATATATATATATATATATATATATAGTTGTATGTGTGTGTGTACACTCTTGCGTGTGTAGGGTTATTCAAAGAAATATTTATTTGTGCTAAAAATTAATGTTAAAAGGAAAAAATGCTTCTTTCAGTGACATTGGCTAAAAACATGGCCGTCAGTAATATATATATATATATATATATATATATATATATATATTGCGTGTTTACGTTTCTGCCCTGCCTGCGTATATATCTTTAAATATCTGAGCTGTCTCCACATTCCAGTTTATCGCCAATGGTTTTTCTTCATTTATATAAATCTTGATAGAGAAGAATTTCTTAACATCATTGTTGTTTTCATTTTCATGGGCTGTTATCTTATTTCAAAATTGAAATTGTAAAAAAGGAATTCCCAAAACAATATTTCATTGTATTGTTTTCAAACACAAAGGAACTTATATTACTTTTTACCAAGCGCATGATTATTCCAAAGATTTTAGATATTTGCCAGCAAATATGTTTAAAACAGTCTGACACAAGAATAGGGTATTTCAGGTAAATGTGGATTAACGTTTAGAACTAATGTCTCCAAATTTTTACCATATATTTTAAAATTTTAGTTCTTTTAACTCTGAACGTCTGGTTAAGACGAGAATGAGAATCAGCGATCCGATACTGAATTCTGGCATAATCTGCTGTCTCCCATTCGCATAAATGGGCTTGTAGGATATATGAATATACTTCACCATTTAGACTTAGGCTGAATCAATATAGTAGGACTGGCTCTCTAGCTTTGGGTAGCCAGCTGAAGAGAATGAATCTTTTGAATGAAAGATTGGAATAGATTATTGAATACGAAAATATATCTCTAGATGTTCCAAGATAGAAAATGAAATAGCAGTTGTTGAAACGTTTTTTTTCTTAGACGCACAAAACTTTAAAAAATTACGAGGTTTTCTGCCTCCGTGGCTCTTCTCTTCTTTTTAAATCAATCAACAGTTAAAACAAGCTATAGTGAGAGAGAAGATAGGAAGTTGGAGAAAGCCATATTTTGTCGAAGTTAAGTAACGAACAAACATAGTCAATAACTAGACAGGTGAACACTTGGGAACACATGGTACTCTAATATTGGATGCACGGCTAGTGTAAGGGATAAAGATATGGAATTGTTATTTGGAGAGCCGAGATCAAATTGCCACTTGATCCGTTGTATTCAGTAACGCGCAAATACCCTTAAAATATTTTTCAATCTATCTCTTCTTCCCCACTATGGGTTAATTAGTAAGACTTGTATCACTAAAACTTTATTATCTCAAAATAAATATTATTAAAACTATAAAAATATTTCTTGCTTTAAATATCATGCAAATTAAGGTTAAGAATACCTTTCTTTCATATTATTGTTTTTTAGTATGGTTAATGCTAACCCCCTAGAGTAGTTTTCTTACGTTTTTAAGTGATTTGAACTGAAAATATTACACTGAATAAATCGTTTGATCTTCGTCTCGTAACGTTGGTTAACTGTGTCGTTCAAGATAAATTCTCTCACCCGAAACTTTCTTACATATTAATAAATCTGCTTTACATCATTGCTTATAATATTGGCGCCATATATAGCCCGCGGTTTCTGTTATATACTTATGGGTTCATCGAAAGAAGAATCTTCAATGTCACTAGTTCTGCCCTTTCAACTCGCCTACAGTTACTTTCCAACCGTCGCATGGTGCTTTCCTGTGCCTTTTCAATAAACACTTATATGGTATTTATTATTAAATTTCGTGTGAATTACTATATTCTATGAATTTAAGGGCAGTACTAGATTTAGGCAATGCTTAATCATTTTACATTTGAAATGGCTAGTTGTCACCGTAAATTCTATGCTAAGAATTTCTTCTATCCTGCTTCTTGTTTGTGGAATTCTCTTCGGACTTCTTGGTATACTATCAATTTTGATCTACAAAACATTCAATGAAATGTCAACCATTATTTTCTGTTTACTTTATTTATGTAAATTTATTGTTCTTGATCATTAATAACGTTTTAATTCTGATATTCATTTAAAATCAGTAACGCCACTGAATCTTCTTGTGTTTTTGTTTCACTTAAAAAATTGGCTGCTGTGATTAACAGTTGCATAATATTGAGGTTCTTGCAATACCATGGGCATCTATCGAGTGGATAGGTTCCCATGCAAGTCCCCCTTTGTGGGCAACTTTGTAGAAACACTATGCTGCAGACTGCGTTAGTTTTCTTCCCATACATGTTGCAGTTGATGACCTTCTGCTGTAGCTACTTAAAGCTTCTCTTTAACAGAAATAAATATATAACAAAAAATTCAAAATGAATATTTATAACTACAGATATTATACTAAAATAGCCACAAAAATCACCTAAACCTGTCAATATAATTTTCAGTAGCATCCATTGTATGGGTGCAAACTTTTGCTGTGTAGAATCTTTCCTCGGCGAAAGGTCTCCAAGCTTTGTAATTCTCTAAAAAACTAAGCTGAACCCCACAATTCTCTCCTCTAATTTCTAGATTCCAGGTCATCTCCTCCTCTTTAGGAAAGATTCCAGCGTTCACATGCATAGCCTGATGGTTTTTTTCAGCTAAAATCTCCCTCTGGTTAGGTGTATCCTTTTAAATCTCTTGACAATTCTTACATATGTCTCCGTCTCTCTCTACTAAAATCAGCTGTGTTTTCTTTCTTTACCGCACCCTTCCTGTCCTGACTTCTCTGCTAGACAGTGTGTCTGTTAATATAGATAAGGCTATTTCCTAACACTCGTTCGCTAATATATTTTAGTTCGTGTCTATAATGCACACCATGACATGTGGCTGAAAAATCTCCGTCACTAATCTTGCTGGTATCTATACCCTAAACTATGCAATCACTCAGTCTCGCACGCAAGTGGTAGATCTCCCCACGCTCTTCCTATTATCGCTGAAGGACAAGCGTCTGTGCTAGATCTCTGCTTCATTTCTATCCTTGATTTCTGCCATGTCATGCATCTTTAACCTGTTGGTAACTCTGATAATGCTGTGATTTCCATTAACATATCTCTCTCTACTCACTCTCTCCCGAGGAGCCTACTACCAACAGAATTTCTTACTGCTACCAAAGAGAAAAGTGAGTGTCATTCAGTGATTTTCTGTGAGACGTTGCGTGGAAAAATGTGTTTAGTTCCCTCGTTCAAGAGTGCGCCTCTGAAGTTACCTCCTGGGTCAAAGCTAGCGTCAATTCTTTCATCCTAGCCAGTAGATTCCAACCAAAACCTAATTCGTCCCTCTGGCTCTCTCCTGCTTGCTCGGCCGCCATTGACTGCTGATTTTATCGAAGCCGCGCGTCTGACCATAATAGGCGCCTTTTTGTCTCGGCTTATAATGAGTGAAAAAAATCCTAAATGTTGTTAATCTGTTGTTTGCCGGTAGAATGAAGCTGCGCATAGCACCCACAAACGTTGTGTTCCAAAGACTACTAGCAGCTCTGCAAAAATGTGTTAAACAACAGCTATTCTTACTTTAATCAATAAATCAAAGTCCTTACTGCCCAATCGAACAAGGCCGTGTGCTTTGCTCGCAGGTCATCCTACAACTCTACATTTAACTCGTGTCTAGTAACTGCACCGACTTCTCACCTAAAACTGAGAATCAAAGAGTTACGTATACATTATCCCTTCACTGGTCTCTAAGATAATTTCAAAGCTTGACCTTCATAAAGTTAGCAGCGATGAGAGTATCCCAGTTATCCTCAGGAAAACATATGCCCCCTGAACCCTTGTCTGTTTTCTCTAAATTCTACAACTACTGCGTCTCATCTTCTTGCCTTTTATCAGCTGGAGGTCCTCCTCTAAGATTCCTTTTTAAGAAAACTGAGGAAAATTCAGACCCCTCCAATTAACGCAGGACTTTCCATTACTAGACACTGATTTAACCCAATCGTTCGTATCAAACCCCATAATGTATGTCGTATTGATCAGGCAAGTTTCCAGATCCTACCATACGAACGCGAGTGTCCCTCTTATCTCTATCGTAGGGCCTACGCTTTTTCTGATCTTCATCATCGATCTCCGTGATGTAATCCGATCTCAAGCAATCATCTACACTGACGACACCACCAATTACTCACGCTTCAATAAGAAATCTGCCAAGGCTAATAAAAAAAAACCCAGCTGCTGATCTTGAAAAGGATTTCCTGTCTGTGAAGGACTGGCGTAAGAAATGGTTAGTAAAGTTTAATGCTTCCAAAACGAGCCTGCTATCCTTTCAGCATCATAGACAATAATTTCTTCCCCACCATCTGCATAGACGACACTTAAAATATATACTGCGCCTTCTCAACTTCAATCTCTCAGCCGACATCAAGTGGAATGACTATATTGAATCAGTAGCTAAGTCTACTGCTAGGAATGTCCGGTCACTGTGTAGGGCAAGGAAGGTTTTACCGTCTGTATCTATCTTGCACATATATAAATCTACTATCCACCATTTACTAATGCATTTAATATTTTTATTTTATATTTTCAGATGACCCTGCCATTCATTTTGGGGTTCTCGACAAAATTAAAAAGGGAATCTGCAAAGTAACTGTTCCAGATCTGGCAGCTTGAATCCAGTCTCTTTCTAACCAACGAGATGTAACTTCCTTCTGTATATTCTACAAATATTTTTAGGGCTACTGGTCCGAGGGGCTTAGCTTCCTGGTCTCCCCCTCTTCACGAATTTACTTGTGCTACTAAACTTGCAACTGGGTCCCACCATTTTACAGTCAAAAGACTCAAATGCAGCCAAAACTTCTACTCTAAAAGCTTCTTTTCTCGCACTTCACTCCTGTAGAGCGTCCTGTCGCATACCCGCTTCTCTTTTAGCTACTATCTCTAAGGGTTTAATTTCAACGTCAAATGCCATCTCCTGTCTCCTTAACTCCAATCATTCATTTACCCTTCCCTTGCCATCACCTGTATCTTCTTTTTCTTCACCCGTTTTGCTCAACTTTCAAGTAGCTCTCTTCACAACAGTATTCTTCTATTATCCATCCCCATTCTTTTACTATCCATTCTCAGTTACCTCCTGTAATCTCTTGTTTCTCTTTGGTCTTCTCTTATGTACCACCCTTCTGCTCCCCAGTGGTAGAATTTAATCGTCCCCTTGCTTAGGGGGACGATTAAAGAAAAAAATACTCGATTGAATATTTCATAAATTTCTGAAAACGTATTCTCTTGAAATTCTATTAAAGAATAAAAGTCTCCTTGTCCGCAGGAGATATACATTATATTAAAATGCTAAATACAACAATACAACAATTAGAATGAGAATAAATAAAAAATAACTGTTTTTATAAAAATAAACTTTAAGAAGATATGTATGCGTAACGACGTGAAACAATTTCAGATTAAAATTATTCTTTCATTTTTATGCTTGAAAAAGAACTGCCATATGGCAAAGGAAAGAAAGAAACACTCCTCCCTTTTATTATTATCAAAATTTTGAATTTGCTATTTTATTCAATAAATAAACATATTAATTTTAATTGATTTGAAATATCAATTATATCTCCCTACAATACATGTAAATATGATTAATACATGTAAATATAATTATTTTTAATCTGCTTATATGAAACGAATGAGTTGAACAAACTTAAATGCTTCCCACTTTATAATGGAAGTAAGGAGTGGTTGAAGAAAACATTACAAAATCGGACTCACTAAAGGAAGCAATGGTGACATCAGCAAACAACATTGCCCCAAAGGAAATCAGACGCAGAACAAAAAACAAGTGGATGACTGAAGAGATCCTTGACTTGATGCAAATGAGACAGAAAATGATGCCAAGACATGGAAGAGAATACAGGAAACTGCACAAGGAAATAAGGACCAAATGCAGACAGGCCAAAGTGGAATGGCTCTACGACAAATGCGCAGAGGTAGAGAGACTGAGCAGGACTAATAAAGCAGACATGCATAAAGAGATAAGAAAACTGACAAGCCAAAAAATTGCTCCTCAACAGGATATAAACGCCAAGGATGGAACGATAACACTGCAGTAAAAGAAAATACTCAATCGATGAGACGAATATATAGAAGATCTTTTCCACGATAAGAGATAGCAACCGATAATACGCAAAGATGAGGACGGACCGGAAAAATGAATGTCCGATGTGGAAGCTGCAATGGCCAAACTGAAGAGAAACAAAGCAGCTGGTCCAGACGGCATTGTAAAAGAGCTGCTGTTAGCCCTGGAAAAATTCGGCATAGAAAAAATTACGGAAATAATAAATAAAATTTATAGTATTTGTATAATGCCAGAAGACCTATGCAAATCCATTTTCATAGCATTACCTAAGAAGCCATGTGCAAACGAGTGTGAACTACACCGAACTATCAGCTTAATGGGTCATATTACAAAACTGATCGTCCGAATACTGATGAATAGAGCAAGATATAGAATCAGGCCAGAGATAGAAGAACAGTGCAGGTTCGTCAAAAAAACTGGGACAAGGAACGCCATATTTATGATTCGCATGCTCTCTGAAAGGGTAATACAAATGAAGAAGGTCTTATACCTGTGCGTTATTGACTATGCAAAAGCGTTCGCCAAAATACGCTACAAAGAATTGATGGTGATGCTCAGCAGGCTCGATATATTTGAGAAAGATATTAAGGTATTTAAAAACCTCTTCTGGCAGCAAACTGCCTGCATACTGACAGATAACGATTTCAGCAGTTATACAAAGATAGAAAGAGGCGTAAGACAAGGAGGTGTATTTTCACCAGTTCTATTTAACTTGTACGGTGAGAATATTTTGAGGACCCTAGATGTTATGCCAGCATTTGTCATCGAAGGTCACATTCTGAACAACATAAGATACGCAGACGACACAGTGTTGATTGCAGACACGAAAAAAATACTGCATAGCCTCCTACAGAAGATAGCTGAAGAGAGTGACATGAAGGGGTTACAAATAAACTGCAAGAAAACCGAATGTATGTTCATCAGCAAAAAGAGCAGCCCAAAATACCAAATACAGATGGAGGAGGTGTTAAAATCCTACAGGTACGAAAATTCAAATATCTGGGAAGTGTTCTAACTGAAGACGGAAAGTGCGACGCAGAGATCCAAAGGCGAATTGGCATGACGAAAGACGCTTTCCGAAACTGTATAAAGTATTAAGACACAGGAAACATTCACTAGAAAAAAAGAAGAAAATACTGGATTGTTATGTGATGTCAGTTCTTCAATATGGCAGTGCATGTTGAGGAATATCAACAAAGATGAAGGGAAACCTTGAAGCAGCTGAAATGTGCTTCTACAGAACGATGCTCTGAACTGTGTATGTGAGCAATGACGAGGTTTTGGAAATGATGGCAACGAAAACGAAATTAATATTGAGCATCAGGAAGAGATAAATGAAGTTCCAGGGACATGCAATTAGGAAAGAGGGCTTGGAGAACCAGATACTAATAGGCCAGATAGAGGGAAAAAGAGACAGAGGAAAGCACCGGATAACATATTTGAAGGACCTAAGCAGGGGGATAAAAAGAACGGAGCCTGAGCAGGTTGATAACAGAACGGGGCCTGAGAGACGTTACAGATAAAAAGCGTCTTAAGAGCCACCAGGGATAGGGAGACGTGGAAGGTCATGATCGTTTTCGTCTTGACAGGACAAGGTACACAGAAGAAGAAAAATGAGTGGGTGAGATATAGATTTATACGTTTTGCGACTGGGAAAGATCTTCATTGATTGAGGGCAAATGAAACATTAAGGATAGTTTGAATACACAGAATAATTTAATATTTATTCTTCGTTAGTTAATTGGAAACTTATGGACATGCAATGATCGAAAATAAAACAGGAGCAGAAACATGAGAGACTGAAAATGAATTTCGAAGTAGAGACAAGTTAAAACAAAGTATACGCGTTTCAAAGATATTCACTTTGAAGACCGTCTCTTGTATTGTTACTTTTGTTTTATTGTGAAAATGAACTATCATAAATGTTGGGGAGTCACCATTTTTTACAGACTCTATGGACTCGTCTATGGTATACAAATAATCCTTTTTACAGACAACGGTAGTTGTCTTCTTGTATGTTAGAGTTGGTGTTTGTCAGACCAGTTGAACCGCCGCTCGTAGGTCAGCAAGAATAAAGACTATTACACGGACTCACATCTTGTATATATTCGACTCATACTAACACGTATCTACTATGTACAGGTTGTATATGTTTTATTCAATATACTTACATTTTTCATCTCATATCTGTTTTGTTATTATTATATTGTGTGGTTTCTAAACAAGAATCCACAATAATTCGGCGATAAAGATTCGAAGAAATTCACGCGGAGAAAAAAAAATTCAAGTCACTCGCCACAACAATTAGGCGACCAACGATTCATATAAGTTCACACGGAGGAAAATACACGTTTTCACGTAAGTCGCCAAACAACAATTTGGCGACGAAGGATTCGTACAATTTCACGAAGAGGAAAAAATACATTCTCGCCAAATAACTATTTGGCGACAAGGATTCTGACAAGTGCACACGGAGGAAAAGAAGACGTTGTCACATCACGCAAAAAGAGCAATTTGGCGATAAAAAAAAAGAATTGGGTCATAACATCAAGGAAAATAACTTAGCGTCGAGGACCTCAAAAATCACATAAGTGGAGTCAACAACTTCAAATTAGCGAAACAGATTTGCGCACAATTCGCAAAACAAAATTATGAGGGATTTTTTTCTCCCTCCGGAATGACTTTAACAATCTGACTCAAACAAGTCGACCACAAATAAGTTGTCGACACTAATACCGAAAAAAAATGGAAGATTTTCAAAAGGGAATATTTGAAATTATAAAGAGAACTGAAGAAAGACATTATCAATTAGAAATAAAACAGATGGAAATGCAAAAGAGTAACGAAATAAGACTAATAGAAATGCAAAAGGCTAACGAAGAAAAACAAACAAAGAGACAAATAGAGATGCAAAATCAAATTGAAGAAAGACAAATTGAAATGCATAAGGCAAATGAGGAAAAACAAAAACAACAGCAAGAACTGTTAGTAAATTTAATAAGCACAGGCCTGGATAGGAACACGGAAAAGGAGATATTTTCACAAGATGAGGTGTGGAACAAGATTGAAATTTTTAAATACTCCGTTGAGGAACATAAAAATTTCGGAGAGTATTACAGGCGATACGAGGATATTTTTAGTATCGACTGTCAGCACTGGAATGAGAAGAAAAAATTAAGACTTCTACTCATGAAATTAGGCACAGATGAACACAACAGGTTCGTAGACTATATTCTCCCTAAAAAAAACGAATGTTCTAACGTTTGATGAAGCAGTGACAGGCCTCACAAAGCTATTTATCCCCAAAATCTCGTTAATTCATAAAAAGATGGAAATGCCTTAATCCCAGAAAAGACAAAAATGAGGACTATTCTATTTTTGCAGCTATCGTAAAGAAACATTGTGACAATTTTTATTGCCGGAACTTCCCCCACCAGACAATTTCAAGTGTCTCATATTTGTCCAAGGACTAGTTGCTGCTAAAGACAGAGAAATGAGGAAACGCATGCTGACCAAACTGCAAAACGAGCCAGGTCTAACATTACAAAAATTGTCAGAAGATTGCCAGAAATGACTCAGCATAAAGAAAGATAGCAAGGACATTGAAAAGTCAGGAGTAGCGTACAATCGTAAGTTAAAAAGAAATTTACGTTTTTATCCTCCCCCACAGAAAAAAACAAAATTATAATGCCAAAGAGAAAAAAATACAACACGGTTGACAAGAATCCAGTAAAAAAAAAGCATCCCCCTTCTGTATGTTACAGATGTGGTGGATGGTATTGGCGTACAGATTACTTTTACCAATATGAAAATTGCCGAGTGTGTGGTATGATGGGCCACAAAGCATCGGTATGTAGAAATAAAAATAAACCTAGTAGAGTAATATGTAGCTACAGTGGAAAATAATAATGCAAACACCAGAAGATACGTTGAAATGGAAATTCTGAATAAGAAAATAAAATTGCAACTGGATTCGTGATCAGACATTACATTAATAAACCAACAAACATGGCGGAATTTAAATAGGCCGACTATGTTACACATTAAAAAATCGCAAAATCAATAACAGGAAAATAAATAAAACTGGAAGGCGAAATTATTGTAAATGCAAAATTGAAAGAAAAACTAAAGTCTACGTTACGAAAAACACACACAACCTGGTAGAAACGGATTGGATACAGGAATTTAATACATGGGATTTACCCATTAATGCTTGTCGCAAAAAATTAAAAGCGTAAATAAAGAGATAAAAAATTGTATGTTGTCGTGTTGTTGTTGTTGTTGTTAGAGTTGGTGTCTGTCAGAGCAGTTGAACCGCCGCTCCTTGGTCAGCAAGAATATTGACTATTATCCGGAGTTACTTCTTGTATATATTTGACTCCTACTAACAAGTATTCCTGAATCTACTAACCGTGTACAGGTTGTATATCTATTATTCAATATACTTACATTTTTCTATCATATCTGTTTTTGTTATTATAATATTGTATGGTTTTGTAAACAAGAATCCACAAAAATAAGTCATCAGTCTCTTATTCTGTTTTGCTTAGGACTAAGAATCTTAAGAATTCCATGTTAGTTTTATGAGCCTACTTTTCCATGGTGGCTCAAGAAACAAGCGTACTTAGAGATCTGCCATTTTCCTCTGTGGTAGATAACGCTTTATAAGCAAGTATACCCTGAAATTAACCCGCTGCAAGCTGCTATTAAATTAGGTGTTTCATTCTTCTGAACCGGCTATAGAACCCAGTCTGTCCATAGCCAGATTAGTGAAAAGATGGATTTATACTTTTTCCTAAGTGTATTAGTACTCTAGAATTCAGTCATAAACAGAGCATATATTAAACTATGATCTCTCACCTCGATATCCCTGTATTTCAGGGATGCTGTTTTAACCTGTTTTGCCGCATATTCTTTAATCTGTAACCACATTATATACTTACTGTAATTTCCTAGACCATCGTATTCAGATGGTCTACGCTATTTTTATCTAGTTACCTTGCAATGGTTGACTAATCGATTTTGCCATTTATCAAACATTTGCACGTTAAGCTTTGTCTCATTTTATAACGAATTTGAAATTTTTGATTCTTGTGTAGCATTGATGCGCAATTCAAGGAGGTACGAAGAATTGTTTTTTTTATATATACCACTTATCTTTTTTTTATGTTATTTAAAATTGAAAATTTATTTTTAGATTGTAAGAATATTTTATAGATAATGATTTAATGATAAAAGGGATATTAACTAATTGCTGGAATGAGAAAAGTTGGATTCATATTTTTTTCCAATAGTATTTACACGTAAGCGAATATAAAAAAAAAAACATCAACGGAATTGGAACTGGAATTGATGACTTTCAATTCTGAGTTGTTATCCATTACTTCACATGCATGTCCAAGCTTACAACTCCTGCTATTTCCTAACGCTTTGTAATTTGACCGATATTTTTTTCATTTGTTGATGTTTAAGATTAAAATAATTACTGTAATTCTTTCACTAATCAAATAAATCATTTTAATTTTTTTATTTAATGATATAATTGTAAATCATTCATTCACAAATCTTGCAGTACCAAAACTTATATAAACCCATGATTATGTATCAAGTCAAAATAAATATTCAAATATGCAATGATATTTAATTTATGGTCCAATACGACTTGGTTTCTTTCTCTCTGTGTTTGAAGTCTATTTATTTTAATTACAGCTCTGAGTTTCAAGTCTATAAAATAGACAGGTACTTAACTTACCTATTAGTGGAGGACGAAAAAGTAAGTGATAAAAAATTGGTTCTTAATAAGACAGATTATTCTGTATCGGATTTTAGCTGCACTTTATCGAAATAATTAGCAGGATTAATACGTGCCTGAGGAACATAACCAGAATATAGTAGTAGACAAGTTCATAAGTCTGAATGATGTAATAACATTTCAATTAGAAAAGTATTTATATCTAGATGTTGGAATAAAATAATTATTCTTTATGACTTTGGCCTAATATTCGCTTTTATCCAATCTATATTTCAAAAAATGTAATGTGCGTTGAGAAGTCTTATACAAATTTACACTTAATGCGGGATAACTCTAAGTGTTTATCATTCGACTAACGTTGTTTCTAACTTCAATAATTTTGTTGATGATATCAGTTTTCAAATCGATACTTGTTTGCTTGTTTAGTGATCTATCAGCTGTATATGTGTCATGTAATGCCAATATTCAATATTCTTTGGAACAATATAAATTTATTTTACAAAAATATATTGCCGATAGCTTTAATATAAATATGTGTTTATATACGTTCATATTAATTTGCCCCACAGTTTGGGGGTTAAATCTTTGACCATAGCTGGTAACCTAATTTCAGGATCAGAGGCCTTGCTGCCGTATATTGTTCAGTCATACACATGTTTATGGTATTTTACTGATGACATCACTATTTATTCTTGTCTTAACAGTAAGTTTATTTAGGTCCAATAATATAAAGCTTGCAGCTGAGCTCGAAGAGAATATTTAGTCACTTATGACAGGGGTTAAGTGATGACGGCATATTTGAACTACTCCGAAACTAAAATGATGCTTTTTAGTCATCATAATTAAATGATTTTGCTTTCCATGGCAATGTCAACTTCCTGGATAGCTACTCATTACAAATTCTTAGTCTTACATTTTCCGGTGACATGAAGAAAAATAATTATAGTGAAGAAATTGCAAGGTAAACTGCGAAGTTGGATTCTTGTATCGTTTCAAGGCTGTTTTCTACCATCAGAATTCATCTTGAATGTTTATAAATCTGCCATTTGACTATGTATTGAAAAATGTTGGCATAAGCTTTGCGAGGCTCCTACTAAAAATTGAATGCGGTGATTATTCGAGAGTAGTCATACATTTGACAAAATACAAAAGTTGTATTCTATCCAATTCATTTATCGACACCGTTTTCTGAAAAGTACAACAATGATGTGCGTTGTGGTCCAGTGGATATCGGCTCGGAACGAGAAATCGGGGAGCCGAGTTTGAATTCCAGTTGAATTCATTGCATTCACTTACACGCAAATACTCTTGGGAAAGGTATTAATCCGTCTCTTCCCTCCAGTTATGGGTTAAATAACAGGACAGATTGGGTTCTATAGCCTTGGCCGGCAACCAGTCTACCGCAGAAAGCAATGGCAACCTACTGCGGGACAATCTTCTGCCCAGTCAGTCATGTCTCGAAAGAGACATGATCGGCCAAGTGTGTATCACGTATGGCACTTAACTGACTGTCTGATATCAATGAATGACGTAAAAACAGTTTCCTAAATCCGAATGAGCATTGGAGTAACGAAAGGTGTCTTCCAAAATCTAAGCAAATTAAGAAACAGAAACAAGTCTTTAAAAATAAAGAGAAAAACTTAAATGTTATGTTATATCAGTCCTCTTATTAAGCTGTGAGTTCCGGACAATCAAACCAGAGATGAAAAATGAGAGATGAGGAAACAAAAATTTGGTTTATAAAGAAGGATGATGAGTATTCCATAAAATAAGAATTTTAGAAACGAATATATTTTCGAAAATATGGAAACAAAACTGACACTTAGTATCAGAGAAAAAGTTCTATAGTGCATAATGAGGAATGAAAACTTAGAAAATTTGATATTGACGTGGGATATTGTCTGCAAAAGAGACAGAGGAAAGCAGCCGATATTATAACTAAATAACATACCTAAATAGAATTAAGGGGCATAGCAAGAAAATAAATTTTATTTTGGAGTACAAAACAAGAAAATATCGTAACCGCACACTCACTAAAGGGATAAGGCATCTAAGAGTCTATTACTTTGTTTGTAAAATTAAAGGAATATACGTTCGAAGCCCACGCTACTCGCTATCAATCTTATAGTGTTATATGATTTTATTACTTATTACATGAACCAGAAAATAAAAAGTGAGATACAGGCAAACACAGATTCTTGTTAGAATCAAACTTCAGAACACTCTGAAAATGTATTGCTGAATATTAGTCTATAGCATTTTTCCATTACAAATATATACAATACATAAATATAATTTAAGCCCTATGAAGGATTATATATATTGTCTAGGAAATAAAATAAGTATAAGGAGTAGATGTGCGTTGTGGAACAAGAAATTCCAGAATCGAGTTCGAATTCCAGTTGAATTCCTTGCATTCACTTACGCGCAAATAACCTTGGAAAAGTTATATAAGATGAAGTCATTTTCTGCAAATTGAAGTAGAATAAATATAAACTATATATAATCTCTCTACATGAAATTTAATATTAAAATCACTTGTTCTAATTTTTTTCAAATGAGGTATGAGTCTTCTGTAATCCAGAGATTAGAGATAGACAGCAAAGCAATAAAAATGAATATTTCAATGTGATTCATTTGCATTTCTTCCAAACAATATCGATTTACTCGTGTCATTATAAAAATGTTGATAATTATCAATTAATTTTAGAAAATACATTTACTCAAAGAAACTCTATGAAATTATATATATTTCTATATGATTAGAGAAGCATGAAAAAAGATCAATTTAATAAAAAAGAATATTCCAAGAATATTGTCCTATATATATATATATATATATATATATATATATATATATATATATATATAGTGATGATCATCCACGTATACTGTCTTAATATGTATAGGAAAGAATATTAATAAAAAGTTTTGAATTTAAAAACGTACTTTTTTAAACAGTATTTGTTTATTTTTATAGTGTTTTATATTTCAGACCGCCCTCGGTCCTTCATCAGAAACAAGTGATTTTTAAATTAGAATTGGAAACGTATTTTTACGATGGCGTCCTAATACTTTTTTGTTTACATCACGTGGTGTCGATAAACCAATCAGCATGCGGCACGTCCGTTTGTTTATTTTCGGTAAACCAATCAACACGCGGCACGTCCGTGGAGAGAGTCTGTTTGTTTTAGACAAAAAATCTCTTGGAATATCTATTTTTTTTGTTTATATCGCGTGGTGTCGATAAACCAATCAGCATGCGGCACGTCCGTTTGTTTATTTTCGGTCAACCAATCAACACGCGACACCTCCGTGGAGAAAGTCTGTTTGTTTTAGATAAAAAATTCCTTGGAATATCTGAAAGAACATTCTTTTTACCTATTGAAATATTTGTAGAGATTCAACACACCTAAGTCCCTGTTTAACCCTAGCTTGTGTGTGTTTAATTTTAAAATCCAGTATTTTTCTTTCTTTCTGCGTGTGTATGTAGAACTAAAATTGGAGTCTATTAGTAAACATTTGCAATTTTCTAAAGTGTGATCGGGTTGATTAAAATGTGCTGCAATTGGGGAGTATACATTTTTTTGTCGTATATTTAGTTTGTGATTATTGAAGCGAAATCTAAAGCTATTACCGGATTCGCCGATATATCCACTGTTGGGGCAAATTGAGCAGAAGAGATAGTAGATGATGTCTTTGCTATCACAAGTAAGGTTTGGTGGGTGTAATTTTATTTTTTTGTTGGGTACAGAGAATGTTTTGTCTGTTATTAGATGTTTACAGATTAAACAACGGGGCTTTCCACATATTAAATTCCCTGATAGGTTTGTATTATTTAAATATTTGTTAGAAGTGAGGATAGTTGATAGGTTGGGTGTTTGTTTCTTTGCATTTATGGGTGGCCTATCGAAAATGTCTTTGATGTTTTTGTTTGATTGGAGGTTCCTGTAATCATTTTTTAAATTTTTGATGAGTGTGTGGGAATATTGATTATGGTTAAAAACCATGGGAATTCGGTTATTGTCTTTTCGTTTTTTGTATGTGAGAAGTGTGCTGCGGTCTATGTGGATGGTTTTATGTAGTGCTTCCTTTATTATTTTTATTGGGTATTTGCATTTTAGAAACTGTTTTGTTAGGTTGTTAATGTTGTTTAGAAAATCTGGATGGTCTGAGCAAATGCGTCTTATTCTAATAAATGAGCTGTATACGATAGATTTTTTTAATTTGAGGGGATGACAGCTGTTAAAGTGTAGGAATTTATGTTGGTTTGTGGGTTTGTTGTATAGACTGGTGGAAAGTGTATGTTTATTTAATTTTACCATGACGTCTAAGAAAGGGACGGATGTGTATGAGTACTCCATGGTGAATTTGATTGTATTGTGGAAGTTGTTGCAGAAAGTGAAGAAGTTTTTTAATTTTTCTAATCCATGAGTCCATATTAAAAAAATATCATCAATGTACCTAAAATAGTGTAATGGTTTGCATTGTGAACTGTCTAGTATCTTTTTTTCTAAAATATGCATAAAGATGTTGGCATAACTAGGTGCCATTTTCGTGCCCATCGCTGTGCCGCTAATCTGTAAATAATGTTTGTTGTTGAATTTGAAATTATTGTGTGTTAAAATGAAATTAATTAACTGGCATAAATCTGTGATTTGGTTGTTAGGTAATTTGTTTTTGAGGAACTCATGGCATGCTGCTACTCCTTCAACGTGTGGAATGTTCGTGTACAGAGACGTAACATCCATCGTTACTATGATATTATCACCTGGGACTAAATTAATGCTTTGTAACTTGTTGAGAAAGTCAGTAGTGTCTCTAATATAACTGGGTATGTCAGGTAATAGAGGTTTTAGAATATTGTCTATGTATCCAGATATAATTTCTGTGAGGGTACCGATGCCTGATATTATGGGTCTGCCAGGTGGTGTGATATTAAGTTCTTTTGAAATTTTGTAGATTTCTTCATTGTTTGCTTGTTTAGTATGGTGTGGGTTGGACGAAGAGGTATTAGGGTGTTTGTCTGAAATGATTTTGGGGAGTTTGTGTAGTTTTGGGATAGTGTAGAATGTTGCTGTTTTGGGGTTCTCAGGAATGAAGGATTTTATTTTGTTTTTTATGTTATGATTCAGGTTTTGAATGAGAAGTGATAATTCTGTTTTGTAAGTACTAGTCGGATCTAGAGGTAAGGGTGCATAGAACTTGTTGTTTTGAAGTTGTGATTCTGCTTCTTTAATATAGTTGTTAGTGTCTAAGATGGTTATAGCTCCGCCCTTATCGGCTGGTACGATAATTATGTTTCGGTTTTTCTTGAGTGTATAGATGGCTTGGTGTTCTACTTTAGATAGGTTGTGTGTTTTTGTTTGGTGTCCTCTGTTTTTTAAGAAGTTGTCCAAGTGTTGTCTGGCTTTGTTGGCGTATTGATCCAAGTGTTGGTTGCGTCCGCTTGGTGGAGTCCATAGGGTGTTATTTTTCGTAAGAGGAAATTTGGAGTGTGGTTGTTTGTCGCTGTTGTCGTTAGAAGTGGATCTGTTGTTCGAGAAATATTCTTTTAGTCTCAGTCTACGAAGGTATTTTTCCATATCGTAGCAGAGGTTTAGAGGGTTTAGTGGCTGTGAGGGGCAGAATGTTAATCCTTTATTTAATAAAGAGGTTTCTTCTTGTGTGAGAGTATATTTAGATAGGTTTGCGATGTGATTATCAGCAGAGATGTTATGGGTGTGTTGTACATGGTGAGATCTTCGTGGAATCTGTTGTATTAGGTAGTTATTCAGGTGAGGTATGTGTTGTAGAATGGGGTCCTCAGCAATTAGTGTATTGAGTTTTTGGTTTTTCAAAAATATGTGCTGTGTCAGCTTTTTTTCGTACATCTTTATGCATATTTTAGAAAAAAAGATACTAGACAGTTCACAATGCAAACCATTACACTATTTTAGGTACATTGATGATATTTTTTTAATATGGACTCATGGATTAGAAAAATTAAAAAACTTCTTCACTTTCTGCAACAACTTCCACAATACAATCAAATTCACCATGGAGTACTCATACACATCCGTCCCTTTCTTAGACGTCATGGTAAAATTAAATAAACATACACTTTCCACCAGTCTATACAACAAACCCACAAACCAACATAAATTCCTACACTTTAACAGCTGTCATCCCCTCAAATTAAAAAAATCTATCGTATACAGCTCATTTATTAGAATAAGACGCATTTGCTCAGACCATCCAGATTTTCTAAACAACATTAACAACCTAACAAAACAGTTTCTAAAATGCAAATACCCAATAAAAATAATAAAGGAAGCACTACATAAAACCATCCACATAGACCGCAGCACACTTCTCACATACAAAAAACGAAAAGACAATAACCGAATTCCCATGGTTTTTAACCATAATCAATATTCCCACACACTCATCAAAAATTTAAAAAATGATTACAGGAACCTCCAATCAAACAAAAACATCAAAGACATTTTCGATAGGCCACCCATAAATGCAAAGAAACAAACACCCAACCTATCAACTATCCTCACTTCTAACAAATATTTAAATAATACAAACCTATCAGGGAATTTAATATGTGGAAAGCCCCGTTGTTTAATCTGTAAACATCTAATAACAGACAAAACATTCTCTGTACCCAACAAAAAAATAAAATTACACCCACCAAACCTTACTTGTGATAGCAAAGACATCATCTACTATCTCTTCTGCTCAATTTGCCCCAACAGTGGATATATCGGCGAATCCGGTAATAGCTTTAGATTTCGCTTCAATAATCACAAACTAAATATACGACAAAAAAATGTATACTCCCCAATTGCAGCACATTTTAATCAACCCGATCACACTTTAGAAAATTGCAAATGTTTACTAATAGACTCCAATTTTAGTTCTACATACACACGCAGAAAGAAAGAAAAATACTGGATTTTAAAATTAAACACACACAAGCTAGGGTTAAACAGGGACTTAGGTGTGTTGAATCTCTACAAATATTTCAATAGGTAAAAAGAATGTTCTTTCAGATATTCCAAGGAATTTTTTATCTAAAACAAACAGACTTTCTCCACGGAGGTGTCGCGTGTTGATTGGTTGACCGAAAATAAACAAACGGACGTGCCGCATGCTGATTGGTTTATCGACACCACGCGATATAAACAAAAAAAATAGATATTCCAAGAGATTTTTTGTCTAAAACAAACAGACTCTCTCCACGGACGTGCCGCGTGTTGATTGGTTTACCGAAAATAAACAAACGGACGTGCCGCATGCTGATTGGTTTATCGACACCACGTGATGTAAACAAAAAAGTATTAGGACGCCATCGTAAAAATACGTTTCCAATTCTAATTTAAAAATCACTTGTTTCTGATGAAGGACCGAGGGCGGTCTGAAATATAAAACACTATAAAAATAAACAAATACTGTTTAAAAAAGTACGTTTTTAAATTCAAAACTTTTTATTAATATTCTTTCCTATACATATTAAGACAGTATACGTGGATGATCATCACTATGTTATTTGGACCTTACTTAAACGGCAAAAAACTCCACGACAGAAGAAAACTGGAAAAAACTCTCTACAGACTAGCACAAATACACTCGGACATTATATTTCTCGGACTCTGCAAAAAAATGGAATTAATACCAAAAGGATTCAGATTTAAATACAACTTCCAACACAGTTTTATTACATCGCATCAACAAAAAGCTCAACAAATATACAACAGGACCTCCACACAATTAAGAAACCTGGCACACAACTCTGCCTACATTAAAAAATCCTTCTACATGAACTTATCCAAAAAAATCCATTATTCTCTCTATCTAACACTTTCCCCTCTCCAATACTCTCAAGTAAAAAAAACACTCAATTTTCTGTACGAAAAAAAGCTGACACAGCACATATTTTTGAAAAACCAAAAACTCAATACACTAATTGCTGAGGACCCCATTCTACAACACATACCTCACCTGAATAACTACCTAATACAACAGATTCCACGAAGATCTCACCATGTACAACACACCCATAACATCTCTGCTGATAATCACATCGCAAACCTATCTAAATATACTCTCACACAAGAAGAAACCTCTTTATTAAATAAAGGATTAACATTCTGCCCCTCACAGCCACTAAACCCTCTAAACCTCTGCTACGATATGGAAAAATACCTTCGTAGACTGAGACTAAAAGAATATTTCTCGAACAACAGATCCACTTCTAACGACAACAGCGACAAACAACCACACTCCAAATTTCCTCTTACGAAAAATAACACCCTATGGACTCCACCAAGCGGACGCAACCAACACTTGGATCAATACGCCAACAAAGCCAGACAACACTTGGACAACTTCTTAAAAAACA
This sequence comes from Ascarosepion bandense, assembly GCA_037127315.1. Taxonomy (NCBI): domain Eukaryota; kingdom Metazoa; phylum Mollusca; class Cephalopoda; order Sepiida; family Sepiidae; genus Ascarosepion; species Ascarosepion bandense. The sequence goes on along the minus strand of JBBBDQ010001232.1, from coordinate 3,085,532 downwards.
GAGGACACCAAACAAAAACACACAACCTATCTAAAGCAGAACACCAAGCCATCTATACACTCAAGAAAAACCGAAACATAATTATCGTACCAGCCGATAAGGGCGGAGCTATAACCATCTTAGACACTAACAACTATATTAAAGAAGCAGAATCACAACTTCAAAACAACAAGTTCTATGCACCCTTACCTCTAGATCCGACTAGTACTTACAAAACAGAATTATCACTTCTCATTCAAAACCTGAATCATAACATAAAAAACAAAATAAAATCCTTCATTCCTGAGAACCCCAAAACAGCAACATTCTACACTATCCCAAAACTACACAAACTCCCCAAAATCATTTCAGACAAACACCCTAATACCTCTTCGTCCAACCCACACCATACTAAACAAGCAAACAATGAAGAAATCTACAAAATTTCAAAAGAACTTAATATCACACCACCTGGCAGACCCATAATATCAGGCATCGGTACCCTCACAGAAATTATATCTGGATACATAGACAATATTCTAAAACCTCTATTACCTGACATACCCAGTTATATTAGAGACACTACTGACTTTCTCAACAAGTTACAAAGCATTAATTTAGTCCCAGGTGATAATATCATAGTAACGATGGATGTTACGTCTCTGTACACGAACATTCCACACGTTGAAGGAGTAGCAGCATGCCATGAGTTCCTCAAAAACAAATTACCTAACAACCAAATCACAGATTTATGCCAGTTAATTAATTTCATTTTAACACACAATAATTTCAAATTCAACAACAAACATTATTTACAGATTAGCGGCACAGCGATGGGCACGAAAATGGCACCTAGTTATGCCAACATCTTTATGCATATTTTAGAAAAAAAGATACTAGACAGTTCACAATGCAAACCATTACACTATTTTAGGTACATTGATGATATTTTTTTAATATGGACTCATGGATTAGAAAAATTAAAAAACTTCTTCACTTTCTGCAACAACTTCCACAATACAATCAAATTCACCATGGAGTACTCATACACATCCGTCCCTTTCTTAGACGTCATGGTAAAATTAAATAAACATACACTTTCCACCAGTCTATACAACAAACCCACAAACCAACATAAATTCCTACACTTTAACAGCTGTCATCCCCTCAAATTAAAAAAATCTATCGTATACAGCTCATTTATTAGAATAAGACGCATTTGCTCAGACCATCCAGATTTTCTAAACAACATTAACAACCTAACAAAACAGTTTCTAAAATGCAAATACCCAATAAAAATAATAAAGGAAGCACTACATAAAACCATCCACATAGACCGCAGCACACTTCTCACATACAAAAAACGAAAAGACAATAACCGAATTCCCATGGTTTTTAACCATAATCAATATTCCCACACACTCATCAAAAATTTAAAAAATGATTACAGGAACCTCCAATCAAACAAAAACATCAAAGACATTTTCGATAGGCCACCCATAAATGCAAAGAAACAAACACCCAACCTATCAACTATCCTCACTTCTAACAAATATTTAAATAATACAAACCTATCAGGGAATTTAATATGTGGAAAGCCCCGTTGTTTAATCTGTAAACATCTAATAACAGACAAAACATTCTCTGTACCCAACAAAAAAATAAAATTACACCCACCAAACCTTACTTGTGATAGCAAAGACATCATCTACTATCTCTTCTGCTCAATTTGCCCCAACAGTGGATATATCGGCGAATCCGGTAATAGCTTTAGATTTCGCTTCAATAATCACAAACTAAATATACGACAAAAAAATGTATACTCCCCAATTGCAGCACATTTTAATCAACCCGATCACACTTTAGAAAATTGCAAATGTTTACTAATAGACTCCAATTTTAGTTCTACATACACACGCAGAAAGAAAGAAAAATACTGGATTTTAAAATTAAACACACACAAGCTAGGGTTAAACAGGGACTTAGGTGTGTTGAATCTCTACAAATATTTCAATAGGTAAAAAGAATGTTCTTTCAGATATTCCAAGGAATTTTTTATCTAAAACAAACAGACTTTCTCCACGGAGGTGTCGCGTGTTGATTGGTTGACCGAAAATAAACAAACGGACGTGCCGCATGCTGATTGGTTTATCGACACCACGCGATATAAACAAAAAAAATAGATATTCCAAGAGATTTTTTGTCTAAAACAAACAGACTCTCTCCACGGACGTGCCGCGTGTTGATTGGTTTACCGAAAATAAACAAACGGACGTGCCGCATGCTGATTGGTTTATCGACACCACGTGATGTAAACAAAAAAGTATTAGGACGCCATCGTAAAAATACGTTTCCAATTCTAATTTAAAAATCACTTGTTTCTGATGAAGGACCGAGGGCGGTCTGAAATATAAAACACTATAAAAATAAACAAATACTGTTTAAAAAAGTACGTTTTTAAATTCAAAACTTTTTATTAATATTCTTTCCTATATATATATATATATATATACAAGTTTATTCGCGTGAAAAGAGTCAACTTTAAACTCGAAACACGTGTGAACGACATAAATACCATTATGGACATTATGGATATCATGCAAAAGTAGTAATAATAGCAGAAATAAATCCACACTTTAAACAAATTGTATTTACATTTGGAAGATCAAACTTGACAGAGAAGTAATAAGGGAGACGTGCAAGAGAAGAAAACATTAGCAGGGTTCGTACGATTATATCTAGGTACATCCACCCATTTTAGATACTTAAATTTAAATTTAAATTTCAAAAATAAATAACTGATCTTCGAGATTTAAAATTAGCCGTAATTGAAAGCCAAAGGATTACATTTTAATTCCAGAAAGAAAAATACACTAGTGTATTTTAAACCGAAATTATATTGATTTTAATTAATTTTTTCTGAATTAAAAAAAAGAAATTTAAATTTCCACCATTTTCGACTGATTGACACATTACGTAAACAGTAGCCGAATATCAGCTATAAAAATCTTGCAAAAATAAAATATATTTTGCTGACACGTCATTTAAGTAATTTTTCTAAAATTCAAAGTTAACTTTAACTGATTTCAATCAATTAATACTTGCTTACCGCCAGAAATTTACAATAAAAATCTTTTTAACTCCAGTAGTCCTCTTTCTTTTATCTGCGTTATCGGGGTGACGAAATATATGAGAGCTAGAATTTGTCAAGAACGCTAATTGGGTGGTGACGAAACGTGCCAAACTTTTAAATTTTAATTTCTTTTTATTTTGCGGGGGGGGGGGAGGTTAACTAAATGGTAAAATTAAAATATTAACTTCATATTTTCAGCAATTATATAATATTTTATAGAATTTTAGTTTAGATTTATAGCCAGACATTTGAATATGCTTTCTGAATAAATAAAGTTTTAAAAATTTAATTTTTTAAAATATAATTTTAATTTTATAAAAAGGAATGAAATTAAAATAATCAAACTAAGTTATATTCTGTTATATATTAATAAGTTTTCATTAAGTTTAAAGCATGGTAAAAATATCTAATTTAATTTTTATGGAAACGTAATATGATTTCTATGGAACATCGTACTTAATCAAAATGGACATATTTACACAATTTTTTTAATTAATTTAAAATATTTCTGCGGAACGATTTAGGGAATAGAGAATATAATAATCAATTCTTAACTAAAAATTCTACTCGCAATCAATTCTTTGAAAATATTAAAATATTTTTAAACCTTTATATATTACTAAATTATTTAATAATAATAATAATAATTCAAACATACGCACCGTAGTATTGGCGCTAGAGGGTGTCGTCAGTGATGTCTTTGCGTGGATCACTAGGGGTTTCGGGTCTTTCAACATCATACCCCCTCACCGCGCCGACCCGACCAGAGATGATCAGTCTGTGGTCCACCCTCAATAAGCGCTTTCAGACACTGGAAACTTTATAACGTTTGGGCCCGGTACGAAATCTTGAAAATGCTTCCGATTGGCGACAGACAAAGCCACTTTACATTAAGAGGTGAACCGTTTTTACAGATGCATTAAGAGGCGAAACCAGAAATGCAGAATTTCGGGGGATTTTAGCTCACAATTTGTTTTGAACTCCAGCTACTCGCTCTTTTGATCCTTAACCAATTGTCTGTATTTTCTGCTCTTTCGGTTATGGACGTGAGTGCTTTCCTTTTTTTACTCTCACTATACCAACATCAGTTAAGGCTTTGCTTAAGAAACTTGCTGCAAATCCTCTCGTCCACACTTCTATCAGAGTGCAGCTAGCCCTCCAGCCTTTAACCCAGCAACTCTCCAGCAGTTCGTCGTATTTTAACTTCTTCCTTTCATGGGCTTCTTCTGCGTTTTCCTCCCAGGGGACCGTTAGTTCCCACAACACTATCTTCTTCAAATTATGTGAGAAGAAAACTATGTCTGTGGTGGCAATTTGCTCTAGGAATTTCAATCTCGAGCCTATATTGGCCCTTAGTTCAAATCTGTTTCAGGAGATAACAGGTTTGGCTTTACCTTCCTATTTTGTGGGATTTTCGCGCCCGCTTTAATAAACTTTATTTGCCTTGTGTCTGGGTTGTAAACATTCTCTTTGATAGCATTTTGAACTATTTTCACGAACTCTTTTAGAATTACCCCGTGGCGCCACCTGGAACGTCCATCAGCCAGTGCAGACTTACAGCTGCTCAGGATATGTTTTAAGGTACCTTTGAGCCTACAAAAATGACAATTTGCGACAGGGTTAATGCCACAATTGTAAGCTTGCGGAGCTTGGCAAGATGTCGTATACTGCTCGAATCAGAAATTTTAATCTGGAATCACCGTGGAATATTTTGGACCATTTGATTTAATATAAAATGAAAACAATTCTTTTAAAATTTTATTATTAATCGAAATTTTTTCTTCGGCAATTAAAACCTTATCAATTTAAATTATATCAGAATTTTATTGCATTTTTTTTACTATTCGGAAAAGATATTTGGATAATGATTGCAAACTTAACATAAAAAAATAGATGATTTATATTCCCTAATGAGTCCTGTGTTGAACTAATTAAACAAAAGTTAGTCATGAATATAAAATTTATTAAGATTTAATGAATTTACGTGGAGGGGGTAACAGAGGTAAAATTATATATTTTTATCAAGATTTTTTTAAAAAGTAATAGTTTCAAAAGTCAATTTGTAAATGATTACAGAAGTTTCATTAAATACGACAATTATTTGATTCTTACGATAATTTCCAAATGAATGTGTTTGTCACCGAAAAATGTGGGTGATGCAATCATTATTTAACGTTTCTTTAGCCGCTAACTCAAATCAAAACAAAAGGTTCTGACTAAATTTCGAAAACGTTAGAAGGGATTAAAATTTTTAAAAGTAATTAAAAAATAATTTTATCTTTTCTCTTAATAATAATATTTATGCTATGCTGTCTTTCTTATTGATATGACTTGAGGTTCCTAATTGTATGTGCCAATTGAAGATGTAAAATCCTTATATGAAATCGTTAATCTTATACTGCGCTTAGATTTATACAGTGTGGGTGCCATAGAGCAAAGTTCATCGGGACGATTACGTTTAAAGTTTCTAGAACAGTCACGAGGGATGCTATTCTATGACGATGGTAATGTGGCTGATGACGAGAAGCTAGGTCAGCACCATTAACTCTTGCAGATTATTATTTGGTGTTTTCAGGAATATTAAAGTACATAGCAGTCTAAGAAGGCCAGATATGTCAGTAATATTAAATGCAGTAGCGAAAGGTAGACCCATGATTATACATGATAGATTCTGTCGAAAATTATTTTTTCTAACTTGACACAATTAAGGAACTTCCCTGGCTGCAGACTTTGCAATTGATTCAATATATTCTTTCTACTGTATATCATCAACAATAGCAGATATTACTACACTAATAATAAACAGAATACAGAGATAAACTCGGGTTTGCGGCTAGATGTATGGAAGATTATGAAAATATGGAAGCTTCACTGATCGTCTCGGAGGAATAGATCGATGTCGTTGATATTGGGATGTGCGTTTTGGTGCCGTGGTTACTGTCTCGGAACGATAAATCGAAGTGCCAATTTCGAATTCTAGTGGATTTCTTTGCATTCATTTATGCACAAAAATCGTTGGGAAAGGTTATAATTCGTATCTCCTTCCTCCATCAATTGGTTTAGTAGCAGGATAAATTAAGTTACATCGAGTTGGTTAGCAACAACTCTGATGCTATTTACTCTCTTCTCAATAAAAAAATTCTACAATTGCTGACAATGTAAATATGACTGCTGCATTTCAAACAGATCTTCATTTAATAATTCAGTCAGTCACTTAAGTGCCATACGTGAAACACGCTTGGCCGATCATGTCTCTTTCGAGACATGATTGACTTGGAAGAAGATTATCCCACAGTAGGTTGCCATTACTTTCTACGGTAGACTGGTTGCCAGCCAAAACTATAGAACCCAATCTGTCATGTTATTTAACCCATAACTTGAAGGAAGAGACCGATTAATATATTTCCCAAGTGTATTTGCGCGTAAGTGAATGCAATGAATTCAGCTAGAATTCGAACTCGGCTCTATATCCACTGTTCCACAACACACATCCTTGCGCCACAACGCAATGATTAACTGGGATAAAAGATGGATTTTAATGCCTTAAAAAGAAAACTGTTCTTCAGTAACGACTATAGAGATGTTTTCGTGCCCGCCCTCATCATGTCTGATGCTAGTCTCCTGGAAAGTGACACACTGCGCCTCTTTTGCCTCACTTTTCTAACCGACCTGAAGTGGAATGACTACATCAAATCTAGAGCTACCAGAAAGTTATGGCAACCTACTTCGTGAAAATATTCTGCCCAGTCAGTCATGTCTCTTTCGAGACATGATCGACCAAGCGTGTATCACGTATGGCATTTAACTGACATACAGAATTGATATTAGTGTATTTCGTTATGCACGAAAACTCTTGTGGATTTGAAAGTATGTCACATGGCTTAGGTATCACCACGTTAATTAATTTGTTGCTACACTTTCATTTTTTATTTGTTTTTATTCAAATATACTATTCGAATCTATAATTGAAAAAGACAAATTGTATATTCAGCCTTCATTTATACGCTTTAAATAAAGAACCTTGTTTAATAGGGCCTTATATAATAAAACACGATTCAACACCTCAGGAAAAACTTTTATGTCTAAGATGGGACCTTTTCCAGTCTATTTCTTTCCCTCTGTATATTAATCTTACACTTTCCCTCTCTTTGTTACCTTCTATTTAACTCTCTGTCGCTAAAGGGATTGTACTTTTATAGAATTTATAATTCGAGGAATATTACTTATTTAGATAAAAAAACGATTATACTTATTAAAGAAAAGTTTTCAAAAAGTGTAAAGGACACGTGTAATGCAAAGAGCACAACATAATTTAAATCCTCGTCTCACTTTTTATTGCTCTACAGTCATCTCTTTTTCATTCCCCCGCTCTGTATACTGTGATAACATGTGTGACATATACCATTCATTGGTAGGTCAAGCGTATTAATATATACGCTGTGTGGAAAAAGAATCAATAATGAATTCTGACTTGGCGTAAATATCACTGTAAAAGGTCAAACAACTACCATATGGAGTTACTTTCTATGTTCACACTCCTGTATTTAGGAATGTTATTTACTCCCGTCTCAATATAAAATCTGCTAAGGATGACGACGTAAACCTGGCTGCTTCACCTAAAACGGACCTTCATTCAGTGATTAACTAGGATAAGATATGGCTTGTAGATTTTAATCCAACACTGTTTTTTCTTAATAAGAACGATAGAGAAGTTTTTCCTGCCTGCTATCAGCGTAAATAACGCTAATCTCATGGAGAGCAAAACACTGCACCGCCTCAGCCTCACTCTTTCAGGCGACCTGAAGTGGAATGACTATATCGCTTCTATAATCGCATCTACTGCTAGGAAGTTTGGTTCACAGTGTCGGGGAAAAATCTTTTTTCCGTCAAAATGCATCTTGCACATTAATAAATCTACCAGTATTCCATGCATTGAATATTGCTGCCATATCTGGCCGAATGCTCCAGCTATTCATGTCGATGTTCTTGAGAAAATTCAAAGATTGATCAGCAATCTAATCGATCTGATCTTAGCATCTCGAATTCTATCGCATTATCACCGATGTGTCGTATCTTCCCTTTGTCTTATCTACAAATATTCTCATGGCAGTTGATCTTTTTTCGGTGCCCAGACCAAGTAGATTTAAGCATGCTACTAGATTGACATATATGTCCCATTCTTTTTTTCGTCGAAATAATTAAATGTTAAGCATGCTTCTGGATTGACATATATGTCCCATTCTTTTTTTCGTTGAAATAATAAACTGTTAAGCATGCTACTAGATTGACATATATGTCCCATCCATTTTTTCGTTGAAATAATTAAATGTTAAGCATGCTACTAGATTGATATATATATCCCATTCTTTTTTTCCTTGAAATAATTAAATGTTAAGCATGCTACTAGATTGATATATATGTCCCATCCTTTTTTTCCTTGAAATAATTAAATGTTACGCATGCTACTAGATTGACATATATGTCCCATCCATTTTTTCGTTGAAATAATTAAATGTTAAGCATGCTACTAGATTGATATATATGTCCCATTCTTTTTTTCCTTGAAATAATTAAATGTTAAGCATGCTACTAGATTGACATATATGTCCCATCCATTTTTTCGTTGAAATAATTAAATGTTAAGCATGCTACTAGATTGATATATATGTCCCATTCTTTTTTTCCTTGAAATAATTAAATGTTAAGCATGCTACTAGATTGACATATATGTCCCATCCATTTTTTCGTTGAAATAATTAAATGTTAAGCATGCTACTAGATTGACATATATGTCCCATTCTTTTTTTCCTTGAAATAATTAAATGTTAAGCATGCTACCAGATTGACATATATGTCCCATCCTTTTTTTTCGTTGAAATAATTTAATGTTACGCATGCTACTAGATTGAGATATATGACCCATCCTTTTTTTCTCGTTGAAATAATTAAATGTTTCTACTATTACTTTCTTTAAATTTGTTCTGGCAGTTTTTTTTCGTTTTGACTCAATTGCACGCATTTAAGTGTGATACTAGATTTGTAAATAAATATCGTCGTTTTCGTGTTGTACTAGCTAGATGTAATCGCATGATATATCATTAGAGTTTCCTTTACTGGCACATCTCGTATCCAGATTTCCCTTTCGATTCGTTGCTTTTCTGCCACCTACAGTCTTTAAAAGTTGAAATGCAACGCTAATGGCAATCTTTTATCAACCAGAGATATGTTATAGTATTTTCTTTTCTCATCTCTAATATCTTATCTTCCACATCCAGTAACTGTTTGCGTTGTGGCAGCACTATCCCTTTGCTTTCGTGTGACATTATGTTCACTACTTTTCAGATTATTAAAAAGTGTCACTTTTCTACACTATTCAAGAACTACTGGTTAGAATTTAACAAAATTATGAGAGAATGATGATAACATGTATATACACCTACTACGTAACAATTGTAAACCTTTAGACAAAGGAACAGAAGTTACGTTAATTTAACTAATTTACTAAATTATTAGTGTGTCAAATCTTAGCGAGTTGTAAAAAATCAGTTTCATTGATTCAATTGCAGATTTTAATGGATACATACAGTAAGTAAGATGAAATTACATCGAAATATAAGTAAACAGTTCAAACTTATAATGGATTCTACTAATATGAAATATGCGAGCCTTTTTAAAAAATGATTTAGCATCGCGCTGGTCAATAGAACATGTTTCTGCTACTCCTCTGTTTTAATTTCACGTGATACGTTGACTATTTCCTGCCATAGATCATCCTTACTTCTAAATTGGTGTCCATTCTTATAAACCCGTCGCTTCAAAAAGGGTCTTAAGTTTTCAAATCCGTTTAAGTTTGTAGAATGGACCAGCTAGCTCATATTCCAAGATTCACAAAAGCCAAATATCTGCAGGTAATCCGTAGTTTTATGCACTGCATGCGTAAAAGTTTATCTTGTATAAATGCAATGGTTCGTCTAAAGATGATTCTTTGAATTTTTAGCCAAAAATTCCAGTTGCTCTTTCAGGGAGGCTATACAAACTTCAGCGGTTATTTTTCTACCGTCAGGGACTCACCACGGACCATCCACGTTACATCAGATGATACTAACCCAAGTAATAACACTCGTCCATTTACGACCCCAATTTGCTTCAACCAACAGGTCTATCAAATGTTGCATAACTTTCATGTGTGAACAGAACTTTGGAAAAGTCAACCTTCATATTCTTTGCCTATTTAAAACTTATTTGTATATGAACTTTTGTCAGTGAATGCTTTGTCACTGGCATTACTGATGTCCCTACCACTTACAGAAGACAATAGCGTATACTTCTTGATATGTAGCTTCTCTAATACTCCTGAAAAGTTGACCACTGTTCAGGCATGAGTTATTAGCATCTTCACGTTTCATTCATGAAAAGAACTTCGAGAAACAACTTTCCCGAAGTACGTTTTTCTCTTACGTACATTCTTATAAACGGCAAAAAAATCTTTTCACAGTTTGGTGTTATCTTCTAACTATTTTGGATATTTTTAGTTTAGATTGACCATTACACAGTTTATAAGTTATAATATTTTCTCTAAATAGGTCAAGTCTCATTTGAAACTCATAATTGCCTGATTATAACGGCACTCGTTTATTACGTGGAACATTTCTATGTCGAGTTAATATTGCAAAAAGTTATCGTTTGTTTCACTTTCACAGAACAATACAGTTTTGTATAGCCTGTGATAATACCTATTCCGATTATACTATAAAAAGTTAGTGAATTCTGATTGGCAGGTTTTGAACTAAATGAAAAATGTCACTTCGTTAATAATATCGAACGCTGGATATATATATATATATATATATATATATATAATTAAAATTTGTGTTTTTAAGCAGCAATTTCTTAGACATGTCAGAATAAAGAAATTGCAAACATTGTGTCTGCTCATTTTTAATAAAATCCGTACATTCTCACGGTTAATCTTTTGCGTATTATAATTGAAAGGTGTCAAGTAAGTAACTGTAACGTTGACATATGTAATTATCATTCATTTCTCAATGTAGCTAACGTTACAACGCATTTATGATATCTTTCAGACATAATACGCGAAAGATTAGCCATGAGTTTGAACGGATTTTAAGAAAATTAGCAGATACAATTTTTGCAATTTTTAATCTGACATTATATATATATATATATATATATATATATATATATATATATAAATAAATAATTGTCCGGTTAATGATTTGAAGAATGATAGACAAAGTAAAAGGAATGAATTCTTAAAAAATTGATCATATTTATAATGTATATCTAGGCCTCTCGTTTCAATAGAAACACGAAAAGAAATTTTAATTTTTATGCCAATATTCTTATGATTTTGTTGTCTTTTCTTTGCTCAAATTCCACTAAACAGTCTATTAAATATATATGATAAGAAGCATACTTAAACCCTGTTTCGTTTTTATAATACAGGCGGCGAAGAATAAATTGTCTAAATTACGCCAAAATTAAAATTACACTGACATCGAATTTTCACAGATATATTTACCAAAATTATAAAAAATAATGTCTGGAAATGTTTGAATATTCCGGGATATTTTTGTAAAATCTTTTAGATTATACAAGATAGAGAAAAGTTATTCAATATAATCGCCATTGGCTAAAACCATAGCCTCCAGACGACTTCGGTATGTTCTGCAACTCTTCTGGGTGGTCTCTGCGTTTAAGTTGATTAATTTTGCTATAATTCTTGTCTTAATTACATCTTTGGATTTACAAGATGTTTTGTTGGGTTCTCGCTTTCACATAATAATTAAGGGTGTGATATTGTCTGGCAGCCATGAGTCGCTTCTTGTTGTTGTGTGGCATGATGCTGAATCCTGTTGCCAAGTACAGAAACTTCCAGCTTCCACCCTCTTGAGCCAAGTCAGCATTATATTCTCAAGGCGTTTGATGTAGGTCTTCGTGTTGAGTCCATTGACAAGATTAATGCAGGCATAACGTCGATGTCACTAGTGATTCCGTTTACACAATTTGATTGACAGGATATATCATCCAATTATTTCTGAATCCTTATCACTGTCTTCAGACTGACAGACACGCATTCTGAAATATTCGTTTTGGATATTTCGGCGAGAATGACAAACAGTACAGTTAGCTTTTACGGATTTTCTGGCGGAATGAATTGCATCACGATAGTCTTTCTCTGACATTCAGTGCCCAGGTTACACTACTATACAGTGCAGTCAACGAAATCTTATAAAACGACGAAGATTCCCCCCATCGTAACCTCTGCGCGTATGTGTGTGTGTGTTTGCTAAAACTGTCGTTAGAAACAAAGAAAAAAATTGATGCAATGCTAGGTGATACTCACTCTGTTTTAGTTTATATGTTGAAGAATTTCCCAATACGAACAGCATAATAGTGATTATACAGAGAAATACTGAAAATTGCCAAGAAGGAGTGAAGAATCAATCAAAATGTCTTTTTAAAATACCAACAATATAAACACTTACAGTTAGAATCAAGAGAAACCAGCATAAATCGTTGATCTAATAATGAGGAAAAACAACTTATAAACTTAACCCTCAAGAAGATTATTGTGTGTTTTTACCCGAAAATACTGTGAATTAAAAGAAAATAATCTAAATTCACAAATAAAGCTGGTAGGCAAGACCAGGATACCTAATAGCTTAAGAGACAGACGTAATCTAGGTTTAACAGAAAAATTAAAATTTTTAAATTATATTAGAACGTAATTCTGAATAAAAGTAGAGATATCATTAGAATATGTCGTTATACCAATAAATATAAATTACAAAAATTTAATTATTCTCTCATTTAATCAAAATACATTTTTTTTAAATTTGGCTAAGCAGTTACCTCCCCACTACCTACTACTACTAACCCAATAGTCAAGCCACATACTTCCCACTATCATAGCGGAAAGTACTACGAGGATTCCGCTAGCTTAAACCTATAAAGCCAATATTCTCCAACCCCTTCCTTTACAAGGCCAAGCCTCCGGCATTAGAAGTTTTCCTAATTCTTCGTTTAAAATGGCATGTTGAAAATGGCTATTTCTCCTCTAAATTTAGTCTGAATTTACAGATATATATACACGCTAAAAAGTCAGCCTTCTTTTACCGAGCACTCATAGCTTAGTGGTAGAATCGCCGACTGACGCGAATTCGGTTGGGTTTCAATCCTGGTTTAAAAACAATCGGAATCTAACCATACTGATGAGCTGTGATACAGTGAAAAAGGTCTGTCTGCGGATAACTATATATATATATATATACATATATATATATATATATATATATATGAAACGGCAAAAATGAGTTTGTGTCAATTGATGGCGGAAATAGTTATTTGGGTTCTTTACAAAAAGGAAATAACTGCTAATAACCACACGAGATAGAAAGCTGTGAAGTGTCATGACCTCCTACCCACCAAAAAGATGCAACACACAGATAAAAAACAAAAAGAATCTACAGTGTAGTGCAAATTCATTTAAATTCATGTTGACGCAAAATCCTTCACCGGTAGCGTCAATGTTCTATTTTTACTTTGCTTTTTAGGCGCTCATTAAACTATTTTAATTATTGTGCCCCTTAACCAAGAACAACGGATAAATTCTTAAAACAAACCTAATTTTATACATAGTTAACGTGGGAGGTTAACTCGATTGTCTTTTTTATATTCAGTTTTGTTTCAGAAGTAGCCATTAAACAAATACAAAGTAATAAAATCAAAATTGAAATAAAAATTCCGTTCTGTCAGGGAAAGATCAATTATTCATCAGGACATTTTGACTTGCAAGACTTTCAAGGATTTCCCCAGGCTATTAGATAAAGATGAATATGATTTGTCATAAAATGTAAGACTAAATAAAAAAAAAAAACGATAAAATGTTTCAAGTGTGTCCGTGACATTTGAACATCTTAAGTATCAAGCATCTTGCCAATATCAAAAAATAATTTTTACAAATTCATACAATATTAAATAGAAAATATACCTGAACGATGCATACAGCGTATCATGAATCTCAACCAGCGGCGATAAACGGCGTCATTATAAAATAAAAGAAAAGAAAAACCAAGTGCATTGGAACAAAATATGAATTAGCTTAATAATACGAAGAAGAGTCTATAAAATAGAAATAAAGTAACAGTGTAACTGACAGTACTAAGAATAACAGATATAGCGACACAGTAAATATAGTTTCTTTATAAATATGATGTTCGATTACAAAATTTATAGCTGTTAGAGTTTAATTATTTAAAATATAATTCTCATAATAATTACTTATTTTTATAAAAAAAACATTTTGACACTATAAACGTTATTCTTATCCTTAAGATATATTCTTAATAAATTGATCGTCCTCGAATAGTATTCAAATATATTTCATAGCATTTGTGTTTTGGAAGGCGAAATATGTACACACGTTCCAAGTAGTCAGTGAATATTTATAGACATGCTTCACTTGAAATGAGCAGAGTAGGCAACTGGGTAAAAATGATTAGGTCCAAATATAAAGAAACAGGCAGTATCAGCTTCAAAATCTTTACAATAAATAATCTCTTTTTTTGCCAAAAAAGATGCAAAAATGAGAAAATACGATAGTCAGGTGGAACATTATCAGGTGAATAAGGAAGGGCATGCAAAAACTCCATATTTGGTGTTATTATCTTCTTCCTATTGATTCTTGTTCATGCATTATCATGCCGACGTGACTTTAATATTAACCAGGTATTGAGTCTTTCCTCTGCTTTATATTTTTTTCAAAATACTTCAGTTGATGGAAATATTTATTTATATTAACGGTTTCGTTTGAGGTGAAACACTTTGTGATAGGCAATACACTACATTCCCAAAAAATATCCAAGTTGTTTGTTTATCGGTAAAGCAATATCTTATGGGTTGTTTAATGCTGAAATTATATTTTATTACGATGATTATTAATTTAATTTTACAGAAATATATTGCTGTAATTCTTTGTATTGTTTAAAAAAATATGTTGCTTGTATGTTTGCAATAAAAATATATTTTTATATTTTATATTTTTTTTAACACTAGTTTTAAGAGTTGAATATTTGTCCATAACTGGGGCCCTAACAGCTCTTATCATCCCGAGTCAACAAGGACATGGGAGCAACAGCATTGAAGATTTGGTTCTGCGCATCTAGAAAACTCCAGCTAAGGTTTCTTGCTGCCAGATGAAGTTTATCGTCATCTCGAGGATTAACCACTATAAAAAATATTTTGTCTGTAGAACTAATTTATAAATAAACTGTAATTTTTTCAGTGGATACTAATTATTATGGTTTTCATTGGCTCTTTTGAAAAGAACCTAATATTTATAAATGAATATAATTTTATCAAGAAACAGTTTCCTAGCAAATATAGCTCTTCATTGACCGTCCAAGAGCATGATCAATTAAAACTGAGAAGTAGTAAAATGATGAGGGTCTCATCGACTAAGATTAGGCTCAATACAAATTTCTGTTCTTGTTTTCTGATCACAGTTTGATTTCTTATTCCCTGTTTTTCCAAATTTCTATTCCATTTTCTCTTTCGTTCCGTTTACTGCTGCTTTTGAAGCTCAATTTAGATCGAATTTAGTCATCCAGATTGTGAAAAATTACCGAGAAATAAAATGAAAATTCGACACTTGAGAACACATCTTAAGCTTTTCCGATTAACTAAAGCTGCAGTTCTATAAACAGCGCGAATATTACTTGTCGTTTCATTTGATGAATGACACGTTTTAAAAGTTCGGCATCAGCGATTCATATGGATCTGATCTCAATAAATTTTTATGAAAGGCAGATTCGATACAGATTTACTCAATTTGATATTGACTAATCTGCAAAGACAAAATATATTAGAACATAATGATGATTGTTTATATTATGTTCAATACCGATGAATAAGCGTATAAGGGATTCTGAAAAAAATGACATGAGATTTTTACTGTCTTTCCGAAAATATAAATTTTAGCAAACTGCCATTTAAAAGTCTTGCGAACAAGTAACAACTCTTAGAACTTCAATATGCTGATGACAAAGTTGCCTTCTGTTGTTCAAAAAAGAACTCTATCAGTTTGTGAACAACTTTCCTATTGACTATAATTCTTTGATTCGTGAAATAAATATCATGTAAACAAACCAATGTATTTTCAAAACCAGACTAAACATACTATCCAACTAGATTTTGATATTACCATCTATGATATTACCATCGCATTTTCTATATCTAGTCTGCTTTTTATCAGAACCTCATAAAAATGGTTGAACACGGAATTGTAGCGGCGTACGTGGCATTTAAAAACTGTAATCAAGCACGTCTTTAAAAACATCATGAAGTTAACAAAAATTATGGTCTACAATGCTGTTGTCGTTTCAATGTTCTATGTCGAGAATGCTCTATGTCGAGAATGCTCTATGTCGAGAATGCTCTATGTCGATATCCAAGAATTTTGAACGATTTCAGCAGTAAAAACTTTGTTCAATTATGAACATCAAATAGAAATGCTAAGCGACCAATATCAAAGTCCTAGAAAAAGCCATCAGTCAAAGCATCGAATTGTTGATCATTAAACACCTTCTTTGATGGCCAGTGCATGTAGTAAAAATGGAAGAGTTAAGATTTTGCAGGTCAAGCCTTATTCAGTGACGATTAAATGTTACGTGTTTCTTGTTTTGTTTTGTTGTAGTTTTCTTAATTGTTTTTTTTTTCATAATTACATCCCAAGAAAGACTTGGTACAGTGATATTGGGGAAATGATAAAAGATAAATTAAATTAAAGATAAAATATGGCAATTACATTGAATTTGATTTGTTGAGATCGTAGCAATCAAATAAAACTAAACGAAAGTGAGTTCCACAAACAACAATTGTGAGAAAAGAAACAATTAAAGTAGAAGTGGTGGTTTCAAATAATTATTTTCACGGTAACATCATGGGTCTAGATGCCAAAAATACTGCATGCTTAAATACGTGTATTCGGAACATAGAACAGTTGCTATGAAAATATCTTTAGACAAAAACAACAGGAAATCACGTCATGTTGGTGATCTAAATAACTGAAGTCGTAGTATCAAGTGGGAATTGATTAAAGACTTTGTTTAGATTTCATCAAGAACCTAGAGATCAGTACCAGAATCACCAAACCATATATGGCAGCAGTATTCATTTCACAGAAGAAAGGATGATTTATAAATGTGCATGATGAATTCTGACGTGAAAGACACGACACACTGACACAACCTTCCGAGCTGTAGATGCTCTTATAGATTCGATGTAGTCGTTTCACTTCAGGTCAGTTGAAAACATGGGGCTAAGAATGCGCTACGTGTTGCTCTCTAGGAGACTACCTGAGGGTGGACAGGGAAGTCACTAAGTAAAAATATTTTATCATGAAGGGATTAAGATTTACAAAACGTTTCTTTCTCTACACAACCCCAGATTGGAGGTCTGTTTCAAGACTATTACTCAAGTTTAATCTGTCGGAATTGGCAAATGTTCTACTGTGGCGAGATTGATCCCTGGCCTCATTTGCATAGATACGTATAACTATCTGTGTTTCAAATCGACTCGACACCAGTAAAATAAATATATCCCTGCTTTAGAAGACAGTTTCTTCAACCTACAAATTTTTATTCCATTCGTGATGATATTGAATATTTTTTATAATGTCTATAATCAAATAAAAAAAAAACACGAAGTAATTGGTGTCGTCAAATAATTTAATATCAAAATTATCGCAAAATTTCTAAAGATTAAGAGTTACCTTCATTTTATCGAAAGCAGTTTGAGGTGTCTTGGAAAAATAGTAATAACAACAATTAATAGAATAATGGCAATGATATTAAAACAACAGAAATGGCCAGTATTTGCCTCGAAAAGTGTTAGGCGTATGGTGACTCGGTACAAAGGTGTCGCAGGCTATACCAAAGTGCTGTGGAGTAAGAAAAATGAATTAAAAGCTTTAAAGTGCTGAAATATGGTAACATACATTTTTTAAACTAATGGATGTCATTTTGCGCAATGTCACAAGCTTTACTTTTCCGGAGAGTTTCCAAATATAGTCGTAATGTCATTTCTTTACGTTCTTTCACTTCCGGTGTTGTTAATAAATGCATTATACTCGCTTAGAATGGTAATGCGCCTTCCGTAGCTGAGGAGATGAATTTTTAAAACGCAATCTACTGCTGATCGTAAACACACTCTACTCTAGATTGTATTTCAATGTAATAAATTAGCCAGTGGATAAAGGTGTCAGCGAACAAGAAGCAGAAAGCTAGATGAGAGGACAGCTCGTTAATTTGAAACTGCACCAGAGATAAGGATATTTACGTATGCCTACTTGTCTAATGAGTCAATATATTCTACTGTATATACCTTTGTTAACAATGGAACAATATCCTGTTTATCGACAAAATTTCGTGGCATGACAGTGATGAGATCTGTTATGTAGATAGACGAAAAAGGGAGTGCACAATAGTCGATACTAGTTGGAAGTGTGATGAGCAAGATCACCGAAAGTAGAAGTAAGGGACCTCAGCTCTGCATCCGCTTGTGCCTGTGTGAAAGCGAGAATTTTGTACCAATTTAATCATAAAAAAACGTTAAAATGTTGGTCAGTTTTTTGCATATCACTGCCTGAGAAAGTTAAAATAAACTTCCGTTTGGGTCTCTACTGGGACCGAAGTAAATGTTGACTGATTGTAATGAAAGAATTTTAGAGTGATAAAATGTCACGTTATGAAATTTAATTATTTTTATTACTATTTTTCTATTAATCTAATGATTATTACACACACAAGCATATATATATATATATATATATATATATATATAATTGAATCACGGTGCAGTAATGGATTGCGCTTTAAAATGAAGAACCGAGTTCGAATTCCAGTCGAGTTCATTACATATCTTCATTCCATCAAAGGATACTTTCTAATACCAAACCGCTGCCAACTATGGTTACATTGGGTGGCAACTAGTCATAGAAAAAGTCAGCTTTAAATACAAAACCTGTGCAACAGTTTTCTGAATTCCGCTCTTCAAAAATTGTGGTTGGTTCTGCACTAGCCTTCACCACTATAATCAAAGTAAATGTGCAGATAATATGGTTTCTGGGTGATATTTATACTTTACAAAAGGGTAGTGTCTGGTACAGTATAGGATAAGATATTATTTAAAGATATTCTATATTCACGATAAACGGAAGAGCCAAAATATTCCTTCCGAAAATGTTAAGTTAAAGTTTAATTTCGATACAAATAATGAAAAGTGTAGTGAATTGTTAAGACATATCAACCTTGTAACATGTCAGTTAAAGCTAGACAATCCTATGATAGATGAACAGATAGATATCACTTTATTAATTTCTTTCTTTCTTACGGCTTGTCAAGCGTTTACTGATAACTTGAATCCAGAAAATATTTTTAAGGATTTGGGGGAGATGCGTTGTGGTGCATTGGATATAGCCTAGGAACGAGAAATTGGGGAGCCGATTTCGAATTTCAGCTAGATTCATTGCATTCACTTACGCGCAAATACTCTTGGGAAAGGTATTAATCCGTTTATGCCTTCCAGTTATGGGTTAAATAACAGGACAGATTGGGTTCTATAGACTTGGTCGGCAACCAGTCTACCGCAGAAAACAATGGCAACCTACTGCGGGATAATCTTCTGCCCAGTCAGTCATGTTTTTTCGAGACATGATCGCCCAAGTGTGTATCACGTATGGCACTTAATTGACTGAATAATGATTGGTAACAGTCTTCCTAATTAAGGCATGGATGGAGATAATACATTTCACAAACGTATTTGCACGTAAACTAACACCATTATTTTCTTTTTTTCGATGTACCCTGTCCTTTCAGGGCGTAGGCAAGTTTCTCCTTCCACAAACCGATAAAATGCAACCGCAACTTCTACTCCAACAGTTTCTTTTCTTGTACTTCCCGACTGTGTAATTTCCATCCACATGACTGCTTCCCCAACAGCTACAATCTCCAGGAGTTTAAATGTAAGGTCAATAGATACCTCCTAACACAATAACTCGCTTCCATTCTTTCAAACACTCTTCCCATCCTCCCAACTACCTATCACCCCCCTTCTAACATTTCCTATATCTAACCACTCTTTCTATTTACCTTTCCCTATGTAGCCCCAAGCGCAATAGTTGCAGTGGAATGCCTTGCTTGGGGTGAAACGATTAAAAAAATAAAAATAAAAACAACTCTGTACCATTTATAGTTCTTAAAACTCTTTGCAATTGAAACCCCTCAAAAGCCCTGCTCTGTCATCCAGTTCTCAAACCTCTCAAGTATGCCATACGCTGTTTACCCTATCTTTTTTCCTCTTCTATCTTTTCTGTGAGTATCAGATTATCCAAGCCTTCTTTCCTCATTATGCAATCTAGAAACGTTAGCTGCCTTTTCTTGGTGTTATATATATATTTTCTTTCAGTTTCCATCTTCTCTATATCTTTGACTTATTTAAAGTATTTTGTCTATAGTCGTATCCTTCTGCACAAAAGCATTTGAGTTGGTTTACATCTTGTGGTGATATTGTTCAGCATTCGCTGACATATTGAAGGAAAGACAACACAGAATAATCCAGTATTCTTTTCTTTGTTTCCAACTAAATATTAAATACTCTACTTATCTTTTGGAATGTGTCTTTGGACATGCCACTACTCTTTTAGTTTTAGTGTCACACTTTTCCCCCTCTGCTGATATACTTTTCTGATATTTAAATGTCTGAACTTGCTTGATTTTATCATGCCTAGCCTGTAGTTGGCATACTTGGTTCTTCTTTTTGCTAATGTCTATGCATTCAGTTTTATCGGCTTTCCGATTCATCATCTTGATCGGCAACTTATGGCAGTAACGGAATCTGAAAGTTTATAACTCCTGGTACCTTCAATCACAGCTATATAGCCCCTGACCAAACATGACATTGCTTAACTTACGATCTTACGAGAACCCGTGTTTTAACGTGATATAGCCGTACGTCTGAGGTACTACAGAATGATGCTGTGAATACTATGGAAGGAACAGGTGAGGGCCGACAATGTTTTAGAGAAATGAAGCCAAAAGAATAATTAGTCTTAAGAAAGAAACAATTGATGTTTTTATGGAATATAATTAAGAAAAATTTGAGATTTCAAGAATGTATTGAAAAACCAAAAAATATCAAAACATAACTGATCAAACGAACTCATGTAAATCGGTGGTTTAAGAGCTACACACAACAGGATATAATGGAGAACCATTAAAACCCACAATGTGAATAGAAATGGTAAAAAAGATGAAGATAATGATGGGTAACCGTTCTTACTACCTATTGTGGGGTCTTACCTACAAAAGCACTTCTACATAAAGTTCCACAAAAATTGTTACGCCTTAACACTAGCGGCGAAGAATATTCGAAACACAAAGAGAAACCTCTAAATATAAAGTCCACAAAAAGGTTACGCCATAACACTGGCGACGAAGAATATTCGAAACATAAAAAGAAACTCTACCGAAAAAGTTCCACAAAAGATTTTACGCCATAACACTGGCGAGGAAGAATATTCTAACCACAAAGTTAAACCTGTACATAAAAATTCCACAAAAAGGGTTACGCCATAACACTGGCGATGAAGAATATTCGAACCATAAAGAGAAACCGATCAATAAAAGTTCTACAAAAAGGTAACGCCTACAACAGCTCTGCGTTAATAATATATTTTCCGTTTTGCAGCGTGGTTCTTTATACAGTTTTATTCCCTGTTCTTAGGAAACAAAAGAAGTACCCAGACTGTATTATTAAAAAAAAGTATTTTTTTCTTGCACTTATCACCAGGGAGAGCTGAGAAATAGTAAGGAAAGGAATTACTTTTCATTTTTACCCCCACTTAAAGAAGAAAAATTGTCTAAATTCGGTTTTTTGTCTCTGAAAATACGTATTTGAAGACATTAAGCGGGACTTTAAAGCAATCATTCAGATGATAAGGCACAACTTGATCATCAACAGAAGACTGAGGAACGTATAATACAGCCACAACAAATGTTGAAAGAATAATTGCTCTTACAGCAAAAAGAACAACAACAGCAGAGAGAGCAGCAAGAGCTTTTCCTTGAATTCCAAAAACAACAAGAAAAATTAATTCTATAAACATTAAGTAAAAAGGATCAACAGAAACAGAGTCAGACAAATTAGATCAAATGAAAAATTAGATAAGAATCTACGAAGATACGCTGTAGTCAACAGTCTAAATAAAGCAGTAAAACTGAAACTATAATCTGGCTCGTATCTCTCAATTATTAATCTTCACACTTGAAGGAAATTAAAAAAACAACAATGAAAAAGGTAAACAAAACAGGCCGTGCAGTAACAGGAGACAAAATCAAATTTGAAAGAGAGCTAACGCTACCGGTAGCACTAAATGGCATCACAAAAATAAACATTTTCGTGCATAAAACTCTGAGAATTTATTTGGAACTGATTGGGTGAAGCGGTTTATGTTGTAGGACCAACTAATCAACAATTTTGCCAAAATGTAGAAAATATGACAACAGATGACCAAGAACTGAAAGTCGAATTAAAAGAAAAATTGTCTGAAGTTTTCTCGGCGGGACTACGAAAATGTACTAAGACAAAAGCCAGATTCCGGCTGAAAGAAAACGTTCAACCCGTTTAAAAAAGAAATGTCCCATTTTCATCAGTAGAAACAAACGAAGAATTAGACCGCCTAGAAAATGTCGGTATACTGTCCAAAGTGAGTTGTAGCGAATGGGTTGCCCCCGCTGTATATCTAAGAAAAAAGTCAAAAAAATTCGCGTCTGTGCGGATTTCACAACGGGCCTTAATGCGGATCTAAAATATTACCATTACCTCCTCCCCATAACGGAGGATGTATTTAATAAACTAAATGATGGGGGAAACGTTCTCTAAATTGGACTTAAGCGATGCATACTTTCAAGTCCCTGTTGAGAAGGTGTGCGCAAAACCTCTATGTATCAACACCCACAGGAGATTATACAAGTTTGATAGATGGGCATACGGGGTCAAGATTACACCTGCAAGTCATGGATGCCATGCTGGGTAGCCTTTACTTCCCGGGTACCTACGTGGATGACGTTGTAATAGCAAGTAAATTTACCGAAGAACATCACAAAGAGATTCACGAGGTTTTTGAGAGAATTCAGGATTTCGGGTTAAAGATAAAAGAATCGAAATTTGATTTTTATATGAATGAAATAAGGTATCACGGGTATATTATTGACAAGAATGGAATACAACCTGACTCAGAGCCGGCAAAAGCTATAAAAAATATGCCTTCTCCAAAAATGTCAACGAGCTCCAAAGGGATTACCGGTTAATATGGCAAATAGATTTTGAGATGAAGACTCAGTTATAGCAGCTCTTTGTTCAGACTGTAAAATAAAATCAATGATAGCGATTACCGTTCCGGATCTACCTGTAACATTGTCGGAAATCAAAAACGAAGCTCTAGAAGATGATTTTATTCACGAGATAAAATGTAAAATCGCTACAAAAGATAATACCTTGTCGGACGTCTACTCACTATGTGACAATGTCTTATATTACAGCGAAAGTGTAGTTATTTTTTTTAAATTACAGTAGCGAATTCTAAAAAACTTCCACGGGCCACATCCCGGTAGAAACCGTATGAAGACTCTCATGCGAAGTTATGTCTAGTGGACTGCGATGGACAAAGACATAATGGATATGATTAACACATGCAGAGGATGCGCCTTGGCGGCGAAATCACCACCTATCATTTTCAAACCCTGGCCAAAAATGGAGTAGCCTTGGTCACGTATACATATTGACTTTGCTGGGCCGATTGATGATTACTATTACTTAATCGTTCTTGACAGTTACTCCAAGTGGATGGAGATCTTAACATGCAAGAAGTTGACAACGGCTGTAACAATCAGTTTCCTACATGGATTGTTTGCGAGATTTGTAGTGGACTGTGTTGTCAGCGACAATGGTACAGAGTTTATCTCAGCGGAATTTAAGAATTTTTGCGACATCTAAGTCAAGCACATAACTACGTTACAATACCAGCCTAGATCAAATAGACAAGCAGAGAGGTTCGTAGGTACGCTTAAAAGAGCATTTTAAAAAGCTCAAATAACTCCTACCGACATATCATTACAGCAGTTTTTAGAAATTTATCACATAACGCCGAAGGTGAATACACCATCAAATGGCTTACCGGCAGAAACCAATATTTGCCAGAAAGGTGAAATCTGTGTTTGAAAAATTAATTCCCAAAGAGTTAAAAATACGTAAGACCGAAAAAGTAAAAAAAAAAAACAAATAAAAAAAAATAAACGATTTCTCCCAGGTCAGAAAATCTTCTTTATGGGTTCCCAAAAGAATTTGCCGTACTGGGAGCAGGGATTGATCACTAGAAGGATCGGCTAGATGGTATATATAATACAGGGACCAAGAAATACCCACAATAGACAGATTAATCAAATTAAAAAACAGCATGAAATGGATTCTAACAGCACACATGAGGAAGGGGAAGAACCCATCGAGATCATTTACGACACATTTGACCTCGAGCCCCCGCAACATATGCCCTAATAACGAAGGTCATGGATAAAGAAGAAAATTTACCGAGCCTTTAACAATCAATCCCAAAAAAAAAGGCATTAAATTTCAGGAAAATATTAAATCCGTTTACAGAATAAAAAGCTTCGAAGTGGATACTGAGGGGATTTACCTACAAATGGACTCGTCCACACCTTGATAATATGGCTACCAACTCTGAGTGAGATTCACTGAGTACTAGCCACAGAGTGAGTGAATAAGTGAGCCAGGGCGCCTACGAGAGAAAGTACTCTCCAGTCCACGTTTACCTTTGTACTACACTTTCCGAGAATACACTATTTAAATATATATCCGAGTACCTGTTATCTTTTTATGGACCTTCGGTCATAACAGTATCAGAGATAGAATGTGTACTAATATGAGAATGATTTATGAGATCAACACCGTGTCAGCAGACTGTTTCATTCTTAACTGCAATTTTTGGACTATGTTTTGTGTAGACGCTAGACTGTTTATACATTTTGGTCTATATAGGATTATATTTAGCAATGTCAGGTATTTCCGATTTATTATGAAGTAGACAAAAACCGTTATAATTAATACCTACTTTCACAACCAGTATTGGAGTAGATAGACTAAAATATCGCCCGGTTCACACTCCACCCACGTCTATTGAACAGGTGAAGAGGTGCATCCCTTGTTCCCTGTTTAGGATGTGGTTTCTGGCTTTCTCTTTTCCAATCTTTTCACTCTTACGTAGCCCCCTGCACATCAGTGGCGTTACCGCCTTGCTCGGGGTGATATGATTAAAAAACAAGTATAACCTAATCAATTCACTATCTAACAAATCTTCCGTCAGTACACTTACGAACATCAGAAGACATAAACAAAAATGTCCACTAGATTAAAAAGCGCACACAGTTACACACCCACGAAGATCATCGACAAAATTCCGCATGGACAAACTAAAAGAATGATACACGATCTAAAACAATTATGCAAACGAACGCTACCTGACAAGTCAATTCAACTGTGTGTGTGTGTGTGTGTGTGTGTGTGTGTGTGTGTGTGTGTGTGTGTGTAAAAATATGAAAACTAGGATCAACACTTAATGGCGACTTTTGATTTCATGCTTGATCTTAAAATTCAGGACATTCAATATTTCAACGATAAATCCAAACAATATATTTATATTTTCTGAATTTATTATATGTATATTTAAGGCAAGTTTATATATATATATATATAAAGCCTACCTTCTTCAACCGGACGCTCGTGGCCTAGGGGTAGAATCGCCGACTGACGCCGATTCGGTGGGGTTTTAATCCTGGGTTAGGAAGCGAACGCAGTCTAACCTGTACTGATGAGCTGTAATACAGCGAAACACATCTGCCTGCGGATGACTATATATATATATATATATATATATATATATATATATATATATATATTATTATTATTATTATTATTATTATGTCACTTTTCATCATATTTCGATTTCTGCTTTGGTCTCACTACCAACCAAGTCTGCGGGGAGACCTAAGGCAGGTAGTGGCGTGTTATGACTCCATTTCATGTTTTTCTATCTTCCCTATCATCTCCAGCATTACATAGATAAAGTTTTCCTTAGTGTGTGGGCTGTACTTAATAAGACAATTTTTTGTATATCTCTTAAGCTGGGGTTTCCAGGGATTCTTTCAATGTGTTGTTTTGTTCCATTTTTTATCATTCCAAGTGCACCTACTATCACTGGCACAACTCTTGTTTTCAATTTCCACATTTTTTCTATTTCAATTTCCAGGTCTTTATATTTTGACAGTTTTTCAAATTCCTTGATTGCTATGTTACAATCCGCTGGACAAGCCATATCAATTAATAGACAAGTTTTCTCCTTCTGGTTTTTAACAATAATGTCTGGCCTGTTTGCTTCAATTTTTCTGTCTGTGTAGATGGTGTAATCCCATAGAATGGTTACATCTTCTATTTCTGTAACCGGTGCTGGATGATGTTCATACCAGTGTTTGTTTACAGTTTTTCCATAATGTTTGCACATTGCCCAATGTAAATATTGCCCAACTCTATCGTGGCGATTATTATTATTATTATTATTATTATTATTATTATTAACAATAATAATAGTACTTCGGAACAAATTGTACAACGTTTGATATTGAAAGAACAATGTCTCATCAGATCTTATATATATATAGAGAGAGATCATTTTCTGTTCATCTATCTCTGTCTAAATAACCTTTCATTTGTCTATTTTTTCTCTCTCTCCCTCTCTCTCTCTCTCTATATATATATATAATTCACTGTTCATCTAATATTTATCGATGTATATAAATATTACTTCATCTCTAGCTATCTTTATATATATATATATATATATATATATATATATATATATATATATATATATATATGATAAAGACAGGAGAGTACAATGTGTCAATTGTCGCAATTTATATTTCTAATTTTGCGCATGCCCATTAAATATTTTATTTTGTTGACAGGACACTGCAGTAAGCACAGTTGGACATCGTCTGATGAAAAAAGACACCATAGATCAATTTCCTAAAACCAGAATCTTTAAATAGCATTCGCGGCAGAATCTCCAATCCAAACATTTCAGAGCATTTTTGTCTCAACCTGAGGACAGAGCAGACGATTCAGAAATAGTTGTATGAGTCTACTGCTGATTAAGAAGGTGGTTAATTTGGTCACGAGTGATGGTAATTTTGTAAAAATAATGCTGACTTTTATGAAGAATGTGTAGCTGCTGGTTGATTCTTCATCTGGCAAGAAAAATATAGTCCATGTCACACAAACAGAAGCTAGTCATGGCTATCAGATTATTTCTGTTATCACAACACACCTTATATCTTGTCATCTCACAACACTACAGCCACGTTGATTATTATTGGTGGGGCACAGTTGAAAGAGAGAGCAACAAAACTATTTGTATCCCCGGAGAGAACTCAGGACAAGTATTATGCCGCGTTCAGAAACTTAAATAAGAAGACCGTCCAGACGAGGCGCAGGTGATTCTGATGCCTCGAAGCTGTGGTTAGAGGCAATGGCGATTTTATTGAATTAATTCACTTATTCGTATTTCAAGATATTTTTGTGTCATTTTCGTTAATATATTTGCTAAAAGCAAATGTCAGTAGTATTTTACTCTTTGCATAATTTAGGAGCCAACACATCTGTCCGACCATTTATATATATATATATATATATATATATATATATATATATATATATATATGCGTGTGTGTTTGTGTTTAATCTATCTATCTATCTATCTATCTATCTATCTATCTATCTATCTATTTACTTTGCTAATAAACTATACTAAATTTGTTACAAATAATCCACATATTGATTTACTGTAATGAGTTTTGGTTAAGTAGCACTGAGAAGGTTTAACTTGAGTCCCTGGAAGTCATGACAGATTAAAAGGCTTTTCAGTTTAAGATGATTCTTTTCGAAACTTTGAATGCATTTCTGTCCTTATGGCACTCTTCTTTATCCTGAAGAGTTTTTTTTCTGTCTTTTACCGGATTTTCCATTCATCTCTGTTCACATGAAAATCACTAATCTAATACCGACTATGTGAATATCCTTCCTAACAATCATTCAGGTTCCTTGTAGTTTTGTTATCCAATCTTCAAACCTGACTCCACATTAAAGCTACACATGAGGAGAAAGCCATTTGCAAAGTTCACCAATATTCTTAAGTGTGATTCCTATGTAAAAATTATCTGCATGTGCGTGACTAGTTTGCAAAGTAACTTGCGAGCTCATAGGTGTTCAGCTCAACTTTGAAATAAATATATTTACTATGTCACTATACTATATTACGTTTATATATTCTACTGTACTCTATTTGAATAAAATGAGTCAGCTTCGGCGTTGCATTAACTTCTTTCTTGATAAAGCGATGCAATATATTTCTAGATTAAAAGCTATAGTTACAATAGTTTTTTTTGCCCTTCCTAATATATAACCGAAGATTACATGATTTTTATACCCCTCCCAATATTGACATAACTAATCTGAACACATACATTGTATCCGTATTGTATCGACTTAGAAAGTAGTCAAATCAACAATGTTTTCTTCCTCGTTCGAAACCACCCACTGGCATTTTTTATTAGGAAAGAAATTTAATATTTTCCCCGTATTAACCCGAAGATTTCAGATGTCATATTGAGTACATCCTGTGCGATCGATCATTTCTCATATTAAGTTCAGGTTTAGATCTAAAATAAATGGAAGTCATAGCCTGTAATATAAATATGTTTATTTCACTTTAAAAATAGAAATTATTACATAAAATATATGGTGAGTTGTTTGATAAAGTTTTATGCAAAGCTATTATCTGAAAGACACTTGATATAATCATCAAATTTATTGCTAGTTATTTTGGTTAGATTAATCGAAATTGGTTTATATCATATATATATATATATATATATATATATATATATATATATATATATATATATATAAATTAAGGTCACGTTTTCTCTCTCCAGTATTTAAAAACAAAATGAATAGCTAGAATGTTAGTTTACATTTCCACGCTTCTTACATTTTCAAGAAGTAGCGCATAGTAAACTTTTAAATTCTAATTAAGAAATTAATTTTTTATGAAGAAAGCATAATTATTTGTAATTACTCGAATACCATGTATTCCGAGTTTTAAGATCACACTTATAACGTCTCCACATAAATTCCAAACGTTTATCTACTTATTCTTTGTTTTTAAATATGTCACAGTAGTAATAGATATAATTGTATTTGCACAGTCCTAAATTCTCCCCGTTTTTTAATAGGAGTAATTTCTTTTCTTTTTTTCCTTTTGACGATTGGGCTTCCGCTTCATTAAAGTATTTTCAATCGTTTTACTTTCAGTGACTCCATGCGACTTACTGAGATTATTGCCTTTCCTGTCCTGGAATAAAGGAAATAAATAAATAAATAAAACAAGGTCCCTATCAGTCTTTCGGACTTGACAGTATTCCTGCAATTGCTTTAATGTAACACATCACTTAATAAATCCCGTCCTCAACTAATAAACCAATAACTGCAAACAGCCAGTTATAGCTGAAGGCCCATTCTGGAGAAAAAGTCTATATGGAAGCAATTCAAAGTGCAATTCCTGTAGCTTTGCCATCGTTCGATCGACATGGTGCATTGTCATGGTGAAAAATCACTTTTTCCTTTATCATTTATTATCGATTTTTGGCGATGTCGTCTTTCAAACGCACATATTTGCTATGGATATTTCTTCTTTTCTGAAGATAATCGGTAAACCTTGCGCATCCGAAAATACAGAGGCCTAAACCTTGCTTGTCGATGTTTGCATCTTTTGTCGTTTCTGACGGTGTTCACCTGCTACTATTAACTCAGCTGACTGCCGATTTGACTCCAACATGAAGTAGTGGATCCATGTTTTATTCATTGTCACATATTTACACAAAAACTCCTACTTGTTGCGTTGAAACAGTTGCAATCATTGCTCTGAGTCGTCGCAGGGTTGTTGTTTTTGATTGGCTGTGAGTAAACGCGATACCCATTGTGAACACACTTTTCTCATTAACATCTATTCATGCAAATTGGCGAATACACTGCCTTCTGATATGTTACACTTTTCTGCTATATTAGGAAACTTCAATTTACGACTGGCCAAATGAGTTTGGGAATTCTTTTTGTTGTACTTTTTCTGGACAACTGCTGATCTATGGCAACCTGAGCTTTCAGCATCATTTGTCTCTGTACAAGCGCGTTTACAGTCAGCTCACCTCCTCTTAACCACTATTTTCAACAGAGCAGAATTCGAATAAGTCATATAAAGCGATTGCTTTGCTTGAACAATATTTCCCCATCATGAAGCAATGGTTTATCAACACACGGAATTCAGATTTTTCTATTGTTTTCAAATTTTGCAACAGTAGTTAGAATTAAATTAACTCTATATTGTAAACTAATAATCCGATTAGGTTCGAAATTTGTCACGTGCGTTATGAAGTTTAGTATTTCATAAAAATCGTATGGATTTTCTTTATTAGCGCGCTATTTATATGTCAGGCCCAGAAATCATTTAATGATGTGTTAATGTGTTTCTGAACTGCCTTGTTTTCTCTGTAAACTCCACAACAAATTCCTTGTATCTTTGCTTTCAAGGTTGTTAGAAATCTTCTGTAGATGTAGACTTTAAAAATTCTGCGGAATGTTATGATACCTACATCGTTATTTTTGTCGTTTAACTCTTCTTGTTAAAGTAATGCGTGCGTTCCGTTTTAATGGATGACGGCTTGAAAACAAAAAATCGGGCTCGAGAGTTCAATTTCCAGACGTGTTCCTAACATTCTCGTATGAACTAATACTTTTGGAAAAGGTATGAATCCATCTTTCTCACCCAGTCAAGGAATGAATAGTCGGAAAGACTTAGTTCTGTAGGTTCTTAGTTCTGTCGCAAGATATTCTTCTGCCTAGTCAATTATGAATCGACATATACATGATCCTACAAGAGTCATTCACGTATAACACTTAACTAACTGAATAGAGTCTCATTTTGCGTAGATTTCTTTCAGGTAAACATTACGGTTTTGGTTTGTTTACGTTAACCACCGATATGATATTGACTATTACGGAATTTATCTGTGAAGCCTTAAATAAGAACGGCGTTCTTGAACTGTAGCTTTGGATATCTCAAAGTCGTTTGGCAAGGTTTGGCATGATGATTCTCATCACAAGCACAAGGAATATGAGGTTCCTGACCAAATATTTAACATAATTCAATCGTGCTCACAAATCGAATATTGAAAATCGTATTGAACGGCTACGCCTCTACATACTTTACCTTAATGTGTTTAGCAGAAGGGGTCAAATCTTTGAGCCTCATTACTACTTATATTCATTAACCTTGTCCCTTGAGTAATTAGATCGCAACTATGTATTTATACTGATGACACAACTATTTACCACTGTCTTATTACACTCGATATATCCAACAAATTAAAACTGGCGGGAATTTTGTTTTACAATCGTTAAAAGTTTTCACACCAATTCTTGCCCAAGTTTACATTTGATGGAGGTTATTTTTGAGAGCAATTGCCTGTATTACTTCGTTGAATTTTCATTAAACAGTCTTTTTTATCCTTCTATCCTTGATGCATAATTAAGTTAAATAACGGAAACTTGAACAGCTCGAAAAAAAAAATAGCCACGGATTGCGTGACTGTATTTTGCTGTAAAAAATCTAGTCAAGATCACACATGAAGAAGAAAGTGTTGGTAATTGTCAAACAATAACAATTTTGAAGGCCATACACTCCCAGACGGTCTTTCAGAATGGAATACTGAAAACTCACTCACTGTTGTTCGGTTTATTTTCGTTTCAGGCATTAGCACATGATTTATGACCCTGCAGCTATTGACATTCAAGATACGTCCCCGGTGCATGCAGTTGTTAAAGTGGAATGGTTTCTCATGGTTGGCAAAAATATTCGGTGCTAGAGCGAAAAAGACCAGAACATAGAGGATCAATTTTATAAAATTGACAGAATTTTCGATATAGTTGTAAGCAAAGATGATTATATTTATGAAGCAAAATCAGAAAATATAACGATTAGGAACGCATATAAAAGCATTAATAATGGAAAAAGATACCTTATACAAAGGTCGGCAAAAATTCTGTCGCATGTTAACATTATACAGTGTGCGATGAGTAAATTATCGCCATTTTATATTTTTTGTTTCGCGCATGCGTGTTGCTAGCTTTTGATTTTGTCAAATTCACTGTATAATAAGGTTAGTTCAACATCTGTAATAAAAAAGCACCATTATGTAATTCATGCTGCTTTGAATTTGAAAACGGTAAGCTCCACTACTTGGCATTCAAGACAGAAGTTCCAATACATACATTTCTGAGTATTCGATGTCATTTTAAGAATAATTCAGTGGGATCGGAAACGGTTAACTGGGTCTAATGGTGATTACAGATGTGTTTTAAGTGATCAGTTGTAATGGTGACATTACGCCTTCATTCATCTTCCCAAAAAACCTCAGACTTAATAAAGTTGTCTATATCAAGTGTCTTGGGTAGATATCGATTCTCTTTTTCAAGAGGGTGGCTACTGAAAGACCTTATGTCTGGCAACAGGATTCTGAAAAATGCCACACATGCAGGACTATCCAGTCACGGCTGTCTGTAATTTCTGCGACCACATTACCGCTTACATCTTGCCACCTCACTACCCACACTAAATCACCCCTGATTATTATGTGTAGAGTCCATTTGAGCAAGAGATTGACAAAATACTTTATAACACCAACGATGAACTGAAAGCAAAGATGATGGCACCATTCATTAACTTAAACAAACAGACCGTCAAGAAAGGTTGCAGAAGATTCCTAAGTTGTCTGACGCCAAAGGCACTTTTGTTGAATAGATTTACTCTTTAGTATTTCAAAATATTTTGTGTAATTTTGGTAAATATATCTGTTAAAAGAGATGTTATTTTTATTGTAGCTTTATTTAGATAAAAATTCATCTATCGTATCATGTATAAGCGATACGATTATAAATTTCAAGTACAAAAATAAAATCTTCGAATGAATTTATTGTAAAATTAATAACATATTTTATGTGATTTTTTACTGAACGCATTTTGTTTTTATAGAGATCATATCAGTTTATAGTTTTCCTGCTTAGATGTAGTTGTATGTTCTATGACAACAGTTTCTTTTCTCGCACCTATAGCTTTTAGAATTCACATTTGGTTCACTTTCACGGCTTCTGCTCCAATGAACTTAGATCACTGGTGCCCCCTAAATACGAATTTGCACGAGACACTAGATTAGCAACTAAATCCCACCCTTTTACACTGAAACCGATAAAATGCAGCCGTAACATCTACTCCAACAGTTTCTTTCCTCGCACTTCCCGACTGTGGAATTCTCTTCCAAACGATTGCTTCCCCGACAGCTACAATCTCCAGGAGTTTAAATGTAAGGTCAATAGACACCTCCTAACACTCTAACCTGCTCCCATTATATCAAGCACTCTTCCCATCTGCCCAACCCTCATCCTCGCTATCCTTACTCATCTGTCACCTTCCTCCTGTCATTCCCTATGTCTAACCACTCCTTTCTCTTTACCTCCCCCTATGTAGCCCCATGCGCAATAGTGGCAGTGGAATGCCTTGCTTGGGGTGAGATGATTAAAAAAAAAAAAAACTTATTTCTAGCAAACTTTAATGTGCAAAACTTTTAAAGCAATGTCTGTCGCCATCCTCTATCGTCAAGATTACTATTTCAAGTTTCCTCTAGTTATTAAGGTTTCTGTTCCTAATTCTTCCACGTCATGTAAATGATTGGGTCTTTGTTGCTTTACTGCCTTGGTTGTGGGAGGGGGACAGATTTAAAGATAAATATTGATCAACGCTGAGTCTAGAACGAAATATTCTGAAATATTCTGTTCATTCAAGATTATGATCATATATAAAATCGCATACTTTCAGCGATTCAGTTGCAAATAAAGCATTCTACGTATAAATTAATTAAGGAAGAAGACATTCTGCAAGTTGTAAATTCGAAGTGATTCAAGGAAACAGGTCAGAATAGTTTTGGACGAATTACTTTAAACTGAAATCTTGCAGTGTTGAAGATTTTATTGTAAACATTGTCGGTAAGTACATTCATAAAATCGGACTAGAATATATAACCCATAAGCATTAAGAATAAAAGCCTTTATTTGCATAAGTTATTAAATCTAAAAAGACAATGAATCCGGTTTCAAGCCCATTCTACATACATGATCTGATTATATTGATTCTAGATGAACAAATATTTCCTAAAAAATTAAGTTTCTTTTACAAATAAAAAAGTGTTTCATGTAATTATGTTGTAATTTTTCATTGTTCTCATCTTGTTCTGCATCGTTAACCAACCATAATTCTAATTAAGAAATAGTGAAATAAAATGCCAGCAATTTGGCTTTCCTTTGAAAAGAATTTGATCAGTTCTTTCTTAATTATTAGATTAATGCAGAGCAGATGAAAACATTTTAAATGGGTTTCCCGTTTGAAATCAGCAGCTATTATTTAATAATTCGATCTTACTTAACTGGCATATATATACCAATAGGCTGCAATCAATTAATAATTTAAAGTTTGTTAATAGCACAACCGTTAAGCTTTCAAAGTGGTATGTTCCATAAATATGTTTGGCGTGAAAAACTAATATCATTGATTCAACGTAACAGCTTTTTTTTTTTTTTTTTTAATCATCTCACCCCAAGCAAGGTATTCCACTGCCACTATTGCGCATGGGGCTACATAGGGGAACGTAAAGAGAAGGAGTGGATAGACATAGGGAATGTCAGGAGAAAGGTGACAGATGAGTAAGGATAGCGAGGATGAGGGTCGGGCAGATGGGAAGAGTGCTTGATAGAATGGGAGCAAGTTAGTGTGTTAGGAGGTGTGTATTGACCTTACATTTAAACTCCTGGAGATTGTAGCCGTCGGGGAAGCAATGGTTTGGAAGAGAATTCCACAGTCGGGAAGTGTTGTAATGAATTCGCATTCTTTTTCCTACATTAACACGTCTACGTTCTTTCATTTAAGAAAATGTTTTTAAAATGAAAAAAATAAATATATACTGGCGGTTTTATTAGATATGTTGAGGGAAATTATATTTATGCAGACGGTGAAGAATATATAACTCATAGGCACGGCAAGAAAATCATTAATGACGTAAAAATTATCTTCAATGTACTGTCATATCTGGTCGAGTGCCCATGCTATTCACTTCGGGTTATTGACAAAATCCAACGGAAAATTTGCAGTGTGATCTATCCCGATTTTTTAGCTCAGCTGCAGTCATTTTCTCACCAACGTTATTTGACTTCCCTCTGTATCATTTACATGTTGCTCTCTCTCTCTCTCTCTCTCACTCTCTCTCACTCTCTCTCTCTCATTCTCTCTCTCTCTCTCTCTCTCTGCATGAATGTACTCGAGCTATTAGACTAGCAAATAGATCCCATCATTTTACAGTGAAAACAATAACATGTACTTGCTATTTCTACTTTATAGTTTCTTTTCTCGCAGTTCCCGCCTGAGGAATCTCCCTCCGTATACTTGTTTCCTTGTCGGCTACAACAACCTTGAATTCATATGTAAGGGTCAATTGCTATCTTCTCTCCCTTTGAATTCTAGCCTTTCCCTCATGTTCTTTTCCCCGTCCCCTCTACTCTCATCAGCGCTATATCCACCTCTGTTCTCATACTTCTTTTTACCCATTCTTTGACACCCTCTATAACTCTATAACAAGATATTCTTCTGCCTAGTCAGTTATGAATCAACATAGACATGATCCCACAGGAGACATTCACCTATAACACGTAACTGACTGAATAGAGTCTCATTTTGCGTAGATTTCTTTCAGATAAACATTGCGGTTTTTTTGTTGTTTTTTTTTTTACGTTAACCACCGGTATGATATGGACCAAATTTATCTGTGAAGCTTTAAATAAGAACGGCGTTGCTCGGACTGTATCCTTGGATATCTCAAAGTCGTTTACAAGGTTATGACTCGGTTCGCAAGCTCAAGAAATATGAGGTTTCTGACCAAATATTTAACATAATTCAATCGTGCTCACAAAACGAATAATGAAAATCGTATTGAACGGCTACGCCTCTACATATGTTTACGCTAATGCGGTTAGCCCATGGGGTCAAATCTTTCGGCCAATTTAGTACTTATATTCATTAACGTTGTCCCCTCTACTCTCATCAGCGCTATACCCACCTGTGTTCTCATACATTTTTACCCATTCTCTGACACCCTCTATAACTTGTTCTATTTTTCTCACCACTCTACCATTATGTCACACTCTGACCACCAGTGGCACTAAACCTGCCTTCCTTGGGGTGAAATGATTATATAAAATATATTTTGTTTAAAGTTTCGCCCTACGGCTCGTCAGGAAAATTTGCCAATTTTCCGTGACGAGCCGTAATGCGAAACCGTGATAGGTTGTTGTCTTTGCTTAGATTTTCTGTCTTTGTTTGCTCTACTTTCGTATTGAGAGCTTTAGTGTTAGGTTTTCGTCTTTGGTTTTTTTTCTTTCTTACGAGTACTTGACTTTTTGTTCATGTACTTCATTTGTTTCTTTTTTTACTTCCCTCTCTTTTCCCTCCCAGTTCGTCCTCAGTTCGTTCAAGACGATTTAAATTTTAGCTTAATTAGTACTAGTTTCGGCAGAGTTAGTTCTGTTACTATTGGTATTGTTATTAATATAGTTAATATATATATATATATATGTGTGTGTGTGTGTGTGTGTGTGTGTGTGTGTGTAAGCAACACATCTTCATATCTTCATTAATCTTGTTTGATTAAATAATTGATATATAATTTTATTAATTCTAATCTTCTCGTAGTCACGAATGTGTTTTTTGGTATGACGATTAAAAACAGCCAGAAAGTTGTTGTAAGTAATTTCATTGATTTTATTTTTATTTTGACATGTACTTTCACATTTATCCATTTATCCTTTCAGCTGGTTATTGTAAAGACTTATTTAATGCATTTGCTGAAAATTTTTCACGGTTAAACTACAAATATTCATAACTGGTATTTCATAACGGACAACTACATTATGTCTTAATAATCGAACCCAGAAATTTGATCTTGGAGTCCTTGATTAGATATACTTAAATTAAACTAAAATTAATGGAAATACCTACACCACCTTTCTTGGTGTTTTTCATCACCATACCAGGAAAATGATTTAATATTTAGAGAGGGGTTGAATAAAAGTTATATAAATTATATATCTAAATTATAAAATTAAACATGATTATATATATATATATATATATATATATATATATATATACATACACACACACACACACACACATATATATATATATATATATATATATATATATATATATGAATAAAATCTTAAAGAACACGTAGAAAAAAGTGTCCTTAATTTAACTCGTTTCAATTTCACAAGCTTCTTCAGAGATTTTTTTTAAGACGAATGATTTAAAAAGTATCTTCAAATAATATCCATGTCAGTTTGCTGATTGAGGTGTGATTTAATTGGTCAGATACGTGTCATGTGTAATAAAGCAATAGATAAATAATACATGCGGATAAAAGAAAAACTTGCGTTTCTTTAAGTGTGTGTGCCACGTGCTCTGTCCATGGTATCCCAAGGATCCTTCTATAAAACTACATTACTGATGTCTCAAGCCTATCTTGCATCTTTGATAAGATTGTCCAGCATTCATTTCCATACAGATGCACAGACATCATGTAGCAATCCAGCATTCTTTTCTTTGCTTCTAATAAGATTTTCTTTCAGATGAAAAAGGACACCTTACACCAATGTAAATGTTGGCATTTTCAAAATACATTGGCTAGACTGCAGTTACGTATATGTAGGGAAACATCAAAAGATCTAAAAGCGCGGATCTTCAAACATAAAAGACACTTACGTTTGGGCATTTGTTTAAACTCTCTTGTATTAACGTACTGAACAATATTGGTTTTTCAAATGCTAGTTTAGTTAAAAAGGAATGTGTCCATTTAAGGAAGAAGTACTTTGAAAACATATTAATAACATTACTACCAACCATATACTTGCGATTAAAACATTACATTACATTACGTCTACATTTTTGGAAAAATATATAATTCATAAATCCAAAATACAAATAGATAGTATTAAATAATTTAAAGATATATATTATATACATTCTTAACATTGTAATTTTGTATTTTCTATATGAATGTATTCTATCCTATTTTATATTTAATTTAAATATTTTTCTCCCTATTTTTCTAATTCACCTTTTATTATCTGTATTCTACAAACTAGTATTATATATTCTTGTAATTGTTTATTATTATCATAATTATTATTAGTATTGTCGTTATTTCATTTTCATAAAAATTCGCTTTCTGCTATAGTTCCACTACCTACCAAGAGTATGGAATGACAGATCTTTTTTGTATACCTCTGATACTGGGGTTTCCAAGGATTCTTTCAATGCTTTGTTTTGTTCCACTTTTTATCATTTCAAGTGCAATTACTATCACTGGCACTATTCGTATTTTCAATTTCCACGTTCTGTCTATTTCAATATCTAGGGTTTTATATTTTCATAATTTTTCCAATTTCTTGGTTTTTATGTTACAATCTGCTAGAAAATACATACCTATTAATTGGCAAGTTTTTTCTTTTTGGTTTTTGACAATATTGTTTGTCATTTTGAGTCAATCTTTCTGTCTGTGTAGATTGTGTAATCCCATTAAAAAGTAATATTTTCTATTTCTGTAACCAGTGCTGGATGATGTTCATACCAGTGTTTGTTTACATATTTTCCAAAGTGTTTCCGCATTGTCAAGTGTAAATGTGGCCCCTACTATATCGTGACGATTTTTATATTCATTTGGGGCAAATACTGAAAATATTGGGATTAGATTATCCATTGTTTTTTTTTTATCTTTTACAGACCTCCATTTTGGATCTACATTATGTTTGACATTTGCCTGAAAGTTAGCGAAAAAATCTGGTCTCCTGCAAGAGGAAAACCTTCAGTTTCAGATCTTAATCCAGATGCTATTATCCGTCGATGAGTATTAACTTTATAATTATTGAATTTATTAGAACGTCCTAGATATTAGCTATGCACTGGTTTTTCTTGCAAACGTTGTTTCACATGTTCAAAAGTCTTACACTTGACTTTCTTTTTCATATTCTATGCTGCAACAGTTGGTTTTTGGCTTCTGTTTTGATTTTCTACGGAATCTACGAAATGTAAATATCGTTTGTATTTACTGCCTTCTTTTATTATTGAGTATTTGTTCTTTCTGTTTTCATATTTTTTTACTTATTTTATAATTTATTCCTTTATCGTTTCCATGTATAGCCAATTATTGTCGTTTCGTATGACGATTCCTGCTAAATAGGAAATCTTCAACCTTCTTTGCAGGTATGTATAGATGGTTTACATCAACCTTTGCATGATGCATTTTATACTTAGAAATAAGCTTTCTTTTCTTAGAATGCATTTGTCGATATTGGACGGCTGGACATATTAATGTCCATAAGACTGTTTTGAGAATTCAATTCAGTTTTAATATCACTCGTACACTTCCATGGTACTCTTTATGCACTATTTATTTCATTTTCTAATGGTAAAGTTTTTCACTCTCATTTACACTTAAGTACTTGATTATAAGCTTATTCTTGCTCTATATATTTTATTGTTACACCAGGGTCTAAGCTAATAGAGGATGTTTTTATAGCGATCCTCGTAAAACTTTGTCTTTAGCACATTTGTCCAAAATGAACTTGATTCCTATATATTCACTGATGCATTGTACAGCTTGCAGAAAACATTACAGCTCATTGTCGTTACTATCAAGCATCTTGAAGTCATCCATGTGAAATAGATGGCTTATTTTCGTTTGAGCTATTTTATAACTACATTCTGTTTTGTTAAATTGACTGGTTAATGCTATTGGTGATATGCAAAATATTAAGGGAGACAAAGAGTCACCTTGAAATATTACTTTATTGATGTTTATTTCACCAGACATATAGGCTTCATTTATATGGGCGAGGCAAAGTGTTGTTTTCCATATAAATATATATTGTTTGATGAAATTGATGATAACTGGTGCTAGCTTGTACATTTTTGAAAACTGTAATATCTAGGAATATGGTACACTATCGAATGTCTTACGATAATCTATCCAGGCAGTATTAAGATTTTCCTTTGCACTGAAGCAGTTTCCAAAGATCAACCTATTAATAATTAATTGGCCTTTACATCCGTAACAGCCACGTTTACGCCCTTTTAGCTTAAGCGTTAGTATGTAAGAGATATGTTGTTGTTTTTTTGTTAAAATAGATGTCAATAGTTTGTATGATGTTGGAAGACCTGTAATTGGTCTGTAGAATTTAGGAGTATTTTGTCAGTATTTTTGGGTAGAAGAAAAGTAATTCCTATGGTCATTCATGCATGAATTTTAGTGGGGTCGTTACCCATCTGTTAAAGTACATTGATATTTTTTGTTCTGTATATAAATAATATAGTTTGAAGTTAGGAAATTTACCTATTCCTTGA
This sequence comes from Ascarosepion bandense, assembly GCA_037127315.1. Classification (NCBI taxonomy): domain Eukaryota; kingdom Metazoa; phylum Mollusca; class Cephalopoda; order Sepiida; family Sepiidae; genus Ascarosepion; species Ascarosepion bandense. The sequence continues at coordinate 3,044,655 of JBBBDQ010001232.1, read as the reverse complement.
ATTTTTTCAGTGAACAATTAACATTTTATTAACATCCTCAAATATATATAGACAGTTTGAAAACAAAAAAAGAAGTGCAAATTGGAAACTGAAGCATAACATTAGACTCACTAAGAGTGGCTCTTGTGATATCGGCGAATGAAACCATTCCAAAGGAAAAAGCACATCGGAAGAAAAATGAGTAGCTCACTGAATTGATTCTTAACCTGATGCAAAAAAGACAAAAACATTGCCAAATATGAAACGGAATAAGAAAATATGAAACGGAATAAGAAAATACATTAAGAAATAAGAATCGAATGCAGACAGACGAGAGAAAGATGGCTCAACGACAAATGTGCTGAAGTACAGAGACTGAACACGATAAATGATGGTGATATACATAAACAAATAAATGAACTAACAGGACAAACAACTTGCTCAGTAACAGGATGTATAAAAGCAAAGGACGGTATACTTATACTAGAAAAATAAAAAAAAGATACTTGAGAAATGGGATGTGTATATTGCTGATCTCTTTCACAACAACAATACACAAAAATACGGACAGACCAGAAATATTAAAAGCCGAATAGATTTCTTCTATGGCCAAATTGAACAGAAATATATTAGCAGAACCTGATGTTATTGTAATAGAGATGTTGTCTCACTTCGAATATTTTGACATAGACAGGCTCACAGATATAATAAAAGAAATCTACAACAGCGGCATTATACCGGAGTAACTAAGCAGATAAATTTTCATAGTATTACCTCAGAGAACAATTGCAAAGGAATGCTAAAACCACCGAACATTCAGCTAAACGAGCCATAGCAGAATTGGCCCAGATATAAGACAATAACTGTGTGGCTTATTTAAAGATACCAGGACAACGCATACAATATTTATGCTCACAATGCTAACTGAAAATGCAAAAAAAGCAGGAGGAACTTTATCTGTACCTTATGATCTACACAAAGTCATTTGACAAAGTACGACACCAAGATTTGATACAGATGCTTGATTACATCGACATTTTTGCAAAAGAGGTTAAAATAACCAAAGATATATAATGGCACCAAACTGCTTGCGTACGGATAGAAAATGAATTCAGCAGGTATACAAAAATAGAAAGGGGAGTAAGACAAGGATGTTTACTCACCATATCTATTCAACTTATACAGGGAAACAATTCTGAGAGAAACAAAACCCTTACCATGATTCGTCATTAACGGCCACAATCTCAACAATATAAGATACTCAGATGACACAGTGTTGATAGCAGACACAGAATGGAGAATGTAGGATTTATTCTAGAAGGTAGTAACAGGAAGTGAGAAGAACGAACTAAGCTTAAATTTTAAAAAAAAGGAATGTATAGTCATCAGCAAAGAGGAGACAGAAAATTACCCATCTAAAATTTGGAGAAACTAAAATAAAACAAGTAAAGAAATTTAAATACCTAGAAACGTGCTGACAGAGGATGAAAGATGCGATGTTGAGATAAAGCGACGCATTTAGCATAACCAAAGACGCATTTCAAAGGCTAGCCAGAATAATGAGATACAGGAAAATTTCATTGGAAACAAAAAGAATACTGGATTGCTATGTGTTAACTGTCCTTCTCTATGGCAGTTAAAGTTGGACGATCTCCACAATGACGAAGGAGAAGCTTGAGGTAGCAGAAATGTGTTTATACAGAAGGATGCTGAGAATGCCATAGACTGAGCAAGTGACTAACAACAAGATGTTGGAGAAAATGGAAACGAGGTGATAAAACATAATTAATCTAAGGGAGATACAGATGCGGATTCTGGGACATGTAATGTGGAAGGAAGCCTGAAGAATTTAAAAACTTACAGGACAAATAGAAGGAAATAGAAACAGGAAAAAGCAGCAGGAGTCCTATTTTATACCCCTGAGCGAATGGATGGCAGAATAGAGTTTGGCAGAGATAGTGAGAGGAAGAAACATGAAAGCCACAAAAGACAGAGCTAAGTGGCAGTCCATGATCTCCTACATCTTGAAGGGACACGGCACATGAAGAAGAATTGTAATAGCTATCATTAACGGTTGTGTAGCAAAGTTCACTGGTGTTTCTGTAGCTCATAAATATTTCACTTAACCTAAAATATTCTTTCGTAAGTCCTTGTGTCGGCATTCATCAAATTATCAGATAATTGTACGCTCAGACACAAGACAGATATCGCTGGCATCATTTGCTTTCCTCAGAGAAAATCGAACTAAAAAAAAGACAATAAACATTTGGAAATTCCGAAAATAAAAATGTCGCTTTTGGTAGTTCAATCCAAGGCGCATTAATGGGAACAAATAAAGTCTGCTTGGCAACATTTTTTTCTATAAACGATCGCACGTCGTGCATGTATTATGCATTAAAATATAAATTGATTGTGATGAATCTGTTCTAAATCGACTGTTTCTGTCTTCAGTAGAAAGACAGCTAAAAGCTAATAGCTAATAAATCATTGATTTAAATTTGGCAAAACATGGGTTAAGTATTTTTCATTCTTTCTTTCTGAATTCAAAAAATACACCGCGGCGAATATTTAAATTTGAATGAGACATAGACTTTCTTTGACTTCCTAGAAACACAAAGAAAACAAACGAACCATTAGAAGTAACATTTTATCAAAAATATAAAAGACTAGTTACCTAATATTCAAATTTTTATTAACATCTTTGTACTATTAAGTACTAGCAGTATAGCCCGGCGTTGCTCAGTTGTAATGAAAGCTTTAAAACTAATGCATGGTCCTGGACTCTTTGAACGTTCGCACAAAAGACTAAAAAGCAAGAGTTGTTTCCAGTTAAAGCGAAACCATAGAGTGAAGACAAATTTTGATTTCCTGGTACCGATATCAAATAAGTTTTTTTCGTCGTAAACTGAATTTTGAAGGCTAAATAAGTCTTCTGAGTATCATGGCTGAGACTAAGAACTACAATTATACCTACTTAGGGCCAAACCAGAAGTAAAATCTAAAATAAAAATCCCGAAAAAATACAGACATACAGGCAGATAAACAGACACACATACAAACATCTTGCCTTTTATATATATATATTATTGTTTTCTGCAACCTTGAAACTTCTGAATATCGTTTATTATGTCTTTGCCTATGAGTGTATCAAATTTGATTAAAATCGGACCACTCCTTCTATAACCAGACTTTTTCAATTATCGATTTTTGATATTAATCAGGGGTACCTCGACACAAAACCTAGCTAAGAACACTCGCAGGCTCTTATAGAACAACTGTGTAGATTTTCAATAAAATCAGTTCAGCCGAGTCTGTAAGTAACGGACACACACACAGACACACACAGACAAAGTTCCATTTATAAATAAGTTTAGATAATTTTTTTCAAAAAACAAATTGGATATCTTAAATAAGCTTTTTTCATTTGTTGGTAGAAAGGCTAAAATTCCCAATAACAATAATAAGAAAAACAAAACAATAACAAAATAATAAAAATATCAAACAATTTAATACAAGTCAACTATAAACAAAACCAAAGTAAAGCAATCTTAAGACAGACTTAGAGTCCATACACAAAGGCGTTATAATAAAATAGTTCTAACCTTCTGACATCTACAGAAAGATCCTGAGGATATCATAGAACTAATATGCATGCAAAGACAAAGTTTTTAGGGCATATGGTAAAAAAGAATTGATCTATAGTTAAGATCAGGAAAATATTGAAGGAAGAAGTCTTGAAAAATCTCTTACTCACGGAGCAGATAGTTGATTCTCTAATCATTACTTAGGTGTGGCACAAGTCCGAAAATATGGGGCACCCATTGAGGATTGAAAACACTTATCAGTTGTAATCGGTTCTTGCAAGACATGTCTGCTAAAAATTACACCAGGCCGAGATGAACCGGACGGAGCCGATAGAATGCAAGAGTGTCAGAGGAAAATAACGCAGAACATACTTAGTGAGCTTGGATAAATGAGTGGCAGAACAAGTTTTAAAAACATTTTAGGAATAGAAAGTTTATCAAGATCTACACGAGAGAGGAAAGTATTGATAGCCATGATTTTTATCGTCCTGAGGTGACCCAATACATAAAGGAAAAGAAGATATCAAGTCAAGAAATAACGAATGTGTGAGTAATACAATTAAATATATTTTTTTATTGACGAAGAAAAAGTCCCGGTATGCATCTCTGCTGTATACCTATAAATTTTGGGAGGGTATTCTTAGATGTTATGTCCTCATATTGTAACTAACAGAATCAAAGAAAACATCTATTCGATATTTTCAATATTGGGTGTTTTAAAAAAAAGTTAGAGAGAAAACTATGTTTCTGTAAGTAAAAGATAAATACAGATAAGTGATCTCTGAATCGAGAAAAAGCATTTTCACTCATTCATGCTAACAAGCTTTGTTCATGAGATGTGTGTTGCGTTTTAGCCATTGATGAATTTACTGTTACGTTTCACCAAACTTGCATGGAGATTGCCAAATGATTTTTCGATGCAACGTTTCCTAAAAATAACTTTTATATTTAAAAAAGGATGAAGCTTTAGTATCATTTGAGCTAATATTTCATTCCAAATTCAGTCATTTTTCCACGACCACGATGTAACTTCCATGTCGGTCAATTAAGTGCCAAACATGATACACGCTTTGGGCGATCATGTCTCGAAAGAGACATGACTGACTGGGCAGGACATTTTCCCTCAGTAGCTTGCCATTACTTTCTGCAGTAAACTGATCGCCAATCAAGGCTATAGAACCCAATCCGTCCTATTATTTAACCCATAACTGGAGGGAAGATATTCATTAATACCTTTCCCAAGGATATTTACGCGTAAGTGAATGCATGGAATTCAACTGAAAACTGAAATTCGAACTCGGCTTCCCGATTTGTCGGTCCGAGTCGATATACGCTGCACCACAACGCTTCCATGTAACTTTCAGGGAAATTATTCTGATAAAGCTTCCATTGTCTTACCTCAAGTTTATAAATTTCAACACAAAATTTGATTGGCGACACGATATCGTCATTTTACAGCTGATAAGAATACATCTAATTGTAAGCTCTATGCTAACAGTTTCTCGTCTCCCAATTGTCACTTGTGGAAAAAAATTTTACGGTTTGTTGCGTATCAGAGAAGGTGGATTTTTAAAAGCTAAAATGACATGTCAACCGTTATGTTCTGTTTTCTTAATTTCATTTGTTGTACTTGCTCCTTAATAATGTTTGATTTTTCATATATTTTTACGTTCAATAATCTGCGTCTTAGTGAATTTATTACCTTTCTTGGAGTGAAATGAATAAAAACTATATTGTCTTCTAACATCACACTAATGTAAAATGATTAATAATTTATAGCAATATATTAGGACGGGCATTTATCATTGAAATTCTTGATTCTCATTTAAAAATCAAAATCAAAATATTTTGTATTTCTATACAATCTTTATGTGAAGAAAATCTATTTTGATGTTATTCGGGTAGCGAGAAGATTTTTTTAGCAGAAACACTTTGCAACTTGAGCCGAAGAACTTGACTGGAAAGTTAGAGTAATTTATTCATACTGCAACACTAAAAAACACCGTTGAAAAATGGTTCTCTGTTAGATGAAATAAGACTCTCTCAGATTATTTTAATGGCGTTTATTTTGCAAAAAATGTTATATTTTTATTTTTCGAAAAATGTATATACCTATATTCCTAGGGTTGAATCATTCGTATTTAACTTTTGATAATTATTATAGTCCTGATATCTTCAATTCCCATCGACGTGTAGCCTTTGGTTCACGTATATGGAATATTATCAGTTTGCAGAGAGACTAAACTATCACCCGGTTACCCTCCACCCACGTTTATTGAACAGGTGAAGAAGCCCATCCCTTGTTTCCTAATTAGGATGCGGTTTCCGGTTTTCTCTTTTCCTATCTTTTCACTTTCTTCTTTTATTTATTTTCAAATGGAGTAGATAGACCAAACTATCGCCCGGTTCACACACCACTCACGTCTATTGAACAGGTGAAGCGGCTCATCCCTTGTTTCCTGTTTAGGATGCGGTTTCCGGTTTTCTCTTTTCCAATCTTTTCACTCTTTTCTTTTCTTTTTCTTTTCAATTGGAGTAGATAGACTAAACTATCGCCCGTCTCACACTCAATCCACGTCTATTGAACAGGTGAAGAGGCTCATACCTTGTTCCCTGTTTAGGATGTGGTTTCCGGCTTTCACTTTTCCATTATTTTTACCCTTACGTAGCCCCCTGCGCATCAGTGGCGTTATCGCCTTGCTTGGGGTGATATGATTAAAAAATCATAAAACCTGTCCTCAGTTGCTAAATATCTAACTGCATGTATCTTATAAAGTTTCCATGTTAGCAAAACCAAAAGTTTAGACAGTTCTACAGTTATATTTATTTCTCTTCAGTGAGAAGTGGTGATGCATAATCAAGCCTCCTGGTCTCCTGTCTTTATTATTCTGTTAGGAATTGTGTTTAATATCTGTTAAGAATCACAGTACATTAATAATACCTATATATAAAAATTAAAGAGAAGATAAACTCACAAAAAACAATGCAAACGCATTTAAAAAGTCACTCCTTAAACGCCTTAAAAATATCCACGACAAAAATATGTGTAAATTGTTATCAATTTATTGATACTAATATAATATAAATACTGTAGATTAATATATATATATATAAATATATATATATATATACATACAATTCCCAAATATTATATATATATGTGTGTGTGTGAGTAGATATATAATCCCGCACCATTTATATATATATATATATATATATATATATATATATACCAGCACTATTTAAATATATATATATAACACTATTAAATATTGTTAATTAAAGCTAATACAATGCATATATACACATCCACACGCATATATATATATATATTATAGTCATCCGCAGACAGGTCTATCGCAGCTCATCAGTACGGTTAGGTTCCGATTGCTTTTTAACCCAGGATTGAAACCCGACCGGATTGGCATGAGTCTACGCTTCTACCTCTACCTTTATATATATATATATATATATATATATATATATATATATATATATATGTAGCACTACCTATATATATATATATATATATATATATATATATATATATTGAGTATAAATATTTACATCTAAATTACGCGAAAGTTGTACAATATATATATATATATATATATATATATATATATATATTGTATTTCTACCTATATATATATATATATATATATATATATATATATTGAGTATAAATATTTACTTCTAAATTAAGTGAAAGTTGTTCGATATATTAAAAAAAGAAAGAACATTTAGCAAATCATTGTTGTTCTCTAATTAGATTTATAAGAATGCAATCTTCGTCAGAGATACCAAACACACGATGGATAATTTTTTGTTATTTTATATTTTTAATTTCCCGCATGGGATTTTCTTGCTTTTGAATTTGTCAGTGGTACAATAAAATAAACTCAATTGGGGCCAGTCTGTTAGAAAAAGAATAAAATGACGAAAGAATAAAATGACTACGCTAAGAATGTCATGCTATACTGATTGGCATTCGCGCCGGAATGCAAACATTTCAGACTGTTTTGTTGTAAATCTGTGGGTAGTGTACATTATTCGGAAAAAGTCAGATGATATATGCATTCAACAACATGATTTCTAAAATGATCAATAGTAATGGCGGCGTTATGCTTACATTCATCTTCCCAGAAGACTTCATATTCAACATGTATATCTACATCAATTGCAGATGGTCAAGACGGTCACTGATATGTCTATGTCTGGCAAGAGAACAGTCATGTTAGTCTGACCACATCACTAGACTACATCTACTTTAACTAATATGCGTATGGCATAGCTGAGGGTAAGACAACATTTTGGTAACTCTAAAAATGAACTGAAAGTAAGTATTATGTCAGTATTGACCCTTTTAATCTATGAGTAATCTTAATAAGAGTTGTATAATTTTCCGTAATCGTCTGGAAGAAATAATTGGATTTAATAGCGGTTTTATTAATTTTTTTTTCTTTTTTACAGTTTTCAAGCTTTTCTTTGATATTTTTAGTAATAATATATGTTATGTTTTTTTTAAAATTCAGACGACGATTCATGAATTTCGGCTTTTCTCTATCTAACGAATCGGAATTAGAAATCGGAATGCCGAGTTCCAATTTCAGTCGGTTTCGCTATATTCACGAACGCCCAAAAAGTTATGTGAAAGTTATGAATCCATCTCTGCTCCACATTTATTGGTTAAATAGTAGCGCTTGTATCAATAAATAATTATAATAGACAACAAATACTTACAATTTCTAAATATTTGTTATTTTTAAATAACCATCAATATTTGATAAGTCTTAAAAAGCATTCAGGTCATCTTCATATCCAATTGAATACTAAATTATATTTAAAGAAGAATCATTAAATTCAGATTGTTTCTGTAATAGGAAAAACTGGAAAGGAAATAACTATTAACTATTCACCCCTTCACGAGGACAAATTTGATATAAGTTTGTATTCACTGTAGTGTTTCCTAAGCGATTGCACGTGTACATAAATAAATATTACTCAATTGCCATGAGTTGCGCAGGTAAGAACTTAAGGTAGTTTACCATCTAAACATCTGATGTAATGACAAGTTTCAACAACAAATCTGAATCTTCAGAGGCCAAGTGAATCTGCTTCAATGTCATTTTCTCCTGTCTAATATCTGTATCAATGCTCATAACAGACCCCACAGCCGAACTGCGGAATAATTTATGCAAATGTAAAAATCTAAGTATCTATAAATAAATTTACACTTATCTAATTGTCCAACAAAAGTGTTTTACTGGCTAAAATTACTGTTTCTATGAATTTAAGGATTTAGATATTTCAAGTTCAATTTGTTACCATATGATTCGCGATAATAATAATATATAGCACTCTACTGCTTCATTTTTCATTATTAACAATTATTGAAATTCTTTAGTAATTATATATCCAAGGAAATTTGTTCTGTTAATGTTAAATGTAAATTTACAAATATTATTTACCAAGCTATTATTTCCCCCAAACGTAACAATTAAAAATTATAATTTTAAATTTTAAAACAAATATATTATTCTCATAAACACTATTTCATAAACCCAAAATTAAAATTTCAAACAACACCTTCCAGAAAATATTGGGAACTGAAAGAAGATGTTCTGAATTCACAAATAGATAGGAAATTAATAGGCTCAGTATATACCCTTAATAGTCTGAGTGATAGTTGTAATCTCTGCATAGTAGAAAAACTAGGATATTAAAATATCATAATCAATATTTACTTTTAAATAATACAAATGAATTGGTTAGTAAATGTCCACATGAAAGTAGGTTTAAAATTTCCTTAAAATGTGATTAACTAAATCAGTTCCTTCCGATGTAATTGTTTTATTGATATTGTTGGGACGCCTGCGCCTATTCGGCTATAATGGACTATTCCATAACTATGTAAAGTAATGGTGGCATCTACATAGAGGAGAGTGTGCCGATCTACAAGTCAGTCGTAGACTTCCGGTGACGACCCGGAAGTACCCATTGCTCATACTACGTCTTACGACGGTTGAGACGATTAACCCTTATTCTTGTATTGGATACTAATAACCTTTGTAAATACTATTTTCACGGAATACAACAGATATTTAACCAAAGTTTAATTATACTGGTTAGAATTTAATTTCATACATATGATATCCTTTATTCTTACATATGATATCCTTTATTCTTACTGTTCAACTTTGAACTCTCGTGCAACTGCCTGACCTACGTAATTTCCAACTTCTACCAATGACGCATTATGCTACAAATTAAAACTTCTCCCTTATTTTTGTCTTTCTTTTTTCTAAAAAAAAAACTTTGCTTCCGGTTACACAAGAGTTTCTTCATTATGCCTCTTACTGGAAGTTGATGAAGCGGGCTTTTGAGAGCCTGGCTATTCACCCAATGTAAAATATTGAATATTTACATATATTCCCGAGCGAATTGCCATCAGTCGGCGATTCTATCTCTGAGCTATGGGAAGGCGGTAAAGAAACGCGAATTTTAACGTGTTATATACAATTTAAACACAAGCCAGTAGCCGAGAGTGGCCAAATTCATTACTGAATGAACGATATATAACATAAAGAAATTCAATTTTCTCAAATCGGATGTCCATTTTCATGAGGGAATTTAATACCTTTATAGTCAGCGATAACAAAACATTATAGGAAAATAAATTTATTTGCATGTGAGTAAACAAAATTAAGTAAAGGTAGGGAAAAAGAATAATGAAAAAAAAGGAAAAAACGCAATGATTTTTTCTGTCGAAACTTATAGGTTTGCCACTTAATGACAGAAGCGAAAAGAGTATCATTAAAATATATTAAAAATAAAAAATATTAGAATGAAATGGGTCAGAGAAATAAACGGCCTTAGAAGGTCACATTTATATAAACATGAATAATGTTAATATCAACATAAACTGGATATTCCCTGACCCTGAAATGTGACAATGTATGTCAAAGGATACCAAGGGTCTATGAGGAAAATAGCACGGAAATGCTTGAAAGAGGATATTTATTGGGAACTCGCTGTCATCCGATTATCGGGATCATCATTTTCTCTTAAATCACTTTTTACTCCCTCATGATCGTGGCGGAGATGGCTGTGAATAATTGACATAGAGCGAGGGAGACACAGTAGAGTGTGCTGCATGCGGCTTGGAAATTGGACCTTACTGACAGCTCGCTTTAATGTTAACATTTGGACTCGAATGTCTCAAACCACACTCCGATGAAGGACAATTTGAAGCAAACAACGGTTTCCGAGATCTCTGGGTTGAAGTTTGGCCTGTGTCAGGGATGTCGAAATGCCGATTTGGGCCGTCCCGTAACCTCATGTGACTTAAGCAGTCCAAATTGATAAAACAATGGGTTTTCTAATGACCAGCTCAGCGGAAAACTGTTAAATTATGATAGACTTGATACCGAGAGGAAAAGTCCGTCAAAAGAACTGTTGGTTATGCGGCTTTTCTAAAAGATGTTAATATATATATATATATATATATATATATATACTTATACTTGGTGCGATGGTTAAATTGTTGCCATATTATGTTTTAATTTTGCGCATTCTCCTTGTTTTTTTTTATTTTTATTTTATGGCCAGCAAGTATAAACGTATCATTTTGGCACCGTCTTTGGGAAAATGAGCGCTATGACACAATTCACTCTACCAGGAATTTGTAAACGGCACATTGTCTTGCTAGGAATTTGCACAGTAAAATCTAATACAAACATTTCAGAGTATTTAAGTATTAATCAGAGTACAATGTAGAGATTTTGGAACAAGTTGAATAAGTCTAATGGTGATTACGAATATGCTTAGAGTGACCTGTAATTGTGGTGACATTATGCTCCCATTCATCTTACCACAGGGCCTCAGAGTCTACACAGAGTTCTACGTCATATGCCTTGATGGAATATTGCTGACCTGTATCAAGAGGCTGGCTACCTGAAAATACAATGTGAGCCAACTGGACACCGCACTATGCCAAATAATCAGAACCTCCCCCCAGTTATTGCTGTTTAAACATTTATGCGTCCTCGTCATCCCTTACATCGGGCTACCTAATTCCTCAAGCTGCAACACCCCTGGTTATTTTGTGTAAGGCGCAGTTAATGGAGAGTGCAAAGAAAACTCTTTGTAACACCAAAGATGAACTGAAGGTATGAAGCATTGTATTATTTTATTATTCTTTTTATATCTCTATACTTGAAAAAAATGTATAAAATAATTTCAAAATGGCAGATATGCTCATGGCATATTATTGAAAATTATCAAATATTGTTTTTCTTTACTTTTTTTATTTTTAAAATCGCACTCTTCTCTAAGATTAATCAATAAATGTTATGGTTCCCTTCTACGTGGAATTGACTCTTTCTTCTGCTATAAATACTAATCAGAGTTACTTACGGGAACGCAGCTATGAGGCAGTCTAGTAACAGTCTAGACGCAGCGTAACTATACCGTTCGGATTTACACTTCTATTTTACTGATCACTAACACTCGTGTTTGTATATGTGTTCTTGTTATTCTACTACTTCTCTATCTTTCTTCCTGGCTCAAACAGGCCATAACAAACTCGTGACGAAGATTTCGCAACAATAATAAGAAAAGATTTCAACAAAATAGATGTATTGTATTAATTACCAAATCCATATAATCCACTACAAACTAATATATCTATCTTTAATAATAAAGTATTTAGAACTAGATAAAAAAACTATTGTAGATATGTTCAGAACCGAAAATATCAGAAAATATATTTGAAGAAGAAATGTATAGGATAAAAAGCAGTTTCTTTTTCTTTTTATTCTCTTTATTTTTGTTCGTTTCACCCCGAGGAAGGTGACATCGACACGCAAGGTATAACTGAGAATGAAAATATGAGAAAGTTTCAGTGAACAGAAACAAAATCAATAACAAAAATAGAATTCAGGAAGGCATAAGATGTTTATTCATGTTTCATTTAAATTTTTGTAAATCATAGTTTTCAGGAAAAAGATTACAAAAAGGGCTCCATAAACGAGTCGTGAGAAGAAAAATCCTATAGTTACATCTAGCTATTTCAACAGAAAAAAGATGTAACCTGGTCGTCAGCCTGGTATTAAATTTAAATTCATGCAGTTGCGGATTGCTCATTGGAAACATTAACATGAAGCAGACACATTTTGGGACTTTGTCAGGAATCTTGGGAGATATTAGAGGAGCATCAAACAAGATGTGGCTGCAATAATTAATGCTTGCACGAAATCAAATAGAAAATTACTGTAAATTGACCCAATATAAATAATTCAACATTCGTCATCTTCTTCTTCGTCTTCATTATATCGTGTCGTTTCAGGCTATAAGCGGCTATGACATTCCATATTTTCTTATAAAGTCTCGCTCGTAATACCCCTTCTTCTGTTATCTCACTCAATCCCCACTCAAATCAAGTCAATCAAGTATGGCATGCGTTGTTTTTTCGCCTCTGTTCGTTCCATATGCATCAGGTTCTCCAAACCATCATTCCTCATTACATATCCCGAAAACTTCAGCTATATTTTCCTGACGTTAAGTATCAATTTCATTCTTATGTCCATCCTCTCCAAAACAACGTCGTTCCTCACGTGTTTCATCCATGGTATACTAGACATCCTTATAGAGAACAACAGTTCGGTTACTTCAAGACATTCCTTCGTAAATGTCTAGGTTGTCCTTCATTCGCTGAATGACAGTCATCACATAGCAATTCATTAATTTCTTTTTTGTTTCCAGCAAAATTTTCCCGTCTCTTAACACTCTACCCAGCTTCTTAAATACGTTTTAGCCCTGCCAATATAACTTCAGATCACTGTATCTCACTGTCCATTCTGTGCTAGAAAACTTCCCAGGCATCCAAACTTCAGCATCTGTCTGATTTTCGTCTCCTCAACTTGTAATTAGCATTTTTGGCTCCTCTTGTTACGAATTTGGTTTCTTATATTTTATATGTAGTCCTTTCTTTCAGCTCTTTGTAACTACTTTTTTTAGGAGGTCTTGCAGTTTGTTTTTTTCTGTATTCCAAATAAGTCAATGAAAACATGAAACCAAGAAATCGCAGTGGGTTGCTCTCCTGATGGAGGTTTGCATCGCTGATGCAAAAAGCAGCAGTTTCATTTTGTAGATATTAGAATGTACAGACAGTTTTGTGCCTCAGTTGACAAAAGATTTAAGTTCATTTTAGGTATCAGCAGTCAGTTTTACTTTATTAGACTTGTAAAACTTACTAAATAGCAGGAATAACTCGTTGGGTCATCATTATAAATTTTCAGTTACAGAAGATCGTTTATGAAGGTAAACCTTGGTCTGTTAATTTTAATAATGCCGTTATTGCAACGCCCATAAAAATAATTATGAATATGAGAATGATTCGTTATATAATAATTTATTCCATGCATTTGTTATGCGCATAAAAATCACAAACAATCGTTTTACTTTAATTAGACATCTTCATCGGTGGTGACTTTCATATCAAGAGGATAAATATAAGTTGTTTTCAAAATCATTTCATCTCAACATAGGCGGTAATAGCACTCAAAAGTAAGGGGTTAGTAGGATTGAAGCAAAATGAGAAGACATTAATGAGTAGAAAGGACAATAAATGAACATGTTTCAGTAAGACAGAAGATGGTGATTGACGTTGTATTCAAATCTTTGCTGATTGCAAATTGCAAGTGGTAGGTTAACAGGAAACCGAAAGAGAATTTCCCATGCAAGAAATGATAAACATTAAATTATTAAATTGATTACGTTTACATCTACATAATTTAGTATTATGGGACCTAGGAGCCGGTCTAGTAATACGCTTAAATTCAGTTGTCGAGTTACAAGAAGTGTTCATTAGAAAAACATCCATAAAAAATATTTCTAGAAACGACACGTTATGACGATAGAAGTGGGATTAAAACTAAAATGCCTGGTCATGACAGCTAACATTAAAAACTCTTCTTTTTTTTAAGCTAAGATTATCAAAATATATTTTAAGAGTACCTTAACGAATATGGCAGCAATATTTCATACACAGACAAATTGTAGATTTATAATTGTGCAGGATCGACCCAGACGAGTAAAATTATAAATAACGACTTTCCGATTCGCAGATGTAGCAACTGAGTCCCCATAATCATCAAAATTCATGTTAGTGGAAGACATGTAATCAAAAAGGCTCAATGATTTAGTCTTTTGGAGGTTAGCATTCTGATGGAAGGTAAAAATGTTCTTCCAAGACTACCGCAAAACGGCAGTTCTATTTAGAAGGTGTTACAAATGTATAGGTCACTTCTTACCTATTTAACAAATTAAAACAACTGTCACAGTAATTGAATTAATATAATCGCTCTCCTTCGTTTTAGGAGTCGAGCAATAATAAATGCCCAACGCTGGCGAATTGCAAATTATGCTTCTGTCTAGCAGGTGTCAAATTTATTGTCTAAAAACAGACTGTACGTTAGCTTGTATAGAAGAATTATGCAGGAATTGTATAAATTCTCCCCGTTTTCATATGTTTTTCTTTATTCATGCGTCAGTCGTATCAATGCCGTACATTTTGTGTGAGCGGTGTGAGCCGGCGCAAGTAATAACAGCTGATTTTTCCAGGCACAGACAATATTTTCTAAAGTGTTGAAGCTACCATGATTTCTTTTTAATCCTGGGTAATAATGACGTAGAACTGCATTCGGCAGAAAGATGTTGGGTTATTTTGAAATAATGTGTCACCACCTCTTATTTACTGTTGCTCCCAGGTCCATCCTGATTCCGGATCGTAGCACGTATTATGGTCCAATTTTGGGTAAATATTGAACCCGAAAAAAAAAAAGGAGGTTACTATGAAAGTATAAAATACCAGTTGTATATGGTTTAGAACATGTACATTATTTTTTAATAATATATTTAATAGTGCGAAAATATATTAGGACAGGGGTGATTTTCCTAAAAACTTCACTGAAATTCAAATACAAGAGGAAAGGCCAAACCTTTGTAAGAATTTGTTAACTAAAAAGAAAGAAAAAGGGAGACATTGGAATTTGAATTGGCACCTACAAAGCCCTGAATTCAATCGTATTTAACATCTATTGGATATTTTAGATAAAAAATTCATAAATCTAATTTAACTTCGCAAGACACACTTTGAGAACAAATACAAGCTGCTTCGCAGGAGATACCATTGTATATATAGAAGAAGCTTGTGATGTTATTGCCTGGCAGAATGAAGGATGAGATCAAAGCAAAAGAATATTATACTAAATATTAAATTTATTTTGTAACAAGTTTTTTGTTGTTTCATCATTTGTTGAGTAAACCATATAAAATTACTTTAATTAAATTGTTCATTTTCAGTCAATATGCCTCATAAAAGATAAAATAGTTCTTGTCCTAATACGTTTGCACAGTACAGTATATATGTATATATATAATCATATATATCCATATATATAAACATATATATATACATATATATATTCACATATATATAAACACATACATAGATATACATGTATAGATATACATATATATATACATATATATATATATATATACAAATATCAATATATACATATATATACATATATATTTACATATATATATATATATATATATATATATATAATTTCAACGATATCTTTTAATAGTAAAATTATAAATAATATCTATTTCTGGTAAAACTATTATCAGAATCTCGTTATAGTAGCAATATCAACAATATAATTTTGTATCAAAATCATCACTATAAATTTTATCTGTAATTGAATTTATACAATTGTGTTCAAAATATTTCGAATTTTTATCACTTCAATTTCATCAGATATAATAGGCTCTATGATATTTTCTTTCTGATAATTTTGCTTTAATGTTAAGTTGTAATTAATGCCTAAGTATTACAAATTTATAGGTGAACGAACAATAAACAAATAAAAGCTCAATGAAACAGAAAAATAATTATGAAAAAAGGGAAGATAATTAATAAATAAGATTTGGAATATATTCCCCTTTTGCGGAAAGGTTGAAATTGAACTGGAGACATAGGGAGAGAGAGAAATTAATTATAAACGAGAAATTAGAAATATTTTGGGGTTAAATAACTGCTGATATGACGCTAACCTAAATCAACAAACTGAGGAAGAGATAAGCATGCCAGATGAAATCATTGTTTTCTTTACAAAAGGAAACAAGTGTTCGATCCCAGCTGGCAAAGAGTTTTTCGTTTCTTCAGTCACTCATGTGAATAACTTGATAAACGCTTGGGCGATCATATCACCTTCGAGACATGAGTGACTGGGCAGAAATTATCCCGCAGTAGGTTGCCGTTATTTTATGCGGTAGACTGGCAACAGAACCCAATCTTTCCAGTAATTTAACCCATGACAGGGTTACATAGATTTCTTGAATGCGCAGATAGATATAATACACACTGATTAAGAAATAAAAATGGGGCGTCTATTTCAAATTTAGAAATGTCTATTCTTGTTGCAGTTTATATATTAATGATGTGGGATTAAAAATAAATCCATAAAACCTTTAAAAATATAAATTTATATACGGGGAAAATTATACGTAATTTTGTGTATTACAGGACACCGCTACGGATATTAATGAGAAAATGAAAAAAAATATTTTATATTCAACGCAAACAAATGTTTATAAATTATTGAAAAATTAAACGATTGAACCAACCTTGACAAACCCAAAGAATCAAAATATAATATTACGTGATGCATATTTGGGCGATCATGTATGGAAGGACTATTCAGAAGTTTTCCCACCGTAGGTATGTATTATTTTATACTGTAAACTGGTAGCCAATCAAGGCCAAAGAACCTAATCTGTCCTGCTATTTAACCCAAAAGTTGAAGTTAGAGATAGATTTATAACGTCCCAAGGGTATTTGCGCGTAAATGAATAGGAATTCGAACTCGGTTCTCCGACTTTTCTTTCTGAGCCGATTACAGCGTCAAGTAACCTTAATAAATAAAAGAGTACATGGACATAAAAGGGGTCTTCTACAAAACAAGTCAGTGCATTTGTTAGTCATGGTCATGAATTTAATTTTAATAACGTTATTTTATTTATAAGAAAAAGCTATTTATTATGAAGCAAGTTTATCGAAAATTTCTTTTGACCAGCCTTACTAAATTTGCGCGCAATATCAATGTGAAATAATTAAAAAAACAAAAAAGAAACAATACAAATATTTTTAAAAATTTCGGCGGTATACACAAAAATACTTTATAAAATAAATGTGTGCATGTGCATTTACATCAGACTAAGTACAACTTTAGACTGATGAAGTCTTAGAGAACGAAACGCGTCACACGAAATGTTTTCTGAATTTATTTTATTTTCCCTAATACATATATATATATATATATGCATATATGTATGTATATTTCAATATATATATATATGCATATATGTATGTATACTGCAATATATATATATATATATATCAATATATATGTATATATATATATGCATATATGTATGTGTGTATATTTCAATATCTATATATATATCTGTATATATATATATAATGTGTGTGTGTAATTCTCTCCGTGTATACATGCACATTTTTGTATATGAGCTTTCACTAGAAAATACCTCTTTATAAACGTACAATGCATCTCACGTCAAAACAGGTGTAATTTTGTAGATGTTTACATATGTTTATGTGCATGGATATATAGTTGCATATATGAATGCTCTATAATGATTTGCTCTATCAGACTGAAAATTCAGACGTCTCCCCCGAGCAGTACTTAAGAAACTGTCGTGAATGAAACTAAGTTTTGAGTACATCTAACGCTATGGAGCAGAAATAGCCGTGTTTCCCGTTGAAAATTTCCCGAATCAGCATCGAACGTTTCTTTGCTTTTACTTTGATTTCGTTTGACATGAAATATCACGGTGTGTCAGACAGACAGTGGCATGCAGGAGATCAATCGATCGACCATTCCATTTGTCTACTTTCACCCGCGCCGTTAGAATGGAGACATAAGTGGGAAATGTAATGGTCACGGCATACAAATAATGCTTTCTACACGAATATATGTATATATATATATATATATATATATATATATATATATGTGTATCTAGACACAATTGGGCAAATTTTAAATCCGTTCATATAACTGGGTGGGTGATTTTACGCGTATTAATGTGTCAGTTTTTCAAGTGTCCAGCGTGTTTTCAGAAAGCGAATTTATGCAAGCTGTTCAGAAAATATTAATTTATGAGAAAACGGGGCCTAATATTCATTGTCATCACTAATTAAGACTCCTTCGGTGGGCCGAATGAGCACCGTATTGTTGACGTGATGAGATCTAAGACTCCTGTCTGTACATAATACGCCTATCTTAGGAGATTTTGTTATGTTTTCGTGAACCCTACTGCCATAATGGAATCGTTGCCAACGAATCCTAATTTGCAGGCACAGAAATGGCAATCCAGTCTTAGAAAGTCCAACGATTCTCTAACTAAAAATAAGGCGAAGTAAAATCGAATCCTCAACAAAACTTGGTAATACATACTTAATCATTTTACAGCATCAGCGGATATTCTGAGTCAGGTAAGCAAAGGATTTGCCATAAATATGTCCATTCAAATATCCTGGCTTAAAGCCGCATCACGTTGAAACACCGGTAACTCTGAAGTAAAAAGAAACCTGCAGACACTGGTCAGTTTTTACATAGGTAACCGTTTGAAGATATCATCTGCAGAACGCATAGAAGTACAGAGTATATAATAGGCTTGCGACCAGTTCATTTTAAAACACTGGTTGCACTATGATCACCAAAATTAAGCAACGTTAAGCCTGATCAATACTTAGATGTGTTACAGCTTGGGAATACCAAGTGCTGTAAGCACGCTTGTTCAGATGGAGGCATAAGTGGGAAATGCAATGGTCACGGCATGCAAAAATTATTTTTAAATGAATAACCATATATATATATACATATATATATATATATATATATATATATATATATATGTTTCATATATTTTGATATATGTGTATCTAGAAACAATGAGGCAAATTTTAAATCCGTTCATATAACTGGATGGGTGATTTTCCGCATATAAATGTGTCAGTTTTAAGTGTCCAGCGTGTTTTCAGAAAAAGAATATTATGCGATCTGTTCAGAGTTTATAAATTTATAAGGAAACTAGGCCTAATATTCATTAGCATTGCTAATTAAGACACTTTCGGTGGGCCAAATGACGCACAGTGTTGTCGACGTGATGCGATCTGAGACTGCTGTCTTTACATAATACGCCTATGTTAAAAAAAAATTATGGTTTTGTAAAATGACCTAACCGCCACTTCATTGGCTTCTTTACATTCATTTACGAGTAAATTCCCATTTATGCCTTAATTAGTAAGATTTGTATCACTAAACTGGTATTATCTCCAAAAAGATTTAAAAAAAACTACATTCCTTGTTGCCCTTAGTTCTAACTTTCACCGCTAGGACACATATATTAGCAAACCGCCTATATTCTCTCCATGTCCTATTCATAAGAAGTAAGTTCCACTGAAATAGCTTCTTTCTGCTAACGGTATTCTGGAGAACGAACTCTCAAGAGGATGATTTCCCGATAATGTTCTACCTCCTTCCTTTTCTCTTCATTTTGCTTTCACTTTTATTCTCCATTGAAATGTGTTGTATAAACATTTTCTTTCGGGTCCCAAACAGAGGCCGTTGGTTAGTAATGGCTTTATGATATTTTTCACTGATCATTTTTGGAAAATAAAAATAAAAATAATAACTTGAATCCTTCAATGAGTCTATCGGAATCAGTTTTAATCATTCCAAGAGTTCCAAATACAACAACAATTATTGATGTTGTCATGTGCAATATTTGTTCAGATTTCCGCTTCAAGGTCTTTGCATTTTGATATTTTTAAAAAATTTCTACGGATATATTTCTAGTCTGCAGGAAATTTCATGAGCCATTTAAAAAAATAGCAATTGCACAGTAAACAACAGACGGAATTTTATAACTCGGGTAGTATTGCTTATCACCTAAATGTAGAATTGCACATAAATTAGATCAAAACAATTTTAAATTAAAAAACTAAACCAAATTTAAATACACAACATTGGCTGTCGTTTGTATCAATCAAACTTGCATATGCATAATGCGATAATAATGATAAGGTTTAAGGTATGCTAAATTAAAAAATAAATGGTAAAAAGATAAAGGCTATAAATAACAATCAAGAAATAGGCCGTTGACACTATGTTTAGACATTTTTGTCCACTTACACAAACATGTATTTGCACAATTCCGAAGATAACTGCAATTTTTGCCTAATTACGAAGCAATCGCAAACATTCATGTTGTCGGCGATACTGCTTGTCGTCACATCCGACACAATTGGAGTTACTTTTCATTGCTGATGGTATAATTTCCTTCTTTCTAGCTAACATGATCTTTGGCATAGTTTAGGCTGTATGGCTGGTTCTTTTGACAGATTAAACTCATGACGGCATGCTCGTTTATATAGTGTAGGCTGTATGACTGGTTTTTTGGAAGATTAAACATACGACGCCATGATCGTTTGTATAGTTTAGGCGGTATGACTGCTTCATTTGGCAGATTAAACTCATGACGGCATGCACGTTTATATAGTGTAGGCTGTATGACTAGTTTTTTGGAAGATTAAACATACGACGCCATGATCGTTTGTATAGTTTAGGCGGTATGACTGGTTCGTTTGGCAGATTAGACTCATGACGGCATGCTCGTTTGTATAGTTTATGTTGTATGACTGGTTTTTGGGAGATTAAACATATTACAGCATGATCGTTTGTATATATTAGGCTGTATGTCTGGTTTTTTGGCAGATTAAACTCATGAAGGCATGCTCGTTTGTATAGTTTAGGCTGTATGACTGGTTCTTTTGACAGATTAAACTCATGACGGCATGCTCGTTTATAAAGTGTAGGCTGTATGACTGGTTTTTTGGAAGATTAAACATACGACGCCATGATCGTTTGTATAGTTTAGGCGGTATGACTGCTTCATTTGGCAGATTAAACTCATGACGGCATGCTCGTTTGTATATTTTAGGTTGTATGACAGGTTCTTTTGGCAGATTAAAATTATCACGGCATGCTCGTTTGTATAGTTTAGGCTGTATGACTGGTTCGTTTGGCAGATTAGACTCATGACGGCATGCTCGTTTGTATAGTTTATGTTGTATGACTGGTTTTTGGGAGATTAAACATATTACAGCATGATCGTTTGTATATATTAGGCTGTATGTCTGGTTTTTTGGCAGATTAAACTCATGAAGGCATGCTCGTTTGTATAGTTTAGGCTGTATGACTGGTTCTTTTGGCAGATTAAACTCATGACGGCATGCTCGTTTATATAGTGTAGGCTGTATGACTGGTTTTTTGGAAGATTAAACATACGACGCCATGATCGTTTGTATAGTTTAGGCGGTATGACTGCTTCATTTGGCAGATTAAACTCATGACGGCATGCTCGTTTGTATATTTTAGGTTGTATGAGAGGTTCTTTTGGCAGATTAAAATTATCACGGCATGCTCGTTTGTATAGTTTAGGCTGTATGACTGGTTCGTTTGGCAGATTAGACTCATGACGGCATGCTCGTTTGTATAGTTTATGTTGTATGACTGGTTTTTGGGAGATTAAACATATTACAGCATGATCGTTTGTATATATTAGGCTGTATTTCTGGTTTTTTGGCAGATTAAACTCATGAAGGCATGCTCGTTTGTATAGTTTAGGCTGTATGACTGGTTCTTTTGGCAGATTAAACACATGACGGCATGCTCATTTGTATATTTTAGACTGTATGACTGGCTCATTTGGGAGATTAATCTCATGACGGCATGCTCTTTTGTATAGTGTAGGCTGTATGACTGGTTCTTTTGGCAGATTAAACTCATGACGCCATACTCGTTTGTATAGCTTAGCCTGTATGACTGGTTTTTTGGCAGATTAAACTCATGACGGCATGCTCGCTTGTATAGTTTAGGCTGTATGACTGGTTCTTTTGGAAGATTACACTCATGACGGCATGCTCGTTTGTATAGTATAGGCTGTATGACTGGTTCTTTTGGCAGATTAAACTCATGACGACATGCTCTTTTGTATAATTTAGGCTGTATGTCTGGATTTTTGGCAGATTGAACTCATGACGTCATGCTCGTTTGTATAGTTTAGTCTGTATGACTGTTCCTTTTCACAGATTAAAATCATGACGGCATGCTCGTTTTTATAGTTTAAGCTCTATGACCGGTTCTTTTGAAAAATGAATCTCATGACAGCATGATCGATTGTATAATTTAGGGTGTATTCTTGGTTCTTTTGGCAGATTAAACTCATAACGCCATGCTCGTTTGTAGTGTGTAGGCTGTATGTCTGGTTCCTTTGGCAGATTAAACTCATGACGGCATGCTCGTTTGTGTATGTTAGACTGTATGACTGGTTCTTTTGGCAGATTAAACTCATGACGGCATGTTCGTTTGTATAGTATAGGCTGTATTACTGGTTTTTAGGCAGATTAAATTCATGACGGCTTGCTCTTTTGCATAGTGTAGGCTGTATGACTGGTTCATTATGGTAGATTCAACTCATGACAACATGCTCGTTTGTATAGTGTAGGCTGTATAACTGGTTCTGTTGGTAGATTAATCTCATGACTGCATGCTCGTTTGTAATGTTTAGGCTGTATGACTGGTTCTTTTGCCAGATTAAACTCATGACGGCATGCTCGTTTGTATATTTTAGACTGTATGACTGGTTCTTTTGGCAGATTAAACTCATGACTGCATGCTCGTTTGTATAGTTTAGACTGTATGGCTGCTTCTTTTGGCAGATTCAACTCATGACGGCATGCTCGTTTGTATAGATTATGCTATATGACTGTTTCTTTTGACAGATTAAACTCATGACGGCTTGCTCGTTTGTATAGTGTAGGCTTTATGACTCGTTATTTTAGCAGATTAAACTGATGACAGCATGCTCGTTTGTATAGCTGTATGAATGGTTCTTTTGACAGATCAATCACATGACGTCATGCTCGTTTGTATAGTTTAGGCTGTGTGACTGGTTCTTTTGTCAGATTAAACACATGACGGCATGCTCGTTTGTATAGTTTAGGCTGTATGACTGGTTCTTTTGGCAGATTAATCTCATGACGGCATGCTCGTTTGTATATTTTAGACTGTATGACTGGTTCTTTGACAGATTAAACTCATGACGGCCTGCTCGTTTGCATAGTGTAGGCTGTATAACTGGTTCTCTTGGTAGATTAATCTCATGACGGCATACTCGTTTGTATAGTTTAGGCTGTATAACTGGTTCTTTTGGCAGATTAATCTCATGACGGCATGCTCGGTTGTATAGTGTAGGCTGTATAACTGGTTCTTTTGGCAGATTAATCTCATAACCGCATGCTCGGTTGTATAGTTTCGGCCGTATGACAGGTTCTTTTCCAGATTAAACTCATGACGGTATGCTCGTTTGTATTGTTTAGGCGGTATGACTTGATTTTTGGCAGATTAAACTCATGACGGCATGCTCGTTTGTGTATGTTAGACTGTATGCCTGGTTCTTTTGGCAGATTATACTCATGACGGCATGCTCGTTTGTATATCTTAGACTGTATGACTGGTTCTTTTGGCAGATTAAACTCATGACGGCATGTTCGTTTGTATAGTATATGCTGTATTACTGGTTTTTAGGCAGATTAAATTCATGACGGCTTGCTCTTTTGCATAGTGTAGGCTGTATGACTGGTTCATTATGGTAGATTCAACTCATGACAACATGCTCGTTTGTATAGTGTAGGCTGTATAACTGGTTCTGTTGGTAGATTAATCTCATGACTGCATGCTCGTTTGTAATATTTAGGCTGTATGACTGGTTCTTTTGCCAGATTAAACTCATGACGGCATGCTCGTTTGTATATTTTAGACTGTATGACTGGTTCTTTTGGCAGATTAAACTCATGACTGCATGCTCGTTTGTATAGTTTAGACTGTATGGCTGGTTCTTTTGGCAGATTCAACTCATGACTGCATGCTGGTTTGTATTGTTTAGGCTGTATGACTGGTTCTTTTGGCAGATTAAATTCATGTCGGCATGCTTGTTTGTATAGTGTAGGCTTCATCTCCCCAAAATTTTGACCGCTGCGCTAACCTTCATTTTTACATTTGACCAATTCTTTACAGCTGAAGGCGGGTCAACGAAAAGGACCATCAGTTCACTGAGGTACCTTGGAAGATCAACCTAGTTCCAGGCACATAACCGCAAGCAAGGTACACTTTAAGCGCCTTCAGTTCCACCGCAATATCGCTGCATCACGAAAGGAATGTAGATACATCATCTGCGTATGCGGAAACACTGACACGAGCCCAGCCAGGAACAGCGATTTTATTAACGACTTGACTCAAAGGAGAGGCTTCAACGACAAAGCGTGATGTAAGAGCGACACCGGACAACCTTGACGAATCGATCGAGAGAGCGCAAAAATGCTTGATTCCTTCCTGTTTTCCTGTACCACAGCACTGGTTGAGTGGTACAGAAGTCAGGGTTGAATCCGCATTGAATGCAGCGATGATCTACTTTCTCAAATTCTTTGGACAAATACATATTGATCTTCGCGGTCTGCTCATTGTCTTTTACAACCTCAAGTATCTTTCGGATCAGATGCAGGTTTCTCTGAATTGTTTGGCCTCTCACAGCACAAGACTGCTCGGATCTAAACAGCATCTCAGCAACTGACTGAAAACGCTCTTTCATTATCTTTAATTCTGTGTTTAGCAGATTATATACATGTAATTTCTTAAATTCCGCCCGATATTCTTGCTCTTTTTCAGCGGCGTGATGGCACTCCTGGGGATTAGACAAGGGACGAAACCCTGGAAAAGCCTCTTGTTTAACACGACAGCCAAAATCGGAACAAAGATGTGCGATAGATTAAAATAAAATTTATAGATCCAACCATCGTTTCGGAGACGTGCCACTGCCTACCTTATTAAATACCGACGCGAACTCGCCCTCTATGATCTCATCTATGCAGCCAGCTGCTTCAGTCGGTGAAAGACGAGAAAAGTAAGTCAAATATCTGCGAAACTCTTTGCCAGGGAAACCAGATTTCTTGGTACACCGGCTCACGATATGCCACCGAAACGCTTCACACATATCTTGGTCAGTCGACCTCAAGTTACGCCTCTCCAAGGTATTGATCTCTGAAATGAATAAATAACACCACTATTTTCACGCTTC
This sequence comes from Ascarosepion bandense, assembly GCA_037127315.1. Classification (NCBI taxonomy): domain Eukaryota; kingdom Metazoa; phylum Mollusca; class Cephalopoda; order Sepiida; family Sepiidae; genus Ascarosepion; species Ascarosepion bandense. The sequence goes on along the minus strand of JBBBDQ010001232.1, from coordinate 3,018,793 downwards.
ACTAATTTTAGTTAGCTTTACCTGAAAATTCGCCTGTCCAGTAAGGACAGATTGAGCTTCCAATAGACCGCCATTCTAGGCATACAGTCTAACACACGGCCACAAAACTGTGGGACACTCTAGTAGTTTATGTAGGCTGTTTGACTAGCATTCTATGGATGTAACTAATCACCTGGGTTGATGGCCACCTTAGTGACTATATAACCCCAACCTCCGCTTTGATCGAACCGGTACCTAACTACATGACCAAACTCGTCGATCAGTCAACCAAACTACGATCTGTCTCCTGCTAGCTCCCCACCCTATATCTATCTTTGGATCCAGGACAGTATTTCAGTCCTCCCATTAATCTAGACGCGTTGAATCAACCAGGAACGGTTCCAGCTGCCAAAAGATGAAACGCGTTCCTCCCAATCTTTGGGCACATAAACCGTAACGACACGGAATGAACCACTTTTCACAGCAACATTGGCCTGGATCAACCGTCGCTCGATATCTACATGAACAAGGTCCACCCTCACATCCAGGGTACAGTTAACAAAAAAGAAACACATTTTTCCAGTCTATCTCCATATGCTAAATAGACGACACAATTGTTAGACAGAACACAAGTTCCAAAGTTGCAAACAATGTGAGTTTCCTGGATCACAGAGACATCTCTACCAAACGACAGGAGGGCATGAAGCAGGCAGGTAGGCTGCATAACCCCTATCCCCCAAACCATTCGTATTCATGCTGGCTATCTTGATATTCAATAATAAAGTTTAAACAAGAAAAAAAAACAAGAAAAAACAGCCCTATTCACATACCAAACGTAAATTTGCAACAGTAAAAACCCTGACCGATCATACCAGATTCTCTTTGGCAATATCAAATGTAATTCCTCCATCAAGGACAATCTCGCCTACGACCGTAGCGTACGTTAATTTTAATACTCTATATAAGGATTCTCCCTATGCATGTTTGTGCCATTTCACGCAAGCGGATCGTATGAGTTTTTGGAAACTGTTCTCTTTCTGATGCACTTTGAGCTTTTCCCCAGTTTTCCTGATTAATGTAATTACACCGCAGGTGTGGGTGAAGTTCGTCGGATCCTCCATTGATTGTTCGCTTACAGATGGGTATTTTAATAAAGAAATCCACAGGGTCTTCAGCTGTGAGGTGAGGTCTTTTCCAGGTCGTTGCCGTTAACTTGCGAGATGGCTTCTCCTTTAGGGAGAGATTTCTTCTTTTGAGTGGGGGAAAGGAATCGGAGTGGTAATTTAGTGCTAAACAGTTTTTGGTATTAATCATTGTCCTACTGAAGACATTTTTCCCTGATTTTCGAAATTTGGTTTCTTCTTTAAACTTCAAAATTGTTTTCAGCAATTTTTATTCAGTTCTAAATTAAGTTTGAATTTAATGTGTGTGTGTGTGTGTGTGTGTGTGTGTGTGTGTGTGTGTGTGTGTGTGTGTGTGTTGCATTTGAATTCCGAGTTTCTCTATGTGTATCTTAAGTTTTTCTTGTTGGTTTTTGAGGGAAGGCTTTTTCATGTTGTTTTCTTGAGAGAAGGCTTCTAAAAGTTTTATAGCCAACGAAGTTGACACGAGAAGTTTAACTTGCCCGTGCAAAAAAAACAAAAAAACAACACGCACGCACACATATGCACACTCTGATCTGCTTGCCACTTGACCTCTCTATTTATGCACGATACATTGGCCATGAAAAAACAAACTGATTTCTATATGCGAACTCACAAGTTTATTCGGTTGAATAGCGTCAACATTATATTCGAAACACATGTTGCAACACAAAAACGATTATGGACACTTAACATATCATACAATAAACAAGTAATATTAATAATAATAGTCACAATAAATCTATATTTTAAACAAAAGTTTCACAGCTTTTCCCACTTTATAAATATATGTGTAGAGGTCTCGGTGATGCTTGGTAAATTGGCCTTGTGCCAATCACGTCCGGAGTCCCCACAATTTAATTTCAGAAGGTTGACGGTCGAATGTTGAAATCTGAAAGGATAAAATATCCCGTGTGTACATTAACACAAAGATTTATTTACAGAATTAAAAAAGTGTGAGAAAAAATATAAGTGAAATTCGTTACATTATATATAATATATTTGCGAAAAGGTAAATATTCATTGATAAAATGCATGAGGTTTTGTAGTTAAATTGTTCGTAGTAGTAATGTAGGTATTTGAAATGTCCGCATTAGTTTAGAATTCATGGTTTTGTAGTAGCGGAATGTAAAGACTTTGTTTCTTCCTCTTTTTAGTAGGTCGCGACCGGTTGAGAGAAGGAAAAGGCATAACAAACAAAGAAGTTTTACTTAACACTTTTTGTCGTTGTGTTGTTCTCTTTAGCAGCGTGGTTTGAATATAAAAAAAAGAGCGAATGAAACGGTGTCGTGCCCTGCGTCCGGGTTGGCGTGTAGTGAAAAAAAGAAGAAAAGAAAATTGGCAGTGATGGCGAGTTAACTTGAAGTTTCTTCTTTACATGGTAAGATGATATTAGCTCCTGCTTCCATCTAACAGACTCACGGTATTGGATTCTGGTCACGTGGGGAGGCGCCCAGAACGATTTTTTTCTTTCGCGTTGAAAAAAAAAACAACGTTTTGCTGACGTATTTTCAATTTCTGGATTTATCACACAATCAGGATTCAGAATATGCTTTTCACAATGACTTGTGAATTGTTCTTAGTTCGTTTTTTCCAAAGTCGTTTGGATCTCTTTTTTTCGGTTCTGCAGTTTTACTTTGGGTTTTTCTCAAATGTTGTAGTCGTTTGAATCCGATTTTGCGTGTTTGCAAAATATTTTGTGTGTTTTAATTGTTTGATGGATTATACAGGATTTGTACCCTATATATATATAAAAACAGGGATTATATTTTTAAATTTTTAATCCTACATAATTCTTTTCGGGAAACGTTATTTTAAATAAATACACGTATGTGATACTTGTATATTGGAGTGTATTCATTCATTTTCTTCTACCGAGCTGAATACTCGAGAAATCATAATAGAGAAAAATATGCATTCTTTTTTCCCAGTAAGTCTTACAGGAGCTGTCTACATCGACATTCAGTAATACTAGAGGATGTAACCAAACTAATATGCAGACGCATGTTGTTCAGCCATGATGGGGCTACATCATATTTTAGTTACGTTCATGGTGTATTGGCTATTATCTAACATGAAATGATAGGTATTGGAGGGCCGGTTACATGTACAGACGTTTAATCGGCTTGTCATGTGAGCCTGCAAAATGTTCGTCACCGTTTAGGAGTATTATATAAAGGGTTCAACCGTTTATAATTCGACGTGTGCATGCATATGTAGAAACGAATGAGTAAATCTCTCTACACTTATTTATAAATGGAACTTTGTATCTGTGTGTGTGTGTGTGTGTGTGTGTGTGTGTGTGTGTGTGTGTGTGTGTGTTTATCCGTTCCTATAGACTCCGGAACGATTACACCGATTTTCTTGAAAATTTACACAGTTGTACTATAAGTGTCTGCGAGTGTTCTTAGCTAGGTTTGTGTCGAGGTACCCACGATAAATATCGAAAATTGATAATCGAATAAATCGGGTTATAGAAGGAGTGGTCCGATTTTAAGCAAATTTGATACACTCATAGACAAAGACATAAGAAACGACATTTTGCAGTTCTTACAAAAGTGCAGAAAATCGATTATATATATATATATATATATATATATATATAAGGCAAGATGTTTGTGTGTGTGTCTGTTTGTCTGTCTGTAAGTCCTTCACAAATCCGTAATTTTTATCCGATTCTCACCAAATTTCACACAAATATTCTTTAGTCTGAGTCTGAGCTCCAGGACCATGGATTAGTTTTAAAGCTTTCATTACACCCGAGCAACGCCGAGTTATACTGATAGTATATATATATATATATATATATATATATATATATGTGTGTGTGTGTGTGTGTGTGTGTGTGTGGTGTGTGTGTGTGTGTGTGTAAAGTATTAGTTATCGTTTTATAATATAATATTATATTTTTTGCGTCAATATATATATATATATATATATATATATGTATACACTAATTTATCATGTGAGTTATAAATATGAAATTATTGGTCCGTCCTCATTAAAATGGTACAAGTCATCTCTAAATGGATGTTCGAAATCGTCTCTTGGTGTATATGCAATAATTTTCATCTCGTGTCATTTTTACTTATACCTACATATATATATATATATATATATATATATATATATATATATATATATATTCATGTCTTGTAAGATCGCGTACATGCGAATAACAATGCATATCAAAGAGTGTCCAATAAGACACTGAAGTAAAAATCTGTTTTCAATATGAATTCACTACACTCTTATTTCCTCAGTGGCCTTGTTATATTGACAAGTGTACTCGTACGAATTTGGAATATTTCTTTCCGTGAAGACATTCTGTCTGACCGCCTTCATTTAAAACTAATTCTGGCTGTTTCGTTAGGCTTTACATTTGCTTCTTTTTCTTTAATGTCGACTCTATTATTTTACTTATATTTTACTGGCCGTGCCATAATCGTAACCACCATTACTAACAACAACAGTAGTACTAAAAACTGCTACTTTTCTTCAGTGTGGAACAATGTTGAAATGATAAGAAATTCATGTGTGTTGCTTCTTCTTTCAGATTTTAAAAAAATTCTAAAAGTAGCATTAAAGTACTTTTAGCTATCTTAGCCATTACTCATAATTTTAAATATGTGTACTTCCTTATGGGTAATACAATGAAAGCACTGTACAAGCATCTTTATGACGCCTTGAATTACAAATCCAGACACAGACTCACTGCTGTACACGAAAATAAATGAATAGAAAAGTAAAGATAAGCACAGCCGTCTTTATAAAAGTTATTATTGTCATAGGTGCATAACTAAACTTTTCGAACGTCCGTTTTCTGACCATAAAAACCATGTTCTAAGCACACCATGGTCGATTTGTCAGAGGAGGCGTGTGATATTTGTGGAAATGGCCTGAAAAACCATACCACGTATTGACCTATTGTAAGTGATATTAGATAGCAGCCGTCGATGGTTGCCCTACACGAACTTACAGGTCATTGTGACCGAGGAAGTGAGGCTTCTGGACTTGTTCAGCCTATTGTTCGGGACAGATACATCACTCTTTCCTAGAAACTGTAACTAATTTCCCCTCAGCATATATTTTCAGTATAAACCCAAGTGGTCTCTGTGGATGTTGAACAAATGCAAATGTTCCTGAACAGGCGTCTGCTAAGGTGATGATCTACTCGCCCTAGTAGACAGACATCCTTGAATACGCGCCATATTATTAAAGAAATATAGAAAATAAATCGACTCACAAAATACTATACGTAATCACTCAAAATATTCGCACTCACTCACAGAGACAACTATCTCTTAATGTAGATTATTGTCTAACAATAATATGTTAGAATCAAGAATAAATATTAGAGATGGCTTCGAACATTTAACTTTAATAGAAACTACTTTCTATGGACACGATTTTTCTATTACAGGTCTCCACACCATACAATAAAAATATATTCGTGGATAATGGAAAAATTAAATACATGCGCAAACACACACACACACACACACACACACACACACATATATATATATATATATATATATATATATATATATATATATATACGCTCTCACACCCTGATTGAGCACTCTGGGAGAGTGGTAGACTTTGTAAACAGTAGCTACTGCGACATTTACACACCGCTCATTCGAGCTATTGAACGTGTTTATACGCGCTAAAAAGCCTGCCTTCTTCTACTGGACGCCCGTGGCCTAGGGGTAGAATCGCCGACTGGCCCAATTTGGCCGGGTTTCGATCCTGGTTTACGAAGCGACCGCAGTCTAAGCCGTACTGTTGAGCTGAAGTACAGCGAAATAGATCTGTCGGCGGATGAGTATGATATATATATGTATACACTTTTATAAATATATATACTTTTATAAATATATATATAGAGAGAGAGAGAATGCTAATTTGTAACGGTATGTAATGCCCAAATTTGCTGTATTTTTTGTTTTTTTAGCAGATTACTTGTGGAAAGGCATTTTCTGAAAGCAGATTATTTTATCACAATGTCCTCGGTATCAGAGGTAAAGATAGCGCGTGAATAAAATTAATGGAAATAAACATATCAGCGTTGTTATTTTCGGCATGCAGACTTCGAATATTCGTAAAGGCATAGCTGTAGTTTCTTCACTCTCTATTGTCATTTGCTTTTTTTTAGAGAAAATTTCGAATTCGTCATGACTAAATTAAAACCTCTCAGGTAATTGACAAATTTCTTTACATTAATTCTATATATTGGATAGCGTATTGTAATAAAAAATCAAAGATTCAGGTTCAGTTTCTAATTGAGTACGTTCTGTATAAATTCACTTGGTAATGATCTGAAGCCTTCTCTTCGTTTCTCACTAGCTTTGGCACACTGTGCGCATGTTTTCTCTGTATTTCCTTGTCTCTAGAAATCTAGATGATCTTGAAAATATTTTCGCCAATATCGTCAAAGTATATGTATACATAATAGCACTGTTCATTATTCATTTGTTGTAAACCAAAATATATCAACAAGAGAGTCCATTAAATATAGGTTATATGTAGGTAGCAATATTCATCCAAATAAGATTTTGTTTGTAATTCAAGTGTTAGTACAGGGCGTGATGAGTAAACTATCGTTAGTTTATATTTTCATTTTACGCATGCGTGCTGTTTTTGATATTCGGAAAGATTCCATTGTGTCTAATGTTGATAGGTGTTTGTTGTGATATTTATTGATGGGGACGTTATGCCCCCATTCATCTTCTGAGAAGAACTCGGACTCAACATCGAGACCTATTGCCTTAATGAGGTAGTGCTGTAGTGCTGCCCTCATTCAAAAGAGTGGTTGCTGGAAGACCCTATGGCTGTCAACAAGACACTGCACCATGCCACACAAGCAGACTATCTAGACATCAATATCAAAAAATTTCTGAGAAAATATCAATTCTAACATCTTGCCACCAAACTCCCAAGTCTGCAGTCCCTTTGAATATTATGTTTGGGTCGCAGTTTAACGAGAGACCAACAATAAACTTTCGAACATTAACTATGAACTGAAGGCAAAGATTATGAAAGTATTCAGGAGAAAGTTAAAAATGCTACAGGAGAAACCTAACATGTCAAAGGGCATGGAATTAAATAGATTTACACTTTAATGTTTCGTCGTATTTTCGGATATGTTGCATATAAATGTTTATTTTTTAATTTTTAAATAATATTTTGTACATCATGATATAAATTATAGTTAGGCAAACTGACCGCAGATAATTATTTGTTTTGTTAAAACACATTTAAACCTCTGTGTAATTTTCATGAAATTTTTGTTCGTATGCCAGGCGGTATTTTCTGGGTTACATTCATTTTAAACATACATAATAAATCAAACTGAAATATTATACAGCACTCTGTAAGAAAAGCTCAAATTTCTAAACGGCAATATTACACAGAGAAACAACCCACAAAAAGCCCGCAAATTATTTTTGTAATACGTAAGAAATATTTGATACATACATGTTACGCGCGTTCTGGTTTGAATTAATCTTTACACATTACATCACTTTTAACTGATTCGTAGCCTATTCCCTTAGAATGACTGAATATAGCTAAATAAAAGCTTACTAATTCAATGACAACTTTCGGTTTTGGTTACTGTATAAGACTATTGAAAGCAAATTGAAAGAAAAATAATTTGGAAATCTTTTACCTAATTTTGATCCAGATGTACAAAATATTCGATAATTATATATATATTGGAATTGTGTTATTACAATGGTTTATAATAGCATTATTTTACTAAACAGAAATTTCCATTTTTCAGAACAAAACTGTTTATCTCCAGGTTATATACTTTTCACAATTTATTTTATCATATCACCTGAAGAATTATAGTATTGTTTTGAAACCTGAAAAATTTAGTGTATTTATATGTTTTTATAAACCATTCATTTTTTTATAAACATCTATCAACTACTGGCTACCATCTTCTTCTTAAGAACTTCAGTGCCCATATGCATGGCCAGAAAGTTAATGCCTGCAAACATCTTTCTCTGGTTAGGATGATCTCTCTTGAATATCCAATTCACTAATATATATGTCTCCTTGTCTTTCTGCTAAAGCAAACTAACTTTTCGTTTTCTACTGCCCACCTACCTCTCCTGACTGCTCCGTGTTAGCTTGTATTTCTGATAACATTGATGAAGCAATTTCCTCTCACTCTGTCGCTGATTTATTTGCGTTCGATTATTTCAATGCACACATGGCCAAGTGGCTGGAAAACTGATCTTACTGGAGTTTATACACTGAGATTTTCAATGACTCAGTCTCACACGCAAGAGTTTCATTTCCTTACGTGTTTTCCAGTAAACCAGAAGGACATGCTTTTCTTCTAGATCTCTGCTTTACTTTTATCCCTGACTTTTGCATTTCTGCCCTCTTGGCAACTGTGATCATGCTGCGGTTTCAGTTAATATCTCTTTATGAAATCTCCCTCTTCCCAACAAAACATCTTGCTGCTACCAAAGTGCAGACTTGAACTAGTTTTGCGATATTCTTTGTGATGTTCCATTGACCAAGGTTTTTATTCTCCCTGTTAAAGATATTGCTTCCTGTTTTAGAGGAATATCCTGTCCTACCCCGGAATGGGTATGGTCCGGTCCATAAAAGACTGTGACTGGAGGGAACTATAGTCATCGTCATTATACTGACGGCTCTATTGCACTGTCAAGCTCCCTGCCTTCGGGCGGAGAGCGCTCTCTTCTTTCTAGCAGAGAGCACTAAATCAGTCGTGGTTCCGCTGAAGGGTAGAATCACGACTGGGGAAAGATAGAGAGATATTTTTAAGCTATATGGCCGAGAAGACCCACATTAAAAAGACCTTGTGTCACATCTCGCCTTACGTGGGATGGTGGGTAAATACCGTCATCGGCATTAGACGGAAGCATTCTTCACTAGAGGGACGCATAAGTCCTAGACAGAGACATTGTCTACGTGATTCTTGTACCTGTTAACTATTCGTTAACTATTCGTTGTTGTTCTTGTATTGTCCATTGGTTTATTGTACTGTGGTATAATAAATCTCTATTCTTATATCTTGAGTGTTAAGTATCATTCTTGCACTATTTTTTCCCTGTTTATTCCCTCACGTGATATAACACTTCCGTAATATCATTGTGGATAAAAGTCGGTCTCGAAACTTTCATCCCAGTTAAGAAATTTCCTACTTAAAAATCATTCATCTCCTTCGTTCTCTCCAGCTTAATCCACGGCCTTTGCGCACAGGAATCTTGATTTTTACTAAAGCCCTCTTGTCCCTGCTCGTAATGAATGCAAGCGTGTCCTAAATAATGCTAAGCTGTTGTTTGCTGATATAATGAAGCAGCGTTAACATATCGCAAGTCACGCTCCAAAGACTACCAATGGTTCTTCAAAATTGTGCTAAACGAAAGCAAAATCTTGATCCCTCATCTATTCAATCAATTCGAGGTCCTCACATTCACTTTCTAACAAGGTTAAGTCTCTTTGCTAGCAAATTCTCCTCTAACTCCTTATCGACTCGACTGGAGTACACATCTGACTTCCAAAGAAAAACAGAGGCTTACATGAGTTATGTATTTATAACCCCATATCTGGTCGCTAATATTATTTCTAAGAATAACTCCCATAATGTAAACAGAAGTGATTGGGTTCTAGTCATTGTTCTAAAGAAATGTGCCCCTGAACTCTCTCCTGTCTACTCTAAACTCTATAACTATTGCTTGCTGTTTACTGTTTTTCTGTTTGTTGGAAGTCTTCTTCTGCAGTTCCTGTTTTCGAAACATTTTGGCAGTCTTCTGACCCCTCTAATTATTGTTCTTTTAGTCTCTTACCGCTTTTGGGCAAAGTGTTCAAGTCTATTATCTATACTGAAATGGTTCATCATCTCACATCTTACAACCTATTCTCTGACAAATATTATGTTTTCTGCTTCGCCAAGTCTACCGCTGATGTGTTAATGGCCATCACTGTGTATATGTACCAGGCTGTTGATAAGAACGGCGAAACCCGAGCTAATGTCCTGGATATGTGAAAAGCGTTTGACGCGTTTTGGAATGCTGTTTCATTTTTTTGCAAATGCTACTGGGCGACGGTATTTCTAAACGATTGTACGATTTAATCCAAATCGTCTTATCGAATCGTGAAATGATGATTGTTTTGAACGGGCATGTTCTCAAATCCTTTTCCTAAAGGCTCTATTCTATGGCCAACATTCTCCTGAACATCATCAATGATCGTTGTGGTGTAATCAATTCAAAAGTAGGCATCTACGCAGATGACACCCCTATTTACTCCCGTCTCAATAAGAAATCTACTAAGGCTGACAAAGAAAACCTTGCCTGTAGTTTTAAAAAGAACCTCTCATGCGTAATCGATTGGGGTAAGAAATGGCTCGTAAATTTTAATTCTTCGAAAACGAAGCTGGTCTACTTTAACCACCATAGAAAAATGTTCTACCATCCGTTAGTATGGATGACACTATCCTCTCAGAAAGCAACACAGTGCGCTTCCTAGGCTGTCAACGAACCTCAAGTGGAACGAATACATCGAAACCTCTGCTGCTAAGAAGATAGTGTCTCTGTGCCCGTCCAGGAAGTTTTTCTGATCAGAATACTTTTTCGAGTTCTTCTTTATCTAGGGCTACTCGGTAAAACTAAAAGGGGGATCTGAAATGTAATCGATAGCAATTCGGCTACTCATCTTTAGTCATTCCCCCCCCCCCCCCGTTAGGTTTTAACTTCCCCACTCTACAACTATTTTCACGGCTTCTTCCCTGACAAGCTTTTTGCCCTGTTGCCCCGTTCACATGAGTTTATTCGTACTACTGGATTGGTAACTAGCTCCCACTTTTTTTTACCGTCAAATGGTCAAATATGTCCGCCTCTTCTACTCCCTGGTTCTTTCCTTGAATTTTCCTCCTGTAGAACTCATTTCCCCACACTTGCTTTCCTGATAGCTAATATTTCCAAAAGTTTAACTGCAACGTCACCTGCTACCTTCTGTCTCCTTAATTCCCATCTTTCTCTTTTCCGTTCTTCGACATCTCCTGTACCTTATTTTGGTTGTTCTTCTTATTATTTTTGTTCTCTATTTTTTTACCCATTTTATTTTTCTTCGTGTTCAAAAATTACATAAACCAACATAATCATTTTTATTTTGAACAGACATTTGCACATGTTTAAAATCTCTCTTATCTTTAAATGTGCTTATTCTATATAATTTAAACCCGTAATATACTGCAAGAATTCAATATAATTTCCCAGCTTCCTCTTTATATGTAATTCCCGATTGTTGATTTTCAGTTATATGAGCATAGATGTTAGCACTGCTGTGAATATTTTTCATTATAAAGGCTGATAGTCATCAACTTCTTTGAGAAAATACCATACCTACTTGTTTATATCTGATTCGTTAAACTCAAAACATTTGAATAGTTTTTGTAAACGTATAGGTTTTTATACTTCTCTGCGCTCAGTTCACCATTAGCGAAAAATAAGAAAGCAAAACTTTAAAAAATGAAACTAGAGGCAAATACCAGAAACCACCACCTAGCCAATACTGACTTCATCTCAATGGTTAGCAAGAGATGATTGTTAAAATGAGAAAGAATAACTGCAATGAACTTTACCCCTCTGAAAATAAAAATACTATTAAAAAATATCGACCGCTCCTAAAATTAAATTTGCACTTTAAATGAAACAAAGAAATAATTCATTATTTAAAATGATCTAGGGAGAAAATTCAGTATTCGGCATTTGAAAGGAAAAAGCGTAAATTTATTAATAAAACCGAAAAAAAATACCCCAGAGACTTCATCCCGAACCCAAAATCTAGTCAATTCTTGCCAATCACTTCTGTAAGCTTCCAATAGCTTTTGAGATAGTTTGATCAAAAATAAACAAAGACTCTGACAAACGCAACTGAATACAATACCTCAAGTACAAAAAATATATAAAGACAAAATTTTTTATTAGCAATGTTGAAAAATTTTAATGATTTACGTCGAGTTTTGAAAAGTGTAAACAAGTTTGGCTCCAAAGATTACTGGCGTCTCTGCAAAAGCGTGTTCAGCAGGAACAAGACTTCAATACCCCCACTAATCAATGAATTTGAAGTTATGACCTCCCCAGCCGACAAGGCTGAATGCTTTGCCCGTAGATTCTCAACCAATTCGACACTGGACTCGTTAGGAATACCTACACCAGACTTCCCACCCAGAACTAAGGCTCAACTAAATAACGTCCACATTACACCCTCGCTGGTCGCCAAGATAATTGCGCAACTTGACCCACACAAAGCGAGCGGCGGTGACGGAATCCCAGTCATAGTACTGAAGAAATGTGCCCCTGAACTCTCCTCTGTCCTCTCTAAACTCTATAACCTCTGCCTATCTGCTTCCTGCTTTCCGGCTTGTTGGAAGTCCTGCTGCGTAGTTCCTATATTTAAGAATTCTAGCGAACCCTCAGACACCGCCAATTACCGTCCTATTAGTCTCCTTCCAATCTTTGGCAAAGTTTTCGAAGCCATTATCAACGCCGAGGTGATTCAGCATCTTATGGCCAACGGGCTTCTCTCTGACAAACAGTACGGGTTTCGCTTCACCAGGTCTACTGCTGATATGCTAACGACCATTACCGAGTACATATACCAGGGACTCGACAAGAATGGTGAAGCCCGAACCGTTGCCTTGGATATCTCCAAAGCATTCGACAGGGTCTGGCATGCTGGCCTCTTGTGCAAACTGCGGAGCTATGGGATAACTGGACATCTGTTTAACCTCATCCAGTCTTTCCTCTCTAACCGCACATTGAAGGTGGTATTAAATGGGCATGCCTCCCAAAACTACCATACGAACGCGGGCGTCCCTCAAGGTTCCATCCTAGGTCCCACGCTCTTTCTGATCTACATTAATGATCTCCCCGACACCATTAGATCCCAAGTTGGCATATATGCCGACGACACAACAATCTACTCTCGCATCGATCAGAAACCAGGTCTGGACGACAAAGTGAACCTCGCTGCCGTACTTGAAAGGAACCTCCAATCCGTAGTGGACTGGGGTAGGAAATGGTTGGTAAATTTCAATGCCTCTAAAACAAAGCTGTTATCAACTAACCACCATAAACAATCGCAACTACCTCCCATTAGCATGGGACAGGCTAGCCTCACAGAGAGTAAAATACTACGCCACCTTGGCCTTACACTCTCGGTGGACCTCAAATGGAATGACTATATTGAATCCATTGCCAAATCTGCTGCTATGAAAGTCGGCTCTCTGTGCAGGGCCCGGAAATTTTTCCCACCTGAATCTATTCTGCACATATACAAATCTACCATCCGCCCGTGTATTGAATATTGCTGCCATATCTGGTCGGGTGCTCCTGCTGCTCTCCTTGGGCTTCTTGACAAAATACAAAGGAGGATCTGTAACGTGGTTGATACTGACTTGGCAGACCGGCTGCAGCCGCTCTCTCACCGGCGTGATGTGGCTTGCCTGTGCCTCTTCTACAAGTACTTTCATGGCTTCTGCTCCGATGAGCTTAGATCACTGGTGCCACCTAAGCACGAATTTACACGAGATACTAGATTAGCAACTAGGTCCCACCCTTTTACAGTTAAACAAATAAGATGTAACCGTAAATTCTACTCCAACAGCTTCTTTACTCGCGCTTCCCGCCTGTGGAACTCCCTTCCACAAGCCTGCTTTCCCGACAGTTACAATCTCCAGGTGTTTCAATGTAGGGTCAATAGACACCTCCTATCACACTAACTCCCAACTATTCTCAGAACACTCTCATCTACCCAACACTCATTCTCGGTATCCTTACCCGCCTATCACCCACCCTCTGACATTTCCTATATTTAATCATCCTTTCTCCACTCTACCTAGCCCCCTGCGCAGTAGTGGCAGTGACATGCCTTGCTCGGGGTGAAACGCTTATAAAAAAAATAAAAAAAACTATATGTGCAAAAAATCGACCAAGTAGAAACAATGCTATTCAAACAGAAATTAACGAAGTTTTACGAAGCAAGAACCTAAATAGATATTTATAAACAAAAGCAAATGAAAACCTATATAGACCCCTAAAGAAATTAAGGAGTTCAGTCCGCAATTTGCTCAGGGTTACCTTGACAGACTAGCTCCTGATGAAGAGAGAAGTGAACAACGGTTGAAACGTTGTGATAATAACAACAAAAGTGAAGGCAACAATCCGATTCTAAAAATGATAATGATAACACTTCATACAAGAAATTCGTACTTATATGATATGTTTCACAAATTCTGTCTACTTAATGTTGAGTTTATAAAAATATTGATGAGTAATAAAAAATAAACGATACATTTAAAATAGAAAAAATATGATCTGTAAAATAAAAAGATGATATTTCTAATGTAGATGCAAGACACATATGCGTATTTTGATAATTTTTATTTTTCAGCTCTGTTGTGACCTGTTAGGGCCAGGAAGAATGACACAGGAACAAGAATTTAGATTGAATCAGTGTATTAGAACAACAGAACATATATAAAAAATAAGAGTGATAGTAGTCAGCAAATAAAAGTGTACGTCCAAACTGTCAATTTCTACTGCGTCTTAACTGCCTCACGACTGCCTCTTGACTGCGCTCCCGGAATTCACGCATTTCATTGATTATTGAAGGAGTAAGAGTTTTTCTACTGTAAATAGGGCACCATAAGAGGCTCTTACACGATCATAGAAGCCAATAAGTCAGTAAAAAGATGGGGGGGGGCCATTTGAGAATAACAGATACTGTAATCTTGAATGTGAGCGTGACTTGATAATAAGTTAGTCTTGAAAAATCAAAAAGCCGATTTAGAGTTTCATTTGAGGTCGTTATGTTCACTTTTGCTCAAATACGCATGGGAAAGATGTGAAATAACCTCCTCTTATCTCTCTATGGAGTAGTTATTAAGTAGGGCTGATATTTTGTTTAATCATTTCACCCCTGGCAAGGCATTCCATTGCCACTATTGCGCATGGGGCTACATAGGGGAAGGTAAAGAGGAGGAGAGGTTTGGTGTAGGAAATATCAGAAGGAGGGTGATAGATGGGTAAGGATACCGAGGATGAGGGATGGGCAGATGGGAAGTGTGTTTGAAAGAATGGGAGCGAGTTAGTTTGTTACGAGGTATCTATTGACCTTACATGTAAACTCCTGGAGATTGTAGCCGTCGGGAAGCAATCATGTGGAAGGGAATTCCACAGTCAGGAAGTGCGAGAAAAGAAATTTTTGGAGTAGAAGTTGCGGTTGCATTTTATCGGTTTCAATGTAAAAGGGTGGGATCTATTTGCTAATCTAGTTTCTCGTGCAAATTCGTATCTAGGGGGCAGCAGTGATCCAAGTTCATTGGAGCAGAAGCCGTGAAAGTATTTATAGAAGAGACACAGGGAAGCTACGTCGCGCCGGTGAGAGAGAGACTGCAGGCGGTCTGCCAAGTTGGTATCGATCACATTACAGACCCTCCGCTGTACCTTGTCGAGAAGCCCGAGAAGACTAGCAGGAACACCCGACCAGATATGGCAACAGTATTCAATGTACGGGAGGATGGTTGATGTATAAATGTGCAAGATAGATTCAGACGGAAATAAATTTCCGGACCCAGCACAGAGAACCGACTTTCATAGCAGCGGATTTAGCAATGGATTCGATATAGTCATTCCACTTTAGGTCCGCTGTAAGTGTGGGACCAAGGAGGCATAGTGTTTTACTCTCTGGGAGGCAAGCCTGGTCCATGCTAATGGGAGGTAGGTGCGATTGTCTATGATGGTTAATTGATAGTAGCTTTGTTTTAGAAGTATTAAAGCTTACGAGCCATTTCTTACCCAAGTCCACTACGGATTGGAGGTCCTTGCTCTCCTCAAATAATTATTACAATCTAAAAAATATTTTATGACTTTAAAAGTTTTGATACACTGTAAAAACCAAATTAGTCAATGTAGGAACTGGAAGTTGTTTAATCAATATCAATTATTCCTATATACGATCGATTTCATAATAGTTTGATTTTATAGAAAATAATGGTTTCTTTTGTTTGTTTCAGTTTTCGACATACAACGAGTGAAAGCATGTGCGATACCCTGCACTGCTTAGCCGTCCACCAGAGGAGGCAACACTGTTCCGTTGGCTAAGGCGGTACTGCCACCCCTTGTGCCACAAGCAGATTTTACCACCGGTCAGGTTATTGTTTTTTTTTTTGTTTTGTTTCTTTTGTGAAGATTTCTCCCTCTCTTACGCTTTTTTTACATCTGAAAATTTAAAAACAATATTTTAATAGCAGTCTCACCCGATATTCTCAAAAAATTGCGACTTACTGTAAACTTCGCTAAAATGTAACATATTAAACATTTGCAAATGTGACGTCCTGATTTTGCTTAAAAATATTCTTTGTTCGGTTCTTTTAATAAAGTGCTTTTTTTTACTCACATATTAGTGCCTCTGACGTAGATGTATGTCTGTTTTTACCTATTTACGAATACTGACGAACATTAAATACTTACGCATGAGGAAATGGGTAGACGGAAATGTTGTGTCTGATAAAATGTATTTTTAAGACGAGTTCAATTCATTTGACATGGTGATTGCTATCCACATTATTCAAAAATATATTGATTAAAAAACCTGTTAGAACATCGGTTCTGCTAATAAAGGGATTAATTTAAAGGATGGGATTTATATTCAGATACATGCACAATAGAATTTAAATTAACGTACGATATATTGCAAATTACATAGGTAGAGATGAATGATTTAATGAATATGAACGATTCTCTGTGAATAAGATCTCATTAAATGGCAATTATATTCACTTATCTAGAACATATTTAAAGCTGCTTGAGGCTCTAATTGACTCAGAATAGGGTAAGCATCTTACTACAATTGGCGTTCCTTCAAATAAATAATATGGCTTTCGCTTTTTTTGGTTAACCGCCTATGTCTTAACGGTTAATACTGAAATTTTCTATCAGGCTTTGCATAACAATGGTGAGGATCGGGATGTGACTAGATATCATGAATGCATTTGACAGGGGTTGGCATGCTGTCTTTCTTCAAACGATCCTGAGCTATGGTGTTTGAATGAAATCCTTCATAACACGTGGTTTAATGAAGTTCCTGTTGAAAGGCCACACTTCTAGATCATCACACATTAATGCGTAGGTCATCCTAAGCTCTATCCTTGAAGCTTCAAAAACGACATTTCTGATGTCATCAGTTCTTATGGCATTTGTTATGTTGGCACAATTATTTTATCCTGTCGTAATTAGAAAACCGATTAATCTGACAACGTAACTATTCTCCAAAATGGCTCCCAGTCATTTTATTACCTGTAGCAAGAAATGCTATTTTTTTATAATCATAGAGAAGCATTTTACCTTCCGTCAGAATTGTCAAAGCTACACAGCCCAGTCTGTTTTGCTATTTGCCTATAGCTGGGGGAGTTGGATTCATACATTTCCAAAGATTATTACCATGTATGTGACTGCAATGAAGTCGACTGACCGATTCCCCACTTCAGAACACTATGTATTATAATTTATACAATAAATTCTCATTCACAGTGAGAGTAGAAGCAAAATAAATGAAGATTATATAGTGTGTCTAGTGTATACTTCTTCATTTTAAAAAATGCATGACTTTATTTGTATTTGTGATAGAAATAGTCTGTAAAAATATTATAATGTTTAATGTACTTATTTTTCAGCATAGTTATTGATATTAATGTGATTCTGTAAGATTTCCTTCTATTTACTCTGTGCCTGATATCAATAGTGTCATTTGAATATTTAATGATGTTAAGATTGTTTCCAATAATAATGACGCATTCTAATTCTCTCATTGCCTCAGTGTTAATTATGAATAAACCTGTTGAGAAGACACATCATTGTCTTACGCCCCCTTTTATTTTTGTATAATCTATATTTTTGTATATTTGCCGAATAAATCTTATATCCGTATACATTTGGTTTGCCCCCAACATTAGTTGTGGATTATTCTAACACCCTTCCCTAATATAAATGTAAAAAAAAAATGAAAAAAAAATGAGAGGGATAAATACTTATCGATATATATTTCCTTTAAAATCCGGCCTTCAATCACAAATAGATCTTCAGTAGGAGTATATATATATATATATATATTTTAATCGTGTCACCCCAAGCAAGGCATTCCACTGCCACTATAGCGCAGGGGATTACATAGAGGGATTGGGTGTAAGAAATGTCAGAAGGAGGGTGATAGACGACTTAAGATGTACATAGGGAGAGAGTTAGAGAGAGTTGGTGTGAGTTAGTGTGTTAGGAGGTGTCTATTGACCTTACATTTAAACTCCTGGAGGTTGTAGCCGTCAGGGAAGCAAGCATGCGGTAGGGAATTCCACAGGCGGGAAATGCGAGGAAAGAAGCTGTTAGAGTAGAAATTGCGGTTACATTTCATCGGCTTTACTGTAAAAGGGTTGGACCTAGTTGCCAATCTAGTATCTCGTGCAAATTCACATCTAGGGGGCACCAGTGATTTAAGTTCGTCAGAGCAGAAGCCATGAAAGTATTTATAGAAGAGGTACAGGGAAGCCACGTCACGCCGATGAGAGAGATACTGTAGGCGGTCAGCCAAGTCGGTATCAATCACATTACAGATTCTTCGCTGTACTTTGTCAGGAACTCCGAGGAGAATAGAAGGGGCATCCGACCAGATGTGGCAGCAGTACTCAATACACGGGCGGATGGTGGATTTATATAATTGCAGGATAGATTCAGGCGGAAAGAATTTCCGGGACCTGCACAGAGAGCCGACTTTCATAGCTGCGGATTTAGCAATAGATTCGGCGTAGTTATTCCACTTGAGGTCCGCTGATAGTGTCAGGCCAAGCAGGCGTAGTGATTTACTCTCTGGGAAGCAAGCCTGTTCCATGCTAATGAGAGGGAGGTGCGGTTGTCTGTTGTGGTTAATTGACAGTAGCTTCGTTTTGGAAGAATTGAATTTAACGAGCCGTTTCTTACCCCAATCCACCACGGATTGGAGGTCCTTCTCAAGCTCGGCAGCGAGGGTCGCCTTGACACCTACACTAGATTTTTGATCAAGGCGAGAGTAAACTGTGGTATCATCGGCGTACATGCCTACTTGTGATTTTATGGTATCGGGGAGATCATTGATATAGATTAGAAATATAAATTTAGAAATTATTCAGTGATTTCAAATATAAGCAAATATTTTATGACCAATTTTAAGTTGATGTGATATTTACCTTCCGTCACGAATATTAAAAAAATGCCTGTCACTATTCGAAATATACATAATTAAAATATATATTCTCTATTTAAATATTAAAATAACTATATTGCTGGAGACTCTGTACTGACAAGAATATTTAGACATACAAGTATTCAGTAAAAAATACGTAAATTTATAAATAATAGAATACAAATAGATAGTCAACATGACAGGCCCGTGGGGAATAGAATTAACGAAAACAATTTATATATACTTGTAACCACGCATAGTTTACTGTACATTGGTTTAAAATAAGGATATAATTAATATACATTTAGCGATTTTATTAATCTTTAGTAGTAAATAAAATCAGTTTAATTACGTTATATATCTCTGTAAAAAATTAAACTATAATTATTTTGATTCAACGACAATGAATATGTATTAAACGGCTAAAAATGAAAGTCGCCTTTAATGGATTATGGAGAGAAATGTATAGAGACCGTGATATTTTAAAGTGTGATTTCTAGCCGTAATCGTTTATCTTCTTTGATTTTCACTGCACCCATGTCAATAACGGGGTGCCACTTGTCCATAAGCAGCGATACTGCGGATAAATTCTAAAGCCCAATCAGCAATGACGCATTTGGCAACTTCCTTATCGCTGGGTTTTAAAGTCTGCTTCCTCTCGTAGATGAGGTCTTGTCTGGAAGAATGTCTCCCCACTGGGCTTGACAGAATATTATTAGTAGAGGAGTGAACCGCTCTGCCTGCGAGCAAAGGATACTACTTCAATGTGACATGTCCCCTCAAGACGTAGTCGATCATGCCCTTCCACATATTGATATCCCTTGTAACTCTGAACACACTTTCTCTTGTTATTCCTCCCAAATCCCAATTTGCCATCTATTTGCTCAAGCCCAGCAAGTATGTCATGAGTTGCTTGCCCTATTTCACTTTTCCCTTTATCTACCTCGTTAATAGCCGCAATCGATCAACTGCCAGAAAACGTACCAAATGTTGTGAAGGGTCTTGGCTGCAGTTTCTACGGAAAACAATGCAAATCATTAACTGGGTTTAAGAGTCATATCTGTGAGTTGGAACGTTGAATCTTTGTAGGATGTTTTGTGATGACAATGTTTGAGAACGAGAAGGCAGTTATTATGTATATATGTTTTCTGACCAGGACTTCCAGGTTAAAATATCACCATAGCCGATTTGACAGGGGGGAGACTTCGTGATGGTATTGGTAGGGAGATGTGATTCCGGAGTGCGGCACCTTTGGAAAGAGTCTAAAAATCATACTACGAGATGACCCAAACTTTGTGAGTGAAAGTGGGTCGATGAAACTCGTCTTCTCGTTCAGATACTTCTTAAAAGCTCATATCTACTCGCAGCTCGTTTCTGCAGATACTAATATAGGACATTCTGGAATATTAAATGACATAAACGCCCAAAAAATTGCAGCGAAATGCTGAAAATGATTTCGTTATATCTGTTGTAAATCGAGGAGCAGATTAGCAACATGAAGTTACATTCTTTGTTTTAAATTTACATGATCCGTTGTAGCAGCTGAAAGCTATTGATCTCGAATCAAGTATCTCAGAAACATGCTTATTCCAATTCAAAATGTTTTCGATCCAGATACTAACATATTTGTCTTGCTTCATACACGGGTACTTGTGCCAAGAAGTTGTCAAAAAAGAATTTAGTAAATAAATTTAATCTATCTTTAGAGTACGCTTAGACTAGTTTTTGCCTTATTATTATATCATATGCAACTCTAATAAATTTCTTTTTGTCAAACTGTAAGAATGTATGGCAAGACATAAAAACAACAAAGCAATATGTGAGCTACGTATTTCGAGTTGTGAAAATTAAGCATCTAGTAGAATTTATTTGAGATTCGTTTAAAAATGATTCAATGTGTAACACTGAAGTTTAAAGCTCAAGGAAGTATTAAGAAACAGGAAAAACATCTCATAAATTAACAAAGATAATATTACCAAATGCTATGTAATAGTATAAAAAAAAATGTAATGGTAAAAAAATTAGGTGATGTATTACAGCTTAAAATTACTTCCACCTCAAAAAAGGTAATAAAGCCACTAAGACGCAAGTGGGTTACTGAGTATGAAAGTATATGAGAACAAGAAAAACGTTATTAAGGAGAGGGAGAGAGTAATGAATATATTGGAATTAAGAAAACAGAAAGCAATGTTGGATAGAAATTAATAAACCAGAAAAGATTTCAACAAATGAGAATTACAAGAGATGAAAATATTATCATAGAATCTACAGTTGTATGCAGCAATTTCTATGTTAAATATAAAAATATTGCTGCCAATATAGTATCGTATTAAATTCGAATGTAATTACGATGAATAAATTTGAGAAAAATAGAGATTTAAGACTAAAGAAAAATACGTGTAACGAGGAATATATTTACATTCTGAAAACGCTAGTGACTCGAAGAGATCAATGAACACTTAATACCTGAAAGGCCACGGCGCATATAAAAAGACTGTTAAAATTATCCATCTGTCTTGAATGTTTAAATCAAAAGAAAAAAGAAATATGTTTTCCTTAATAGGTTGTTGTTACTTACAAAGACAAGCTTAGAACAGAAACACAATTATGTGTCACACAATGAGGACCAAAATCATTATTCATATTATATTTTTTATACTTAACATCATGCTAATCAGTAAAGCTAGTAAGACACAACTGTTAACATAGAACTTCCGGTTACATCTATCCACCTCACTGTAAATTATTGAGATCTCAATGTCATTAAGTTAAAAACAGAATACTTACCATCGCGAAGAATCTCATATATTCTTAATTATAGTTGCAGAATTGTATGAACGTGGAATTCTCAATATTCAAACCTTCAGAAGAAAGAAATCATATTCGCCTTTTCATTTTAAGGAATCTTCGATGGCTTTGAATGATGTTAAGTATTTTTCTTTTCTCTGAGATTTCAGAATTCTACGAAAACTTACCAAAATATACAAGCTAACATACAAGTATTATAACTAAATATTCAATAAATTTCTGCTACCAAAATCATTAATTGATTTTAATGAAAATAACTGAGACAAGAAAATTAAAACTTTTTTTTATAAAATACCGTATGATATAAACATCACTTTACAACAGAAAACATTACAGAAAACAATCTACTGAAATGTAACCTGGGAAATAATGTTCGCTCCTACTTGCATCTCGTAGTAAGATTACTTTTGAACAACCGACTGGAAAATTGGCACGTTCGAGCTTATGCTAAACTTTTTAAATCTTAAGGGAAAATCGAATTACTCGCATTACATTTCAAAACATTGCATATATACATTAATACAGTGATAAGCTAGATTCGATAATGATAAAGTATTACCAAGAACATATTTCTAGTATATTTTTTCTAATATACCTGAAAATCTTGTCGAACTTCTCCGTCTGCGTTAAAGCAAATATCTCCTGAGACATGATAATTAATGATTAGAATTATGATAACGGCGCTTTGCTAGATTTGGAAGCTAGTGAATCAGAGAGAAATTATGCGGAATCTACTAACCGGGCTTATGTGAAGTTAATCCATGACAAAACTCAAGAGCCACTCATAGTAGTGTTACTGAATGAGATATGAATATAAGTGAGGGGAACGAGGTGAGGTGAGATAAAGAGGCTAGATAGTTTTGATCCTTTAGTTATAGAATGTAATTTTCAGGTTTGCATACCCATGGAAGATTTGCTCATGAATTAAAAGGTTGTATAGGAAAAGAGTATTTTGAATACGGTAGCCATGGTGGTGATTTGATTCTGGATTCTGGATGGAGACGCGGGATTCCAATCTATGGTGGAAACAAATTTAAAAACGTGTACCAAAACTTGTCGTACGAAAATCGCAAGAGTACTTTGTAAATAGGTTGTCGAGCTGAAAATAATAATAATAATAATAAAAAACGGGACGATGATTAGAGAAAATATTATTGGGTGCAACAATAAATTTAGAATTTAAATTTTAATTCTTCTAAAACGAAGCTGCTATCATTTAACTAACACAGACAACCGCATCTCCTAACCCATCAGAAAGGATCAAGCTAGTATGCCTGTGAGTAAAACACTGTGCCTTCTAGGCTCAAATCTGTCAGCCAACCTCAAGCGGAATGACTACATTGAATCCATAGCTACATCTGCTTCTCAGAAGGTTGGATCCTTTTGTAGGAGCAGAAAGTTTTTCTCATCTAAATCCACCCTACACATATTTAAATCTACCATCCGCCCATGCATTGAATACTGATGTCACATCTGGTCTGGTGCTTCTCTTATTCATCTCGGGCATCCATCTAAGTATCCGTTATGGAATTAATTCCGACCTGGTAGTTCAACTTCAATCACTTTCTCGTGATGTGGCTTCCTACCCTGTCTTCTACAAATAAGTTCACGGCTTCTGCTCTGATGAGCTCCTTGGTGCCTCACTCTGCATAAATTTACTCGGCCTACTAGAATAGCGGTTAGGTCATATCCTTTTACAGTGAAACCAATCAAATATAACTGCAACTTCTACACAAACACCTTCTTTGCTCGCATTTCCCGTCTGTGAAATTCTCTTCCGTATACTTGCTTCTCTGAAAGCTACAATCTCCAAGAATTTAAATACAAAGTCAATTGACATTCCTTATCTTATTGACTCACATCCTTTCCATGACTACCCTTGTATCATGTTCCTCGTCCTTTCCACTCCACTCTCATTTTCCTTTTCTTATTCATTCTCTGACTCCTATGTCACTTGTTTCTCTTTCTTATCACTCACCTCTTCCCTAACCCCCAGTGCAGTTATGGCGGTTCTGCCTTGCTTGGGGTGAAATGATTGAAAACAAAACAGAAGACAGGAAGTTAAGGAGATGAATTGGCTTGCATTTTCTAAAGCGACGTTATGCATAACTGAGCTTACTTTATTTGCGAGAACCTAAGAAAAAGATCACAATGCCAAGGCTAAGAATGTGGATCGAGAAAAAAATATTTACGCATGGAAAGGTGTATGTTGCATGCTTAAGAGTAAGAAATCATAAGAATTTATTCTTTGATATTGAAAATGAAAAAAGAAAAACCACTATTTACTCTTTGATATTGAAAAAGTAAAACCTCTATTTATTTTTTGGTATTGACAATGAATAAAGAAAACCTAATGGAGGTTAGTATTATAGGTTGCTAAAATCTTTTTATTTGCTCTCTGTACCGCTTCAGGATATATTTAACTCATCAGGCTATCCTCTACCTTTATTAGGTCTACATATGGCCCAAAATGAAGTACTGTTGCGATATTTAGACCGGAGCTGCTCGATATCCTGGAAGCTCGATAGTGTTCAAAAACATCTCTGAATCCTTGTTGGAGAAGAATTATTTTTCACCCTCCAACCTCACTCTCACAATCGGGACTCACTTGGTAAGTGCTCGATCAAACTACATACCTTGGTTTATCCTAGTCTAAGCATCTGAACTAGGACCCGGCATGCTACTTAAATAGTATCGATTCACTCACATCCCATAATTAAGTGAGAAGGAATTTTTACTCAAATAGTTTCTTTGCGAAAACCATTCCTGTGGAAGACTTCCAAGAAATATTTACCTGTTTGCTACGAACTGAACTTCTTCGAGTTTAGAGTTATCCGTTGTTTATATCACCTATCCATATAAACAATATATTAAGGTAACCTACTAACTCGAGTGGCCCTCGGGCTTTGTACATAGTGGAAATAACTGTAAAAGATTAAATAAAAAAATAAGTGGCTCTCTCTCGTGGAAGTGAAATAAATTTCTCGTTGTAAAAATGTAGCATTAATAGATGTTGATAAATATTTGATACTAAATTCATGCTTATGTGCTTCTTTTACACATATTAACAATCTCTAAAAATATAAGACATTGCTTGATTTTTTCTATTTCTTTGAACAAAATTTCAGACACATCTGCTAGTTAGAAATTCAAAATCGTACTTTTATTTCAGTATTTGAATGCGTGTAAATGGAAATGCTAAGAAGCAGTTTCGCTTACTTCCATGAGGAAGAGTTTGTTCATAACGAGTGTTGTTAGAAGACTAAGTTTTGCCAAATTTCTTACTTCGACAGGATTTACGAATTCTAAGTTTTGATAATATTTCGCAAGAGAATTGATGAAATTTGAATTAGCTCATTTGTTCGGAAAAATATATTATTTTTTTAAGGTTCATGACAGTTTTTAAGAATTTTTCTTTCGTTTTTCATTTTCAATATCAAAGAATGATTTCTTACTCTTAAGCATGCAACATACCCCTTCCCATGCGTAAATATTTTTTTCTTGAGCCACATTCTTAGCCTTAGCATTGTGATGTTTTTCTTAGGTTCTCCCAAATCAAGTGTTAATTAGAAACTGGATTCTTGTACATAAAAACTGAAAGAATAGATATGCAAAAAATAATATTGAGTCTTTATGAAATAAACGTTTGTTATTTTAACGATAAAAATGATTTTAAAATACTGGGAGTATTTTGTATCTTAAATAATAAAACTTTACTTTCTGTTCTCAAATAAAGAATATATATTATACTACGCTAAGCATCCTAGTCAGACCAACTCTACTTCGTATCCCATTACTTGATTCTAGTTCTCGCCAAAATATATGCTCAATCGCCCAATATATAATTTCTTATACGGTTTTACATGCAGACTTATTTGTAGATTTTAAATGCTTACTTGTGTGAAGCGTTATCCTCTTTTTTGCCTTTTAAACAATGATTAATTCAAAAAAGATTAATTTACATGGCTGCATATGAAAAATATACCCGTTTTAAAATAAATCTACAGTTAAATATACAATAATTAAAAAATAAGGTAAATTTAATTCCGTAATTGTTATCCTATTTCAGATTCCTATTATAACACCAAGATCCAAGCAATAAAAATCATTGGCTGCATAGGTGATACGCGGAGTCTACATACACAATATTAAATATTTGGTATTAATTAGGTAAAAAGAAAAAATAGTTTTCGTTTGCGTTTTGTTTAACGGCATATTAACCTCTGCGAGTTATTTAATACCCAAAAGGCAAGCTTTTAATGAATTTGTTTGTTTTAAATGTTCGGTTATAGTGAGAAGGTTGATTTTTTCCTTCAAAAATATATTATGGCAATATTTTTTTTCATTCAAAAACGTATTGTTGGTAATATTTTTTCTTCAAACATGTATGTATTTCTAAAAAATTCCACTTTTAAGTACATATCTTTATAAAAGTCTATTTCTATACTTTTACCACAGTTTGGGGGTTAAATATTTGCCCATAGCCTGGACCCCTAACAGGTGCTACCACTTCGAGTCAGGGTGGACCTTGGAACAACAGCAATTAAGAGGTAGTTTTATTCTCTTCACAACATTCCAATCAGAGGCCTTGCTGCTGGATGCAGTTTACCGTCATACCCAGGCCAAAGAAAATTAGAATCCCGTTCATATATCTATATACTCAAAAGTAAACTGCTATATTATAACAAGAAGTTCGGTATGTTCGAATAAATACTGCGTTACTGCAAGCAGCTGTTCAAACAGAAGCCATCAAATTCTAAACTAAAATATCCTGGACGAATTTCTTTCTTCGACACCGTATGATTCCCGGCCCGCCTACCGTACATCGAAGCCAAGTTCTGTAATGATTTTCTTGGCACAGTCGAAGGCACTGTCCAAATGTTGACGCCCTCATCAGAACTAATGAAAGTCCCCGTGAGCTACTTTAAACGGGCGGACACGTGCTTATATGCTATAGAGTCCTAACATTTTTCTGAATTTTATCATGCGAAGTTATTAGGGCTTTGGGGTAAATAATTATATACCTGGCGGGTGTAAAGATTTTTCTGTGTAGAAAAAGAATTGATTTAAGTGAACACGGTTATGCCTAAAATCAATGTTGTCACACGGAAGCTAGTTCCTCAGGCTTAAACATTAGCGTATTAATCCAAAGAAAAATAAGCGGTTTATTAAACGTATGATGGTATACGCCTATTAAATGGTGTCAAATCATTCTAAACATAATTGTTTATACCTTAAAGATATTCTGTGTCAGGACATAATATTTTATAGATTGTTAAAATAATTTTTTTCACAATACCTTCGTTTATAATCTCGTCAATATTAAAGAACAGATTAGGCAAATCATTAAAATATCTGGAGATTTACTTAAAGATTAAGGGAGAATACTGGTAGGTGCACTGTGGTGCGTTAATATGCATTGTGGTGTAATTGGTATAGTCTCTAGAAAAGAAATAAGAGATCCGAGTTCGAATTGAAGTTGAATTCTTTGCATTGACTTACGCGCAAATACCGTTTGGAAAGGTATTAATCCCTCTATTCTTCCAGCTATAGGTTGAATAGCAGAACAAATTAGGTTCTATGGAGTTGGTTGGCAACCAATCTACCGCAGAAAAAAATGGCAAAATACTACAAGTCAGTCATGGGTTGAAGGAAATGATCGATCAAGCGTGTATTACATATGGCACTGACCGACTACAGAAAGGGTCGTATTTATTTCCACCCACAGTTTAATTACATCCGTAGAATGATGGCTCGATATTAGAAATAGAAACGAAATGAAAAACTATTTTAAAAAGAAATCTAAATAAAAATTCACAGCAATTAAATATTTTCCTCCTCCTCATTCTCCTCCTCCTCTTCTTCTTTGTCTTCTTCTTTGTTCAATGTCCCTATAGAACGTTGGCGATCCCAGCAACTCCCTTAATATAGTTTTCTTAAACAAATGGTGATTTTCTAAGCGTCGCTCAGATATGGCACAAAGCTGATTGTTTCCGGGTACTCAATGAAGATCGAAATCACTTCTCAGGTGTTAATGATCCAGCGAGAAAAGCTAGCAAAACCATTAAAGATAAAGCGCCCCGAAGTATTTTCTTAACGCAGATCAGATGTGGCACAAGGCCAAACGTATAGGACATCCAGTCTGGATTGTACTCACTCTCCAGCTCTAATAGATCTAGCAAGACAAGCCTGCTATTATACCACGTCGGCTTTTTTTCTTATTTCTCCTCAAATTTGTTTAGCCGTAGATTTACAGCTTTCGTTTGTCTCTCTTGCCTCCCATCTGTACTCTGAGTATCAGATTTTCCAAACACACTTTCCTCATTATGTACCTACACATTTCAACTGTTTCTTCTTCAGGTGAAGTATGTCTCTTTTTGTTCTTTTTCTCTCAAATGTCGTCATTGCTCCGATTTTCAACGAGGGAAGTCTCGGCATCCTCCTCTTTAACAACATTGCTGTTGATCAGCTTTCGCTTCCATAGAGCAGGACGGTTGCAGTGTATTTTTTTTTTGTTCCTAATACTAAGTTTATCATTGTAAGGCATCTTCCGATATCCTAAAGCGTCTCCGGATTTCCGTCCACTTTTGCAGATATTGACATTGTTCTACCTTTTTGATGCGCCTTGTGGCATAATTGATATTGGTTCGGAACGAGAAATAGGAAATTCGACTCTGAATTTCATTTGAATTCAATGCATTTTTACACGCAAATACCGTTGGAAAAAGTATTAATCTGCCGTTTCTCCCTCCGAATATGGGTTAAATAGAACAGAAGATTATGTTCTACAAGCTAGGTGGGCACCATTCTACCGCAGAAATTAATGGCAACGTATTATGAGAAAATCTACTCGGTCAGTCATGTCTCGAAAAAGATATGATCGCCCAAGCGTATATCACGTATGGCACTTAAGGGACTGATTTATTTGATTACAAACACGACATTAATAAAAAAAGATACCGACCTAACCTGTGTTCGGTAATAACAAAACAGAATCTGCTTAGTCAGATTTGAAATTTCGTTAGTTATTATTTGTGTGTTGTGGACAAGCGTGGTTCCTGAATTCAAATCGCATTTTAGATTATCCTATATTTTTGAGCTGTTTTGCTAAAAATTGTTTTTAACATGGTGTAAATGTTGATATGAATTAAAATAAACAGAAATTAATAAATAGTATCTAAAATATTTATGAAAATTCCCTATGGAAATAAAAGCTTAAAATTGTATCATTTTAGAAATTTAGTCTTACAAAATGTATATTAGTCAAGGTTCTTATTAGACACTGTATGTTTGAGAATGTTCGTCATAGAATTTGCATGTTTGATAATGTTCATCATAGAATCTATATGTTTACAAATGTTTGCCTGAGAAGTTGAATATTTTAGAATTTTCATCTTAAAATTTGTATATTGTGAAGGTCCGCCAGAGAAATTTTATATACTTATAAAATGTATATATTTTAAGAATCATTCTTCAACATTTAAGTTAAATTTTAGAAATTTTAGAAATTTTGTAGGTCTGTCTAAGCAAATTAAAATTTTATATATTTAGAAGGTTGGTCTTACAAATCTTAAAAAGGTCTTCTCTGAAAAACGAATATTTTGAACATCTTAATTTCCTAATAAGTCATATAGTTCATTTTCTCATTTCAGAAGCTATTCAAAACAGACATACCTAAATTTTAATTATATATTTTGCATCCATTTACTTAAGATAAAAAATCAACTATTTCCTAAAAATACAAGTTGTGCATCAAGAAGTAATAATTAAACATGAGTTCACACAATAAACATCAGTTCTACGGAACATTTCGATGAATATTTCCGATTGTCTTTCATGTAACAATGTTTCAGTTATATGCCAGTAAAATATGCACTGATTAGATTTGACCATTAAAAATGTCTATTTTCGCCTTAAAGTTAAAAATGTAAATTATTTATGAAATACGTTAGAAATATCAAATTAGTTCCCACTAATACTATCTGAATATTTGTAAAAAATATTTTCTCGTAATGAAAGATATCATTGGATTATATAATATGAATGAACCGGCTTTCTCTTTTCCAATCTTTTCACTTTTCCTTATTTTTTTTTTCAATTGGAGTAGATAGACTGAACTATCGCCCGGTTCACACTCCATCCACGTCTATTGAACAGGTGTATAGGCTCATCCCTTGTTCCCTGTTTAGGATGTGGTTTCCGGCTTTCTTTTTTCCAATCTTTTCACTTTTCCTTATTTTTTTTTCGATTGGAGTAGATAGACTGAACTATCGCCCGGTTCACACTCCACCCACGTCTATTGAACAGGTGTAGAGGCTCATCCCTTGTTCCCTGTTTAGGATGTGGTTCTCTGCTTTCTCTTTTCCAATCTTTTCATTCTTGCGTAGCCCCCTGCGCTTCAGTGGCATTTCCGTCTTGCTTGGGGTGATATGATTAAAAAAAAAAACTTGAACGGTAAAGTAAGTTTGTAAACTCTAGTAATATTAATATATGCATCATTTATTATTCATTTGGCGAGTTATACATCTGAGTTTCTCGTAAGTATATATCTATATAGATAGACAAATGGAAAACTTATCTTAGCAGAGGCGTTTCGTCCCATGGGTGACTTTATGTAGGCAAATACAGAGAGTTTACTTTGTAGCATATATCTATATACAAGAACAAAAATGATTTACAAATTTTCAAGTTTAAGAAACGCTCACAATATTTATCAGGTTAACTGAAAAGCTTAGCTAAGTTATTGATGACTCTAAATGACGAAATTTAACAACTAATGGACGAAGGAAAATACAAGACGATCATTATATATTTTATGAAAATTAGTTGTTAAATTATTTTAGTTTGGGATTAATTGATATGCTATATATCTTTAAAATAGTAATTTTAAGACTTGACATGACCGAATCAATCCGTGAAACAGATTTATATTTTGTCATATTCGATAGCTGCTTTTTCTATGATGTTTTTTCTAGGTAGGTTATTTTCTCTTTTAAGAAGCCTATCATTCTTTTCTATCAAAGTTCTTGAATTTATTTTTAGATACAACTGAAAGATTTGATAATTAGTTGCGTATAAATTTTCTTTTGTATTCAATGATAGGAATATTTTAATCTCTGCAACTTCCCTCTATGTATTGTGAGGAGCAATTCTCACAATTTACTAATACAATTACTATAGGCCCGTGCTGCCCAAGGACATGCCGTCTAAAATGATGACAGCATATATATTGATGTGCCTACTATTGAGTATCTTACATTAAATTCAAATACCCTCAGCATGACAGGAGGGATATATATATATAGTCATCTCAGACAGATATGTGTTGCTGTATCACAGCCCATCAGTACAGTTAGACAGCCGATTGCTTTTTACCCAGGATTGAAACCTGATCGAATTGGCGTCAGTCGGCGATTCTACCTCTGAGCTACGGGCGCTCGGTAGAAGGAGGCAGACATTTTAGCGTGTATATTATTATACACGCGCAATAGCTGAAAGTGTTTTAATTCATAGCTGAATGAACGATGCGTAGATGCCAGAATAGCTACTGTTTTTTAAAGTCTACCAATCTTCCAGAAAGTTCAATCAGAGTGAGAGAGCGTAGTCATCCGCAGACAGATCTGTTTTGCTGTATCACAGGCTCAACTGTACGTTTAGACAGCCGATTGCATTTTACCCAGGATTGAACCCCGAGCGAATTGGCATCAATCGGTGATTCTACCACTGAGCTACGGGCGCTCAGTTGACATATGTATATCTTATTTTGGGCATTTAAGTCATGTACTTTTG
This sequence comes from Ascarosepion bandense, assembly GCA_037127315.1. Classification (NCBI taxonomy): domain Eukaryota; kingdom Metazoa; phylum Mollusca; class Cephalopoda; order Sepiida; family Sepiidae; genus Ascarosepion; species Ascarosepion bandense. The sequence continues at coordinate 2,986,811 of JBBBDQ010001232.1, read as the reverse complement.
CTTTGTAAATGACTTCTTTTGAATTACAAAGTCCTTGAAATGGTCATTTATTTTTATCCCTGCAGTTGCATTCTTTATTAGTGATCTTGTTTTGTACAATGCTAAATTTCTGGCGTTTTGTTTTTATGAAAGTTTCTAAATTACTAGTACAGTTATATTTGGATGGTGCTATTATGTATTTATTATCAATGAGGATATCACGGATATGTCCTGGAAGATTTCGATGTGTGTTAAAATGAAATCGGATAGAACTGCTTTGGGAAATGTATAAGGTCAATATTCCAGTCAATTTTTTGGTATATACGGATTTTGATAGTTGAGGAACATAGTTCTTCAAAGAACATGTAAATTCGTAAAAGACACTAATTCTCCGCAGTTTTGATTACCTGATTACCATATAAAACTTTTTTGGCATCGTAACCAATAGCAACCAAAAACAGATCGACAAAACATATTATATTTTTTTTTACAAAAACCAAATGCACAACAACTGCAGAAAGATGAATCTTCAGTTTGTCACATAATTTTAGATTATGTAACACTGGACAATACAACATTATAATTTAATTATCTATTATACAAAGTTCAAAACTGAAAATCTCATTATCAATAATAGGCGAATAATATTCACCTGCAAAATCTAAACTGTCCAAATCTGTAAGGACGATTAATATAATGCAAGCATTACTTATAAAAAAAGAGAAATCCTACACTTAATTACAGCAATTATGAACACGGCAACTTAACATAAACAAGACTCTATATGCATAAGGTTTCCACATGTATATTTATTAGTAAAACAAAATTAATTCTTGATTATGGCTAAAGTATAGCTCGAAAGTACAAATGTTTTGGATGATTCTTATATAATTTGAGTTCCGAAAAGAAGAAATTAGACAAACATATGAAAAATAAAAAACTTAATGATAATACCTTGTCTGTCATTTTGATGAAACTTGTACACACACACACACACTATATATATATATATATATATATATATATATATATATATATATAACACCGGACATAATTATTAGGACACACCAGTTTTATAAAATAAATTATGTATTTCAGACTATTTTAAGTGTATAATTATAAATGAAAATAGAATGGTTCTTTTGTTATTATTTCTTTGCAAGACTTTACAAGAAAACCAAAGGTGAACTCGTTCACCTTTGGTTCTCTTGATTCGAAAGAGTTCACCTTTTGCACCAAAGGTGAACTTGTTCAAATCAACTTAAAGTTCTTCGTTCTTTCATTGAGAAAACTGCAATATAGGTAATTATTAAATATTTATTAATTCAATTGATGCACGTGTTATTGCGCGGTATTAACAAAACAACCATTCTATTTCCATTTGCAATTATTCACTTGTCAATAAATACTAAGATATAGTATGAAATGCATATTTTTTAAAACCATGGGGTTGCCTAATACTTATGGCCGGTAGTGTATATATATATATATATATATATCAACGTTTGTTATGATAATAGACAGGATATAAATATCCAAATGAATGAGAGCGATTAAAATTAAAATATAGACCAAGGAACATTTATTATTAAAAATTAATGATGAATTTATTGCCATCATTGTTAACTATCCTATAAGACATTATTGTTTCAATGTCGAAACATTGTACAATTTTGTAGTTTTTTGTAGTTTGCACATGTTCTTACGTAATAATTAATGTATATATATATATATATATATATATATATATATATATATATATATATATATATATTTGTTCTTCTTCATTAATTGACAACCTAATTATTGCCAAAATATAAAATATTACGCCACTGTTAAAGAGCGGTCAGACGATAAGAACTGTCATAGCAGGCAGTAATGTTTAATAACTAGTAGTAAAGAGAAGGAATTGAGCCGACTCTGCCTAGCTATTTTCTCTCTCCGCATGAAGGTAAGATGGTGGATATATATATATATTGATAGATTGATTGATTGTTTAATTACTTACTTTATGTTCATTTTAAAATTCGACCAGTGCATATTTGTATTAAATCATGTTCAATACAATTATTTTGTTGAATTTGATTTAGAATTATTTCAAATTCATAGTAAAAAATACGTCATGTAATATATCGTTTACAAATGGAATATGTTTATATATATACTTGGAAGCAAGGTGGTGTAATATGGAATCAGAGAGCCGAGTATGAATTATTGTCGAATTCATTATATGCACTTACGTGCTAATAGCATGAATTTGTCTGAAATTCCCCATCCCACTTATAGGTAAATAACGGGATAGAGTAAATTCTGTAGATTCGACTTAAGAAGGAAAATGTCTGAATTCAAAACAAAACAGGAGAGGGCAGTGTCCCATCATGCTAGCTGTTGTAACGTATTGCACCTAAGACACTGGAGAGTTACGCGACTTGTCATTGTGATATATACTGTGTGCGATGGAGAAACTGGCATCTGAATTAAGCAAGAATTAAATTTATTTTAACAAAAAGTAATCATTTATGATACTTCACTACTTCATCAGTGCAGGTAAAGTATGGAGCCCGGCCATGTTGCGCCAAACACAACCGACCTTCGCACAATGTACTCCGGATCATTAGAAGGTTGAAAAGATAAAATTGTTTCGTTTGTATAAAGAAATGAGAAAAAACATTTATCGAATAAGTTAACATCAAAATGTATGTATTAAATGTTCAAAGAAAATTGTAGGAAGATGTATACAGAATTAAGTGTATCTTTGTTTTAGATAAATTTGATTTCTACAATAAGAGTAAGTCCATCTTCTTGCTGAGTGTATAAACGAAGTAGTAATATCTTGTTCCTCTTTTTCTGTTGTGGACAGCGAGTAGGAGACCAGTGAGAAGGAGAAATAAAGAAATCAGTACGAGAGAGAGCGTTGAAACTGTGCGAATACGAGTCGGTGGGACATCTGTGTCCGATCGGGGATTGTCAGCATCTGTTACATTATACTGGGTTAAGTTCTCTCTCTCTCTTTCTTTCTCTTTCTTTCTCTTTCTTTCTCTCTCTCTTTCTCTCTTTCTCTCTCTCTCTCTCTCTCTCTCTCTCTCCACACAAAATGTGAAATAAGTAGCTAAGTTAATCACGTGGTTAGCTACCAACGTAAACACATTTTTGGGCAAGACAAAACATGAAAGGGTCATTGCAATTCTATTTGTTGTTTTCTGCAAATCGCTCTCCTTTCTTTGGTTAATAAATATTTTCACAATTGCTCCTGAATTTGTAAAAACAAAAACAGTAAAAAAAAATATTATTTTTAAATTGTACTCACCACACACGTTTCATTCCGTCCTTAATATAAAAATGAGATATAACATTTCCACTGAAAATTCCATGTCAAAATTATTCTTACAGAAATTCTTATAAGTTGATTTACAATTTCCCCATAAATTGACTTTACATCACACTCGACACTTGTTACTTTGTGATATACTTCTTCGATAGGTTGTTTCCAAGTATTGTGTTGTGCTGCTCTCAATAGCGAAATATACTTAATTATATGCTAATAATTGTGTTAATGTCCAACTGATTCAACCGTATTAGATTTATTTTTAACCTGTGTTACATATACAAGATCCTTTTTTAATTTTGACATATCCAAACGTTATTTCAATAGCATTCTAAAATGTATCCTTCTTGTGTGAAGTTCACTCCTGGTCTCAGATATAATTAATCACCGGCATGATAGTGCAACATTTGTTTGAGTAAATAATATGAATTAATTCAATTTCTATAAATAAATTAAATTAATAATAATTTAATTTCTATAGATTTCAACGTATATTACAACATATACTAATGTAAAAAGTATTAATTCCGCATTTTATTGATGTGCATGCACATTCATGATTAATATTTTGCATTTTTTAAAACTAATTTTCTAAACAATGTATTGGAGAAAATGGTTCGTTTTAATGAAAAGAATGCTCTCCGTTAATTGGAAACAATATATAAATACTGTGGTATTATTCTTTGTTTAATTGCACAACTTGACCCACACAAAGCGAGCGGCGATGACGGAATCCCAGTCATAGTACTGAAGAAATGTGCCCCAGAACTCTCCTCTGTCCTCTCTAAACTCTATAACCTCTGCCTATCTGCTTCCTGCTTTCCTGCCTGTTGGAAGTCCTCCTGCGTAGTTCGTATATTTGAGAATTCTGGCGAACCCTCAGACCCCGCCAATTACCGTCCTATTAGTCTTCTTCCAATTTTTGGCAAAGTTGTCGAAGCCATTATCAACGCCGAGGTGATTCAGCATCTCATGGCCAACGGGCTTCTCTCTGACAAACAGTACCGGTTTCGCTTCACCAGGTCTACTGCTGATATGCTAACGACCATTACCGAGTACATATACCGGGCATACGACAAGAATGGTGAAGCCCGAACCGTTGCCTTGGATATCTCCAAAGCATTCGACAGGGTCTGGCATGCTGGCCTCTTGTGCAAACTGCGAAGCTATGGGATAACTGGACATCTGTTTGACCTCATCCAGTCTTTCCTCTCTAACCGCACATTGAAGGTGGTATTAAATGGGCATGCGTCTCGAAACTACCATACGAACGCGGGCGTCCCTCAAGGTTCTATCCTAGGTCCCACGCTCTTTCTGATCTACATTAATGATCTCCCCGAGACCATTAGATCCCAAGTTGTCATGTATGCCGATGACACAACAATCTACTCTCGCATCGATCAGAAACCAGGTCTGGACGACAAAGTGAACCTCGCTGCCGTACTTGAAAGGGACCTCCAATCCGTAGTGGCCTGGGGTAGGAAATGGCTGATAAATTTCAATGCCTCTAAAACGAAGCTGTTATCAACTAACCACCATAGAGAATCGCATCTACCTCCCATTAGCATGGGACAGGCTAGCCTCCCAGAGAGTAACATACTACGCCTCCTTGGCCTTACACTTTCGGCGGACCTCAAATGGAATGACTATATTGAATCCATTGCCAAATCTGCTGCGATGAAAGTCGGCTCCCAGTGCAGGGCCCGGAAGTTTTTCCCACCTGAATCTATTCTGCACATATACAAATCTACCATCCGCCCGTGTATTGAATATTGCTACCATATCTGGTCGGGTGCCCCTGCTGCTCTCCTTGGGCTTCTTGACAAAATACAAAGGAGGATCTGTAACGTGGTTGATACTGACTTGGCAGTCCGGCTGCAGCCGCTCTCTCACCGGCGTGATGTGGCTTCCCTGTGCCTCTTCTACAAGTACTTTCATGGCTACTGCTCCGATGAGCTTAGATCACTGGTGCCGCGTAAGCACGGATTTACACGAGGTACTAGATTAGCAACTAGGTCCCACCCTTTTACAGTTAAACAAATAAGATATAACCGTAAATTCTACTCCAACAGCTTCTTTTCTCGCACTTCCAGCCTGTGGAACTCCCTTTAACAACTCTGCTTTCCCGACAGTTACAATCTCCAGGTGTTTAAATGTAGGGTCAATAAACACCTCCTATCACACTAACTCCCATTATTCTCAGAACACTCTCATCTACCCAACCCTCATTCTCGGTATCCTTACCCGCCTATCACCCACCCTCTGACATTTCCTATATTTAATCATCCTTTCTCCACTCTACGTAGCCCCCTGCGCAGTAGTGTCAGTGACATGCCTTGCTCGGGGTGAAACGCTTATAATATATATATATATATATATATATATATATACTCAAACAAGAAAATAATAAGCAGAAACTAAAAATCCTCGAAGCACTCTACATTAAACAGTTTAAACCTGGTTTGAATACAATCAATTTCGATATTTCCAACAACGTACTCAAATGTCTGTAATCAGACCAGGGACCACAACACCACTATTTTGTCACTGTCTTCGGCCATCCGCCACGGTAGGGATGGACTTATATTTTCAATTCAATTATCTTTATTGTTAATAGCTTAAATGTTCTATGTTTACTGTGTGTTATTATTTACTCTTTGATAATGGCTTATGTGAGCCGAAAGCTTAGACCTGATAAAAAATTCAACAAATACTGTGATTTTTTGTTGTCTTTTAACGACATCACCATCAAGTATATCAGACGGTATGAACGGATCCTACACAAAATTAATAGACAAAACTTGTCTATATTATTCAATGAAACCTGCATTAATATATATATATATATATATATATATATATATATATATATATATATAAACAACGCAAATAACCAAAATTCAAATCTCGGAACTGTGATGTGTGTATAAAACTCTGAGTCGTGCTATAGATGTAGGATAATATGAAGGCTTACGCTCTCACACCCTGGAAGAATGATAGACTGAAAAAAGTAGCTACTCTAGCATCTAGGAATCGCTCATTCAGTAATGAATTAGAACACTCTGGCTACTGGCGTATGATACATCATACACTAAAAGTCTGTTTCCTTCTACCGAGTGACCATCCAGTACTGTTTTCTTTGTCAATTAGAGAAAAGTGCTTAGAATGCTTTATCTGGAAAGTATAACTGATGTTATATTTTACAAGACTATTATCCTAGATTATTTTCATTTTCGAGTCACAATATCAGCGGTAATGACACTTCATGGTTTCAGTTCCTTATTCTCTATAAAACGACATAATTTCTCGGGAAATACATTGAAATAATTTCCCGTTACATTCTACAAGGAGTAAAATTCATCACCGTCTTTCTTCATGAATGAATAACACCCAAGTGCAATGTTTACCGTACATTTTAACACCCACTTAGAAGACAGATCGTGTAGATAATGTTTCACTAAATGTGACAATGCAAAGGTTAGCACTGCAGACTTGACCGAAATTTGAACTCAGCTCTTTATGAACCCCTGTTGAACCAATAGTCTTTAAGCTACCTCTCCAGAATATTAAATTGTACTTTTTGCTCAGTGCATAAAAGCGTAAGTTGAATCCAGTGAGTAGAGCCAAAGAATTTAGAGTTCCATATCTGGCTACAAGTACTGTAATACAGCAGAGGTGAACAAAAACTTAGAAAGTTGAGTTAAAGGGAGTTAACTGATACTGAGACATCTGGAAGGCGCATGACTCATGGAACTAGAACAATCTATCAAAGAGCACGAAATGAAGGATTAGTTACAAATTCCAATCACCTAAACAAGGCCGGAGCGCACAACGGCCGAATCATCGTGAATATGGCAACGATGATGAGGACAAGAGTCCGAACAAAGTGAACAATTAAAATAACAATGAGTGAAAAAAATAGTAAAAGGTTTCTCATTGTGCTAGAATATTTGATGTGATGGGGAACATATTTACCTTTTTGACAAGTATAGTTCTATCTAAAAAGAAGACATTATTTTTGTGTCGACTGATCAATCTCCGAAAAAGATATGAAAAGAAAACATACCCGGGATATACAAAGTCAACAAAAGCAAAAAACAATTGCTAGTGACTATCTGGAAAACATCATTAATCTGTTGATGTTTAAACAAACTGCCACATATTTAACATCAAAAAATCAACCAAGATGAACAGTTATGGCATTTCGCGATTAATTTTGAACTGACGTTCTAGATGTGTTTTAAACGAAAGCAAGTTACTTACAATGCTCTATTCCTGGAACTGCTTTGTTTTAGCTATCATCATTGACTTTGCCAAACTTGACATAATTTCTCAACTTAGTATCTATGCTGATAACACAATCATTTACTTTTCTCTCGATAGAATGTTAGGTCAGATCAGTTCATATTTGTAGCTGCTCTAAATAATGACCTGCAGTCTGTTGTTAGCCTAAGCAAGGAATGGCATGTTAGCTGTAATGCTTCCCACTTGAAACATCTCTATACTAATAACATGGTTCCTTACCTGTAACTACAGAATTAACTCTTTCTAACACTATATATACTACGCCACGCAAGAGATAGAAAGAGAGAGAGAGAAAGTGAGAAAGAGTTTGTAGTAGTTCACTCCAAAACCAGACTGAGAGTCATACTAACACCTTCCACATTTTGTATTGTTATTTCTTGTTAATATCTATTTGTTATTTCTAATCTTGTGATAGTGTTCTTCTTTTAGGACCATAGCCTGTTCCATAACATTTAATCATATCAGAGACACTCTTCTGCCTTACATCAGCATAAATGATACTAACCCTCAAAAGAGTGGGCCGTTGGGCTTTCTATGAGTAATATTCTCGGCTGACATGAAGTTGACAGATTATATCGAATCAATTTTGAGATAAGAATGTTGGTTCCTTGTGTCGTTCTTTACAACTTTTCTCTCCCAAAACTTTTTAAAAATATTTGTAAGTCTGCCAGACGTTCAAGCTTAGAATATTGCTGTTACTTATGCTGCGCTGCAACTGCTGTATATGTAGATATTCTTGATATATTCCAAAGAAAACCCTGCAACATTATTGGTCCTGATCTGGCTTTTTGATTTCAGTCATATTCCACCGCTCTAATGTAGTTTCTTTGTACATTTACTATAAATACTTTCATGACAATTGTTCACGTGAATTTAAGAGTAGTACTATATATGTATTAAACAAAACATATTCAAAATTTAAAATTCATATCTGACTCATTGATTTTGTCAGAAAAAAATAATTAAAAAAAAGAATTTTCTGGAATACAAAAACTTTGCACACAAAACTTGATCTGAAATGTTTTTAGGCAAATAGCAAAAAAGGAAACATCTAAAACAATTAAAATAATCTTTATTTATAAAAAAAAAAGTATATATATATCAAATTCATTTCACGGCCCATTTTCGCGAGCTGACGTGAAGTTTTTTTGTCGTCCAATGGGAAGCACAGAATTATATCTGGGTGTAAATTTGAAATGTCCTGTTTGTAGCCCCAGAATACTAAATAAAAGGACGAGACAAGAAGACGTTTACAGTAGAGAAAATACGAGCATAATTAACAGGCCCCCTGACAAACTTCAAGCGATCGTATTTTTATAGCCTCTTTTTCTCTCTCATCTTCTTTTCTTCACTGTTCACCAATCCACTTAATAACTGAACAGCACCCGAAGGACTGAACGGAGATTTTAAAGACAGTCGTAACAAACAAACGCTCACACATACATACGCATATACACTTTCAACAATTACTACTATAAACATTTTTAACTAACATGTACCAACCAAAAGATATTACTTTTATTTGTAAAAACCTCAAGTGATATATAGATATATCTATAATTGTTGTCTCTATATACAATTTGATTTTCTTGTTCTGTACCCCTCTTATAATGGGCTTTCTACTAACAAGGCCAGATCAAATTAATCTGTTGTAAAACACACATACACTTCACTATAACGAATAACCCTATATATGCTTTCTGTAATTTCTCATCGTTCTACATTTGAAATGACTCGTTACAACCGTAAGTTCTATGCTAAGTTATTCTTTCCCTGCACTTCTCATTTGTGGAAATCGTTTCAAGCTCCAAGCTTTCCCGTCTACTTTGATCACCAAAAACGTTATACAATGTCAGTCGTTATCAAAGGTTTGATTACTCTTTTTATAGTTGTTTTGTTTTTCGTATTATTTCACACTCAGTAATCACTTATGTTTTAGTTGTTTTACTGCTATGCATGAGCAGAAAAGATTACAAGATATTTATAAAGATATTAAAAAAATAATATCTATTAAACAAACGAAAAAATGATCAGAATAATTAAACGAAAATCGCTCTTAGCCTTCCTTTTAACCTTTTTGTTTAATAAAATAAAGTCAAGATAAGGAATTACAGTTAATAAATAGTTTTATTTATCGCTTCAGGTCTTTCTATACAGATATACGGATAAACGTTTTCGCTAGAAATACGCTCGGGCTAAATATTGTTTTGAATGCAGAATTGTCATTTACCAGACTGTTTGTCAATCCCAACCAAAGATTGTCTTGTGCGCTGATATATATTTGACTTGCTCGGAATGGGATAGCTACATAACATTCACAAAGGTATTCGTGCAAAAATCAATGTAAAGAGATCGACAAGAATTTGAACTCGCCGCGCTAGTTTTCGTTTCGAACTGCTACATAAATTAATTTGTTTAATTTTGCACATCCATTCAAATTGATGGCATCATTGTCTTTCCACATCTTTTGTTATTACTGTATTCTCATGACGAAAATAGAGTGGTTTCAACTTGTAATTTCATTACATTTATATTCATAGTTTTTCGTTCTGAATTACATCTATAATTTTAAAAGAAAATTAAATCCTGTTATTTAAGCGATAGCTGCGAAGATAGAATGATTAATTATATCATTAAAGCAAACAGAAAATTTTATAATTCATCAAAAATAAAAACATTGAATGATATGTAATTAAATGATATGTAATTAAAGCGACGGAATATATTTTTAGTATTATTGTGATTTCTACGCAAGCATTAACATTTCATATATGTACCTATCATGAAAATCAAAAAAAGTAATGTAAATAAACGTAGAAATAGATAGAAAAAGAGATTTAATTGAACTTCCTGTTAATTTACATCGTCAAAACTGCCGTGAAGGATTTAATATTCCTTAATAAAAAGGCCCACTTTTACCCATCCATATTCTTTAGTTTTTACTCGGTTTGTAAACTCTGTTTACTTTGAATAATTTTTATCAAAGACAATGTATATTTCAGAATCATAAAGGGAATAGATATCCAGGAACATCTAATAACACTCGATACAAATATTTACTATACATTCCTGTCTCTCTCACTATCTATCTATCTATCTATCTATCTATCTATCTATCTATCTATCTAAAATTATTTCTTTGAACATATTTTTGTTTAATACTCGTATTTAAGTAGATATTCTGTTTATAATCAAAGAGTATATGTATTTATTTCTACCGGCCTGATTATTTCAGATAAATTTTGGTTACGAAAATGTGTCATTCGGCAAGATTCAACCTGCGACCCCTATCAACATAAATATATCGTAAATAATCAGGCCAGTAGAAATAAATAGATATAGGGGTTGGATTATAAACAGAAGATTTACTTACATGGGAGTATCGATCAAAAATGATGTTCAAACAAATAATTTCAAATTGTCTGTTGTTTATAACCATTGCGTTAAACTTCTTGATATATATGTATATATCCATTGCGTTAATCTTCTTGGTATATATATATATATATATATATATATATATATATAGGGTATCGTGGCAGCAAATAATTTTCTAAACTTATACTGGTAAATATAAGAGACAATGAATGTCTATTATGTTTAATCATGAGCCGTTCTACACATCGTAATTTGGCTTTAATTTCAGTTGAAAATAAAGAGAAAACATCTCCAACATTTTTAATTAAGATGGTTCTAAGCTTTCGGCTTACATGAGCCATCATCACAGAAGTTATAATGACGATAACACAAAAACACCAACTATCAGCGACGATTTTATCTTGTGTTGACAAGCAACGGCAATAAGTTCACAAATTTGCAATGCAGTTCTATGACATCACACGGCGTCATAGCGCGAAATGACAGCCAAACCATATATTCAAATGAAATGTAATGTGTTATGACCAGATTTAAACATGATTCTATTAAGTGTGTGTTGCTTAGATTTAATGTAGATGGCCTCTAATATATGAAAGTTCTTTGTGCTGAATGTATGAGTGAGGGTTATTGAATTGTTGACTAAACTATGTCTGATATTATCTACATGGTTATGTTTTTTCTGAGAAATGTTGTTTAATTGTACTCTGATCAGAAAGATATACAGGTAAGTCTAAGGGAGTGTCTGGTTGTAGTAAAACCAATATATGTAGTGGGTTTATTATTAGTACCAGAGATACAATCTCTGAACGGGCATGTAAATTGATACACTACATTGTTTTGTTTTTTTTGTACAGAATTTAGTGCTTGTAGGGTTATTAGAGATTATGAGGTCAATTGTGTTGAATTGTTTATCATATATAATGAGTTTAATTTAATTATTACTATCCACTGGTTTAACATTTCTACGTATTATGTTTTTGAGAGTTTTTTCATCTTGTTTGTAATCATTATGTATTTGGTTGCAATAGTATTAGTTGATAGTGTTATATTTATTCTGATGTACACCATTATTATTAATATTATCAATATTCGTGAGCTATTGTTAAGTTTGATGAAATACATTTTAATTCGTTGATCAATAACGGACTTAGGAAACCCATTATTGACAAGTGTTTGCTTAATGTTGTGTAATTTTTTATAAAATATACATTTGGAAGAAGATATCATTTGTGTACGTTGAATTAATTTTTTTATAACAGCTATCTTATATCGTTGAGGGCATTCACTATTATAGTTAAGAAGAAACGAGATTATGCTAGTTGGTTTACTATATAGAGAAGTAGTAAATCTATGTGTGCTAGAATCAGTGAATACACCAAGGAATGGGATTTTGTTATTAATATTAAGTTCTAATGCAAATTTGAGGACGGAGTGACTTTTAAATTTGCTTTAAGTTTTAAAATTTGATCGATATTCGTAGTTAAAATGAAGATGTCATATATGTATGTTACATATATAGCAGGTTCATTGTTGTCATGAATTATTTTATTTTCTAAATTTGCCATATAGTAATTTAAAAACAGGGCGCTTAAAGAAAAGCACATCGCAATACCATCTTTTCAACTGAAATTAAAGCCAAAATACGATGTTTAGAACGGCTCAAGATTAAACATGATATACATTTATTGTCTCTTATATTAAACAATATATATATATATATATATATATATATATATATATATATATATATATATATATACACGAGAAAATCGCAAGATCGCCAAGTCACGAGCCGTTGTGCGAAACCGCGGTAGGTCTTGGCGATCTTGCGATTTTCTCGTGTGTTTTTGCTCTGCGTCACTGCCTCTTAGTTAATCCTTTTTGGTTAGTTTAGTATTGAGCACTTTTCTTGCTTTGTGGTTTGTTCCGTTTGAGGGTTTTTTTTTCTTTGCTGTGAAGTGCTGTATGCATTATCGGTGCTCCGCAGTTTTCTTTTTTTTTCCCCTCGTTGTCCAAAGCTTTATAGCCGAGGGCGATAACGGAATTAGATTCTGCCGGTTATTCGTGGTTCTTAAAAATTACTTGTGTAACATTTTAAGATTTGAATACGTACAGAGTCAATTTTATTATTATTATATATATATATATATATATATAGGAAAGAATATTAATAAAAAGTTTTGAATTTAAAAACGTATTTTTTAAACAGTATTTGTTTATTTTTATTGTATTTTTTATATTTCAGACCGTCCTCGGTCCTTCATCAGAAACAAGTGATTTTTAAATTAGAATTGGAAACGTATTGGAAACGAAAAATACGTTTCCAATTCTAATTTAAAAATCACTTGTTTCTGATGAAGGACCGAGGACGGTCTGATATATAAAAAATACAATAAAAATAAACAAATACTGTTTAAAAAAGTACGTTTTTAAATTCAAAACTTTTTATTAATATTCTTTCCTATACATATTAAGACAGTATACGTGGATGATCATCACTATATATATATATATATATATATATATATATATATATATATGTATGTATGTATGTATGTATGTATGTATGTATAAGTTAATATTGCAAGAATACAAATATAAACCACCTCTTTTATAATTTTTGACATACAACTCTTAACATTATGGTAAATATTTCTTTTGTTAGTTTCTTGGATAATGCAGTATTCAAGCTTGATAGAATGCAAAATCTTAAGTGAATCTCGAGCATTAGACTGGGTGAATACTGTAATAACTCGTAAGTTACCCACATTTTTAGTACTATGTTTTCATTATCAGAGAAGAGAAGGAAAGTTTTCATGAAACTTCTGATGCAAATGTTTTTATACAACAACAGTTTAATCCTTGATTATACATTATTTGCTGCTATTTTTGTTTTGGGAATAATTTTCTCTCAAAGATTCACATGGAAACAAAGTTTAATTCATTTTAAAATACAAGATGTCCGATCTGAGATATTCTATCGATATTCTTGTTCTAAGATATTTTCATTTGCATCAATATCTTTATAATTAGTCACTATTCCAGGCAATTCGAATTTGCCGTTCGTATATCTTAACGAGGAAAATAATTCAATAAATCTAATTATTTGGAAAAGTTTTTGTTAAAGTATTTCACAAATAGCTTTTCGAACTCTGAGACAAACATGACATATTTAGGAAGGATATTAGAATAATCCAGAAAATATATTGGCAGCAAACCAACTGAATACGGATAAAAAAATATTAAATATATATATAGAACTAGAAATTTAATCAATTCATACAGTGAGGCGATTCTGAAGGAATCATAAATCATACAAGGATTCATTTTGGCGTCACATTCTTAAGAGCTTTAAATATGGAAATGACTGTTGATAACTGACACGGAACGGAAACTGCAAAAATATAGTATATGAGAGTGGGAATAATGAGTTAAACTGCAAATGGAAGAAGTCAGTTTGCATACATGTTAGAAAACATGCAAATTACAATTTGGAGATACAAAAATCAAACAAATACAACAATTTAACTATTTTGGAAATATTTATATCTTTGGAGGGAAGTTCGACATGGAAATCTGAATTCGCATTGGAATGGCGAAATATTTATTTTAATCGTATCACCCCGAGCAATGTCACTGATATGCAGGGGGCTACATAAGTCTAAAAAGATTAATTAGAATAGAGTGAAGAGGAAGACGAGCCAGTCAGAAAGGAGCAATAGAAGGATGGGAATACAGGTGTGATGACAGTAGAGAGAAAGAAAAAGGTAGAGAGAAAGGTAGAGAGAAAGAAAAGGATATACTGGGTGGGGAAAGAACTAGAGTCAAGTGGTTAATAGATGATTGTTGACATTGCATTTAAATTCCTGGAGGTTGTAGCCCTCAGGAAAGCAAGTAAAAATCAGGTAAACTTTAATAAAAAGCTTAAATACAAAAAAAGCTCTCTTGAACTACGGGGTTATATTAGTCCTTGTATATGGAAGTGAATGCTGTAAAATTTCTTTGCAGATTAAGAAGTTGCTTGAAGCAATAGAATTGTGGGTTCACAGATGAATGCAGAGAATACCATGAACCAAAATTGTGTGCAATAGCAAAGTTCCAGGGTAAATGGACGCAAGAAAGGACACACATAGATGACATCAGAAAGAGATAACATTTCTAGTGCAAATAAAAATAAAAGAAAGTATGGATATTTTGATACTCATAGAACCGACTAATGTCAAATGGTGCAGAGGAAAAAGATGATACTGAGTAAATAAATGTTGAACAGGGTTTAAGAGACATGACGAAAACACAGTATTTATTATGAGATACAAAAGACAAGAAGAAGTGGTGTGTTAAGATACCTAAATTCCTGATGGGAAACGGCGCGTAGATGAAGAATACTGTAATTGAAATCAAGAAAGGTTTAGGCATCAATATCTCACAATATTTGTCCCATCCGCTATTCTTGAGTCAGGGATATCTCTTACGCTTAAGCAAGTAAAGAAGCATATACTTTTATTATAAATTTACCAAATGCAATGTCCGACAGACTGTTAAGGTACAGGTTCATTGAAATTTTATTGTTGCTTGTACAAGGAGATGGATTATGATGAAGTAGTGGCTTGTTCATATTTAGGCTCCCAAAACGTATCTTCACTTTATCAGTCATGTAAAATATCCCTTCCTATCTCCTATTTGTATGGCTGAAACTAAGCTCAATGTGAGTGACTCGTTTCAGATAATCAAGTTAACATTCACGGCTGAAATGAAGTGGAAAGATTTTATTGGATATATTTCAATATCTATTACTTGATAATGTTGTTTTGTGTTGTGTTGTACTAGACAAGTTACTGTCCTGAATCTTTTCTTCTTTTTCCATGTGCCATGTCCTTTAGAACCTAGGCAATCATGGACTTTCTCGTCTCCCTATACTTGCTAGTTCTTAGCAAGAGGTTTCCTGTTACCCCATCTAAACCCCGCTCTACCAGCCATCTACTCAGACTCTTTAAATATGTTATCCGCTGTTTTCTCCTGTCTCTCTTTCCCTCTAGTTGACCTGTGAGTATCAGATTATCTAAGCCTTACTTCTTTATCTCCTGTCCAAGCAAATTCAGCTCTTTGTTTCTCAATGCTCAGTATTAATTTTCTTTTCGCTTCCATCCTTTCTACCATTTCATTATACTCACATGCTCGGTCCATGGTATCTGCGGCATTCTTCAGTAAAATCTCATTTCAGTTGCTTAAGGTTTTTCCTTCATCTTTGATGATATTGTCCAGAATTCACTGCCACAATGAAGAAAAGCTATCACACAGCAATTCAGTACTCTCTTCTTTATTTCTAGCAAAATTTTTCTGTATCTTAATACACTACTCAGCTTCTGGAATGCGTCCCTGGCCATGCCAATTCGCCTTCAGATTTCAGTATCGCACATTCCGTCTTCCGATAGAACACTTCCGAACTACTGAAATTCTTGTACTTGATTTTAGTATCCCCAAAATGTAATTGGCATTTTGGGCTCCTGTTTGCTGATGACCATACATTCGTTTTTTCTCCAGAATTTAATCGTAGACGGCTGTGTTGTTGTTCTCGGACTCTGCCAAAGCAGGAAATTGAATGGTGAGCAGCTACAGCCTAGATATGGTAATAATACACAATTCATTAATTTTAATGTTAATTTTTTCAAATTAAAATTTTACATTTTCATTTCTAATTTTATTTTTAACGCCTTCAAAGCGAAATTGCTCTCTTTTCATGCACTTGGAAAAATATTTGGTTTGAACCAACATAGCCGATGCAAGAGAGTGACTAATTTCGCTTTGTTTGTTTTCCGCTCACCTAAATTGTAGTAATTATATTTAAACAACTGCTAGATCTGCCGCTATATTAATGAGCTCTCGGTGTTGTGCGAGACTGTTCTTTTTTTCTAAATTTATTGTACATATTAATAAATTACTATCACATTTGGTTTTGTTTTTCTGGTATGTATTTATAGATTTTTTTATAAAATCCAAGCAAAATCTCCAATATTATTGGTCCTAACCTGGCATATCAGCCTCATTGTATTGTAGCTTCATTGTGTCTTTTTTTTGTAAATATTTCTATGGTAACTGTTCTGATACGTCAATTTTCCTAAATCTATATGAACAGTTTCTTGCCTCGCACTTCTTCCGATCTGTTGTTTTGCAATCAACTTTAATCTTCAGTTATTTAAATTTTACGTCAATCTTATTTTATGACTTCTTAATTCTTATTCTTTTATTTTTCTCTCTACTGTGTATTTATTTCTTTTTGTCGTATTTTACACTCGGTGTCCCTCTTTTAATTTGATGGCCTTTCTTCAAGAGAAATTATTAAAAAGATGTTTGTTCTAAACCAGCATGGCAGGATTGATTGACAGATTTGTCTTTTTACGATTTATCAACCATTTAATGAGAGCAGCATGATTCAGGTTCTCCGTGATATTGTAAAAGAGACGACCATTTCTAAACCATATTTAAGGGAGTGAATACAACCGACTACCCCTTAACATGAACTTGATTTAAAACGACCACGACGTTTCATACTAGTGTAAGCCTTTGACAACTTTGTATTTGTTCATATTTCTGTTGACACAGAGATTAACAATATAAGATTTTATTAGAAACAAATTTCATTTGAAACCCAAAAAAGTGTGTAGCATCAACTTCCTATATTTCATTTAATTCTTAAATGTGTTATACACAACTGAAAAGGGTATATGAGGCAAAAGAAATATAGTCATACATAAGAATGTTGACGGACATACCACGTAAACAAGTTGAACAGATTAAGATATGAGTTTTGAACTGGAGGCGTCATAAAATATCAAGTTGAGAAATCTAGCTATGTAGGAAGCGTTATTACATTATCATACTTATAACAGACAATGGAAAATGCCAGACAGATATACAAAAATGTAATTGAATTGTAAAATATGCCTTCCGAAATTCAAAGAAAGTTTTCGAATCAGAAACATGTCGTTGGAAAGAAAGAAATATTTACTGAAATACAATGTTGCAAGTATTTTCTCATAAAACAGTTAATGATGGACAACTTCCTCACCGATTAATGATGATCAATGATTAATGATCATGGTATATGTATAATGTATATAAATTTTTATAAATGAATGGTATATGTATAATGATATATAAAACGATAAATGATCACCGATTAATGATGGACAACTTCCTCACCGATAATGAGGAAACTTGAAACAAAGAAAATGATTCTTCTTGAGAAGAATGCCACGAATAAGATGAACGGAACACGTGAATAACGTGGCTTTTTTGTTAAGGTAAAAGGAAACAAAACGTTCATTTTTTGTTAGAATCAGGAAAGAGATCAAGGAAACGGAAAGAAAGGTGGAGACGGTGAAAAAGCGAGTAAATTCCCATGCAATTATATTCATATATATAAATGGTAGAAAAGCTATTTGTAAGAAGTATAAAGACACATGTTGCTAGGAGCTACAAAGGATTGTACAGAGCCATGCTCGTCCAGATCGTGGAAAAATTGGTTGCTTTAAAAATATATCAGTCAAACCTTCTAATAATAATAATAATAATAATAATAATAATAATAATAACATTCCTGGATTTTAAAGACTTTAAATATATACAAGATATCGCCCGTCATCATCAATTTCATCAAACAGTGCATGTCTATATGGAAAACAACCCTTTACCTCAATCATATAAATGGAACCCATAAGTCTGATGAAATAAACATCAAAAGAGGTATATTTCAAGGTGATTCTTTATCTCCCTTACTATTCTGCATATCATTAATAGCACTAACCAGTCAACTTAATAAGACAGAATGTGGTTATAAAATAGGCCAAAAGAAAATAAGCCATCTATTTTACATGGATGATTTAAAGTTATATGCTAAGAATGATAATGAGCTGGAAGGTCTTCTGCAAACTGTAAAATGCTTCAGCGAAGACATTGGAATGAAATTTAATTTGAATAAATGTGCTAAAGCTACAGTTTTACGTGGATCAATACAAGAAACATCCTCAATTAGCCTAGACCCTGCTGTAACAATAAAAGAATTGAAACCAGAAGAAGCTTATAAATACCTAGGTGTAAATGAGAGCGAAAATATTCACCATAAAAAAATGAAAGAAATAGTGCGTAAAGAGTACTATAGAAGGCTACGAATGATATTAAAAACTGAATTAAATTCACAGAATAGAGTTATGGCCATTAATAGCCTTGCAATCCCAGTTGTCCAATATAGCTTCAACATCTTAAACTGGACTCTAAACGACATCAGGCGAATGGATGCTAAAACAAGAAAGCTTCTTTCTAAGCATAAGATGCATCATCCAAAGGCTGATGTAGATCGTCTATACATACCCCGTAAAGAAGGTGGAAGAGGTCTTATTCAGCTGGAATTGTCATACAAGACAACAACTATTGGCTTACTAACATACATAGAAACAACAAAGGATTGGATGTTACAATTAGTAAGGCAACATGAAGAAAGAAAGAAAAAATATTCAATAATAAAAGAAGGCAGTAAATACAAACAAGATTTACAGTTAGTAGATTCTGTAGAAAAGCAAAACAGAAGCCAAGAACCAACTATTGCGGCAAAAAATATGAAAATGAAAGCCAAAGATAAAGCTCTTGAACAGATGAAACAGCGCTGGCAAGACAAACCTCTGCATGGCCAATATCCAGAACGAAGATAGAAAAACATGAAATGGAGCCATAACAACACGCCACGACCTGCCTTAGGTCTCCCCGCAGACTTGGTTGGTAGTGAAACCAAAGCAGAAATCGAAATATGATGAAAAATGACATAATAATAATAATAATTGTTTGAATTTGAAGTTTAAAGTATTCACAGGCTCTAACATCTAAATACTATTAATGTAATATAACAATAATAACATTAGTTTTTAGATATCGGAAAAGAATAAAGTATATATTTAAATGGTATATGTGAGTTATTAGTGAATCGATTGTTGGGGATACTTTTGGTGATCTTATTCAATAAGTTGGAATTCTTGCCGTAGAGTTATAGTTGATTTGATAAATAAGATATTTTAATATGAAATAAATTGTATTCAAAATTTAATGTTTGTTTTCTAATTTTTTGAAACATTTTATTTACTTCATTTTATATTCTTAAATGCATAGTTAAAGAACTTTTTTTTTATTTTTCATAGTTTTGATTTTATTTCAATCTCCAATTCATTAGAATATGTGCTAAATTCTATAACCCTGCTTTACTCGGAACGAGAAACCGGGGAGCCGAGTTAGAATTCCAGGTGAATCCATTGTATTCACTTACGCGCAAATACCGTTGGGAATGGTATTAATCCGTCTATTCCTTCCAGTTATGGGTTAAATAGCAGGACAGATTGGGTTCTATAGCCTTGGTCGGCAACCAGTCTACCGCAGAATGCAATGGCAACCTACTACGGGATAATCTTCTGCCCAGTCAGGCCTGTCTCTTTCGAGACATGATCGCCCAAGCGTGTATCACGTATGGCACTTGACTGACTGACTGACTGGGAAGCATTTAGACGCATATTTAAATTATAATTTTCTATATTGGACAGTTTTAATGACAGTATAGCAGCGTTTCTTTGATTAAAATATCTTTGTAAAATTCTTATAAAATTATTTTCGGTTGATTATTGTAATATTTTTTTAGAAATTATTCAAATAATTTCCTTAAATAAATTTGTATTTAATATCGTTGGACTTGTTAATGTTAACAAAAATCAAAACTGAGCGTATTATCATAATATCAGTAT
This sequence comes from Ascarosepion bandense, assembly GCA_037127315.1. NCBI lineage: Eukaryota > Metazoa > Mollusca > Cephalopoda > Sepiida > Sepiidae > Ascarosepion > Ascarosepion bandense. Next base: position 2,966,045 of record JBBBDQ010001232.1, on the reverse strand, counting down.
ATGTGATAACGTTTCTATGCTGTTAATCCATGATGACGAGCTCTTGAACCTGCGAATAAGTATACGTTCACTTATTATAAAAAACTTTCTGTATTAAATATTTAACTACTAACATTCATGCGAATCGCCACAAAACATTGAATTGTATTATTTGATAGTTGATCAAATTTAAAAAAATATGTAATGAATGATTAAATTACAAATAAAAAGTGAATAGAATTCTTCGTGAGAGAAAGAAACGAATAGTTAACGAGTTAATTTTCTCAGCAGAACGCATTGTCTCAAAATAAAGTTTTAAAAAAGGATAAAATGTTTTCAGTTCAATACTTTACCCTTCTACAGTCAGTCCTACACCATTCAAATTCATATTTCCAATCACGTTTTATAACATAGTTTTGATTTAGAAAAAATGCGTAGTTTTGGTAAAACGTGAAAAAATTGTCCAAACTTAATTTAAAATTTTGTTTGATATTTTTGCCAAAGATCAATAACGTAAAAGCTATCTATCTATATATATATATATATATATACTTTGCAAAATATAAATAATCAGTAAGTAAATATGATCAGAGGTTAGTAATAGATAGCTATATAGATTGATTGAGACAGAATAAGCTACATAGATTAACACAGATATATAAGCAGTGTCATATATATATATATATATATATATAGAGAGAGAGAGAGAGAGAGAGAGAGTTCATTGAGACAGCAAATAATTTTCTAAACATATACTGTTAAATATAAGAGACAATGAATGTCTATTATGTTTAATCATGAGCCGTTCTAAACATCGTATTTTGGCTTTAATTTCAGTTGAAAATAAAGACAAAAATTCTCCAAAATTTGGATACTTTTTATTAATTTGCTTCTAAGCTTTCGGCGCACACGAGCCATTCTCAGAGAGTTTATTTAGACGGTAATACAATAACATTCCCTATCACCGACGATTTTTATTTTTTGTTGACATAAAACTCTGCTAGGCAACAGAAATAGTTACCAAAAATAACAAACGCTGGTCTCAAATTTGCAATGCGGTTCTATGACGTCACACCGCGTGATGTAAAATCCGAATTTAATGATATAAAATCCGGATTTAAAGGTGATTAATAAAATCACATTTAAATCTGGACATAACACGTCACATTGCATTTGAATACATGGTTTTGTTGTCATTTCACGCTATTTAACATATATATATATATATATATATATATATATATATATATATATATATATATATATATATGTACTCAAACTCAAAACGTAAAAAACAGTTCCTGTTTGAATAATTAAGAATATGAGACTCACCTTCGTAAGGATGTTTCCAATTAGCGTCCAGTTGGCAGATAAAATTAAACATGCTTGTAATTCAATACATGTCTCTTTCTCTTCAAGGTTTATTATGAAATTTATACAATGATGGCACAAGGCCAAAGTTATTTGGTGAGGGTAGTGTAAAAAACGGGGATGGTCAACAATAACTATCTTATACCTAGCTAATCAATTTACGACCCAGACATACTTTACAATTTCTCATTCACCACAAGAACTTATTCCTCAGCATTGAATCCTTCATATCAAACGTCCCAGGGACCTAAAAAAACACAATGACCATAAAGATTTTATTACAATACATACAAAAATATTTAAAAATTCAACATGTAATTACCTATGAGGAGGGTTATGAAAAATCCCCAAACAAAAATGTTCAGCTAAAAATATGAACATAATTCATGATGTTAGTTGGAACCAACCATCCCACAGAACAAAGAGGCTGCTGTATTCTTCCCTTATGACAAATTAGAGGTAGAAGGTTCATTTAAAATAAGGTTGCCGCATTCACAATCTGACGAATCCGCCAGGCTTCATATGTAGGCTATGTCATTGAAAGACAACAGATTCCGAGCTAATCAGCAGGTAAGCAAAAACTCTTTGCTGAGATAGTCCACCCCTGACCCCCAAGACCAAAAGAATCAATACTCATCCTCCGACATGCCAAGAACTTCGCGAAGTGGATCCTTCCCGCCACGATAGAAGATTCTCTTAGGCTGAGAAAGATGACTGGACCGGGTAATGCCCGCAAGGCCGCCAGACATTCGAGAAAAAACTCAATCGCACCAGAAGCTTACAGATAAGGTGAAGTAATAGTAAGTCTAGTGAATATGTCCCTCACCAGCCCTGCCAGCAAGAGTCTTCCATTAACGTCCAACGTAAAAAAAAAACACTCTTCAGGCGAGCTTGTGGCTCGTAAAGTGTGGCATTCCCAGACCCCCATGACACGGACGTTGGACACAGTCACGTTTGTCGACGTGATTTTTGCGTGTTCTCTACAGGAGGGAGAATAGCAAACGCTCGATCGCCTTCTCATACCGGTCATAAAGTGGAAGTACAGCCAACCGGTAAAGGATAGTGGGAAATATGTATGTGGCACACACCTCAGCCAAACCATTTAAGGATAAATTTCTTCGACGCCACATTTCGACCGCCACGCCGATATTTGCCTGTACTTCAATCCAATTTTTCTCCAGCTGGAGGTCGGGCCAAAACCATACTCCAAAAGTGCGGACAAAATCGTCCGTTCCTCCGAAGGTTCCCGGGAGAGAAGCACCTTTCCAGGCACCTAACCGCTAGCTGGAAGACTTGTTGCTGTTAATCGTGGCCCCTGTGATCTGTTCATACCGTTGAAGCGCCTTCATTACGACCTCAATTTTATCCCGGGACGTAGCGATGATCAACCCTATCAAATGACTTGGACTGATCTAAATTGATCAGAGAGGTTTCTTCGTCGTCTTTTACACCCTCTTTGCTAATCAGATGCAGGTTGCTCTGAATTGTTTCGCTCATCACAGAAAATGTCTGCTCCGGTTTCAACAGAGATTGAAAACTAGCTGGAAACGATTCATCAAGATTTTTGCCAAAGTCTTTAACTCTGTTTTTAGCAGAATTATGGGTCTGTAATCCTCTAGCTCCCTCCCAACATCCTTGCATTTTCTCAACAGCGTGATAACAACCCTAGTGAACCGAATCGGGATTTTGACATTTTAGATTGGGTTTAGAAAAGAATGTTTGTTGGTGTACTAACGTTGTTTGAATTCACCTCAGGAAATACCGATATAAGTTTGGTAAATAATTCTGTTGTTAGTTAGGGAGATTTGAGCTTGATAGATTCCTGGGTAGATCTACATGTGCATTACGCCGGAGAGTTGTTTGTGTACCTATAATTACAATAATTTAAAATCTCTGTTTTTGTATATGTTATATCTAAATTCTTAGATTAGAAAAATCTTCAATTCTAAAGCCAATTATTTTCGGTATGAACACAAGGCCATCATCACGAATTAATCCACTTGGTCTAGGGTCTAAAAATATTTCTATAATATCTAATATTTAAATTCATACAAGATCTCTGCGGAATGATAGCTACATCAAAATTATCAAAGAGACCTTTTGTCTAGGTAGACTGATGGAATGTAAACATTGATTTTCTCGCAGCTAAAATATTTTAGTTTATCTATGTGTGATTTCTACGTGTGTTTTTAGTAAATCTTATAAATTATTTAGAAGGTTTTTGCATATCGATGAATAAAAATTTATGATGTCAAATTTAAAGAAGGTGAATTTAGATTTATCTTTAATATTAGTGAACTAATAAATGGTTTTCCATAGAGTCCTTCCATAGTTTAATAGTAATAATCTTATTAGTAGAAATAAATGAGAGTAATTGTATCAGTAATGTCTTTCCATATTATTTTATTGAAAAACTTTTGGCAGAGCCGAAAATTATATCATGTTATTTATTTTCTGTATTTCTCCTTTCCCCTTTTTTGCTATATCTTTTTCCATTTTAAGTATCCACCTCTTTCCTTCCACGCTCTTTAGCTGGCATTTGTTATGACAGCTGCCTGGCGTACATTTTTCCTCCCTTTCTCCTCTTTTATATTTCTCCTTTATTTTTCCGGCCATCTTGTAATACGCTTAATTTTTTTTTCCCAAAACAAACATAATTTAACTCTATACATGTCTACCCCGTAGTTTTGGCTTTTCACCCCCTTTTCTGTTTACCTTTCTCCCATTTCCATTCTTGTAATACGCTTAATTTTTTTTCTCAAAACAAACATAATTTAAATTTCTATTTCAGTTAAACATTAAAAAGTCTTTCTGTCACATTTTGTCTCAAGTGGGGAGGCAGCTAAAAATCTTTATTGCTGTATAGCAGCTCACTTCTTACAGTATTAATCTACTTCACGAAGCTAGAGTGTATTGTGTCCTGTTGATTTTTTAAAGTTTACTATTTCATTTCTCAACCTTCATTTTCTTTATTTATCATTCAGTAAATATAATTGCATAGATGGTTAAGTGGGCACAGACAGACAGACATAGATGGACAAAGAGATAGACAGACAGACAGAGAGACAAGCAGACATACAGACAGACAGATAGACAGACAGATAGATAGAATAATACAGATTAGTATATTTATAGATAAAATTATATTTACATATAGACAAAGGGAGATAGATTGAACTATACATACATATAGACAGACCCAAATAGATGTAATATATCTATAGTTAGTTTGATATATAATTATATAGATAGATAGGTAGGTAAGTGCAAATTTAGATAGATTGCTATGTAAATAGGTATGTAGATCGACAGAAATAGGTTGCTTTTGCATATCAGTATATATTTTTAAAAAGATAGATACAGAAATATAGATACTTAGACCGATCGATTGATAGATAAATATGGAAATGATTAGAGAGATTGATATATATATATATATATATATATATATATATATATGTATATATATATAATATTAATTATAGTAATAATACCGATAGCAACATTACTAATTCTGTCAAAACTAGCAATAATTAAACTATAACATCCCATCGATAACTAACCAGGAGGGAAAAGAAGGGGGGAAAAAAAAGAAACAAACGAAAAACAAAAAGTCAAGCATTCGTGAGAAAGAAAAAAACCCCAAGACGAAAACCTTAACAATAAAGGGTAAAATACGAAAGCAGAGTACACAAAGCAATCAAAGCACTACATATATATATATATATATATATATATATATATATATATATAGTGCTTTGATAGGTATTTTTATTTTATAGTATTTACGCTCTCACACCCTGATTGAGCACTCTGGAAGAGTGGGAGGCTTTGTAAACAGTAGCTACCCCGGCATATACGCATCGCTCATCCGATAATGAACTGGAGAACTCTAGCTATTGGGCCTAGGGGTAGAATCGCCAACTGACGCCGATTCGGTCGGGTTTCAATCCTGGTTTAGGAAGCGAACAGAGTCTAAGCTGTAATACAGCGAAATAGATCTGTCTGTGGATGACTATATATATATACACTGACGCGCATAAGTATTTAATTTACTTTTGAACTTCGATAAAAAATGGATTCAACCATGAGTTTTTAATTTTCCTTTTTCATAAAACTAAAACCATTTTACGGGATATTTATTATCAAATATCAGGCAAAACGACGAATATAAACTAGAGTTATAACAGAAAATAACATGTATCAAATACTTATGCCTGTCACTGTGTATATATATATATATTCAGAGAAATATATAGAATGGTAAATAAGTAGATATTTATGGAGAGACGAAGTTATATTTTTAATTTAGAGTGATAGATATTGAGAAATAATTTCCCCTCCTATCCGATTTTATAATTTTACAAAATTGAAAGAAATATTAGTTAGTGGAGAACACAGCGTTCGTTTTTCACGGAATCTCAATATATGTGTGCATACATGTGGTGCCATTAAGTAAAATACTTACATTGAAATTATAATACTATCTTCGAAGAAATGATCTTCACAAAACGCGAAACCATTTGGAGCACGACATTTTAGCAAATATATAATAAAAACTTAGGATAATGGGTACATTGATTGCACACATGCTTATTACCTTAGACTTGATGAAACACCTTCATGGCGTAAAAAAATTAACGTTTTAATGAATTTTGACAAGAAAGTATAATATGTCTAATTTTAAAAGGCTCTTTATTATATGCATTTAAATGTTTAGCCTACAAAATGAAAAACTATAAAATGTAATTTCGAACATTTTTTTCTTCAGAAACGAAGTTACAACTTATATGTTATTTGCTGCTTATTTCTATAATTATTCTTTATTTCGAATGTGTTTTTATTGCCTCTTAGGTAATTATCTTAATTTTAATGGCAATATTAGCCGTGTCCTTATATAGAAAATTATGTTTATTCATAGACCAAAAAGCCAGCGCATTTCTAGTGTGAAACTTATAAATTATATTTATTAAAATAATTTTGCAGGAAAATGGGTTTCTCATGTTCACAAACATTTATTAATATTTCCATTATTGATCGTTTTTTTTTTCTTCTAAACTTTTTCGTTTTGTGTATGATGATAAGATGCACCCGGCAGCACGATCTCTCATTTTGTGATTTTATGTTTTGAAGAACGTAAAACCAACTCTTAATTGTCGTTGACTCGGGCTGTAGGACCAGATAAGTCTCCGCTATGAGGACCATAACATTAAATATCTAAACAAAATTAAACAGCAAATTTTATGATGACAAACAAAACAGTTTTATCGCAAAATTACAATTAATACAGTACTAAAATATTCATATAGTGAAAGTACCAAAAATGTTTTTTATAATCTCCAATATATATATATTTCTACATATCTTTACTCTGAAATTATTTAACTATATACAAATTATATGTAATTTAAACTATAAAATTATAGTCAAAATATTCAGTTTTCAACATTAAATAACTCATAGAGGTTGCTATAACACTTAACAAGATCAGTCAACAAAACGAACAACTTAAAATTAGCCTATAAAATAGCTTATAATTTCGTAAACTGTAATCCAAAATACAGCTCCAACAAAACTACGGCAAAAAACACATACATATACCCTCTAATAAACATTTTAATGATTGCATCTGGTAAATTACCCTCACTTAAAGGGTTTGTGTATATGCACAAATGTTGTGTATCTTCGTCTATGTATTCAGTTGTGAAAACAGAATAACTTATATTATTTTTTATTCGGACTGTAGTCCTCATCTTTATTTTCATGTATGAGACGTTTCATTCTCTATACGCTCAAGATTTCGTCACGTGATGGAATTGCTAACCGAACCCTTTATTTAGATGAGTGGCGTATATCATTCTCATTCCATTTACAATGCCACTTCGTGATTTAATGTAGTTATCACCCTATAATTCACTTTTCCAATTTGTTTGTTCACTACTGTTGTTATTATAAATCTAATGTCTCATTAATTATAATTCTAACATATTGCAATCTTTGAAGCTAATGATTTTTTCTAGCACTCCGAATTACTGGTTTTCATTTGATATAATTTCTATGTTTCGCTAGATTAGGAGATTTTTGTGGCCTAGAATATGGTTTCTTTAGTTTACGTAGTATCTAATGATGTTCTCAAGCAATTATTTCAATTTCTATGTAAACTTAAAATATCAGTGCATAGGCTTGGCCACAAAAATTTCATAAGCCGGCCAAGCATAGAAGTTAATAAAATATCGTAATACCGAGTGCTAGAGAAAATCATCAGCTTCAGAGATTGCAAATTTAGCACGGGAAAAATGGTTACTGATACGTTATATTTATTGTTATGGTGCCTTCTTACGAGGAATGGGCTCCTCCTCTTTTTAAATGTAATTACCCGCCAGACGTGCAGGGATCAGTTAAAGAGCAATTAACGAGAAAAAGTTAACAAGAGCAGTTAGGAGCAGTTAACGAAAGCAGTTAACAAAGGTAGTTAACGCTGGTAACTGCAGCTACCATTCAGGCAATAAGCACCGTAATAATACCTTCTGACCAACTTATTTCTATGTACGTATTATTTCACACTTCCTTTGACTATCTTGTTTCTGATTATACTAATACACTGTTTTGAAATTACGTTCTTGATCGATGTCTTTAAAAAATTGGTGACCAAGATCCACAACAATTATAAATCTCAAAGTTTCATACACTATGTTCTCAAGATCCAGTGGATAAAGATGTTGGTTAGATACAATCACTTGAACCAATGAACTGTGTGTTCAATACCTGGCCACAGAAGTGGTGAACAAAATAAAATTAGAGGGTTGGTTTAAATAAAGCTAAGTACATAACACCCGGAAATAGCATCGCATATTGAATGAGAGATGCATACGCTAGTGTTTTAAATAAAGAGTTAGGTTATAAATTCAACGGCCGAAAGATCACAAACATGTCAATAAATATGATAATTGTTCGAACAACATAAATAATGTAAGTAATACCCCATCTCAGAAGTATAGTAAAAGGCAGAATAGGTTATTAGTACTAATTCAAACTGCCATTAAATTTAAATTTCGGAATTAAATGAACTTTATGTGTCATTAAATGGCATATATGGAGTTGATTGGCTGTTCAATAAACCAATCAATCAATCAATGCTTTTATTTGAAGTAGTGCGGAAATCTTGATGGTATCATTATTTTCTCTTCACGTCACATGTGCTATTCTTTATTACGCTTACATCTGTTAAATGGCCTCCAGTTACACGGTTTGTTATTTCATACAGTTACTTTTAGCACTAATTTACAATATCTTTCTTTAAGAGGGTCTACACGTTTATTCGCGAAAAGCCATTTCAAATCATGTATCGGAGAATGTTTTATGTACAGCCATGTGTTTGGGTATTTTTGAACAATTTGAGCGCTGTTCATGTTATCCTTATAAAGCCTTGATCTAACAAGAACATGACACCTGTTATAAACTTAATAGTTTGTTTTTATTAGATAAAACTACCCTCTTACAGCATATTCTACGTTTACCGAGTAACTTTTAATATGAACCTTGCATACATTCACCTACTGCGTTTGCAAGGTAGAAGAATGTTTATTCTCAATGGAAATGCTATAGCTGTGGCGAGTTCCGACAAATGTTTCTTTTTTTTAACTTTTGGAAAGTAATAAATGTATATATGCTTGCATAGAGTTTCAGAGTAAAATATCTCGTCACTCTCATATCATGATAATTTCTATTAAAACACAGCACGAAACATTATTTTCGCTTCCAATATAAATATTTAACAAATAAACTACCAAATAATCATTATGTTTCAAACGTTGTCGAATTTTTAAGAAATCGCAATTTTAAATCCCGAGGAGATGAGTTGAAGACTTTTCAAGAAACATTCGACTATATAAAGGTCTTGTTAAAAAGAGTGAATAGTAAATGCTTCATATATCAAATTATAATAGAAGATTCCTTTGAGCTACTACGGCAGGTGGTCTACCTCATTATATCGTCTACACAGTTGCAATGCGGATGTCCACACTTCCCCTTCGTAAGGTCTAACTTGGAAATTTATGTGTCTCGCATTTGAGCAATCGTGGTTTGGTGCTAAAAAATAATTATCAAGAAAATGCGAGCCTTAGGTAATCAGCTTTTCTTGATCATTGTTTCTGGAAGATGAAAAGAAAAATTCTAATGATCAATTCATGAAATTTCTAGAGAATGTACGAAGTGTTTATCGTTAAAATAAATATATGTATTGTAACTGATGGAATGTTTATTCATACCTCTCTACCTTTAATATAACTAGCATAAAGATATATGAATATTAATATAAGGTTCAAACAGCTATGTATACTCATACAATATTATATTACACTTCCATGCTACGGTAGACCTCACGCAGTAGTGGAAACGGGTGATAGACCTTACTCTATAGTAGCAGCTAATCCTTTTGCAAGGAACTATCTGTCGGTTTCGTTAACTTACCTCCAGAAAACATTTTTAGGATTTTCACACGGAAAAAATAAGTATAATTTTATTAATTCTGTTCTTGCTGAATCATCAAACGCTGTAAAGAATGATAAAATAACAGACTGCTGGGTATTTTGGCCTTTTTTTATAATCTTTTCACCCTAAGCAAGGCTATACTGCCACAGTGTACAGGGGCTTACAGTGAGAGGGGACTGAAGAGAGAAAAACGGTACAGGGGTTGTCGAAAACTGTTAAGGGGAAGATGGGAGTTAAGGAGATAGAATATAGCAATTAGTGTTTTACTTAAATTTTTGGAGATTGTAAATATCAGGGGAGCAAGTGTGTGGAAAGTGTTCTACAGGCGGGAAGTGCCAGAAAAGAAACTTACGTAGAAAAAGTCGAGGCTACATTTGCCTATTTTAAAGGTAAAAGGGTGGAATCTATTGGCCAATCCAGTAGCACCTGGAAATTCCTGTAAATGGGAACCAGGGAATAAAGCTCGTCTGAGCCGAAGCTGTAAAATTATTTGTAGAGAAAGAGAGGGAAACCGTATTCAGTCCGAGAGTAAGTAACTAATGTTGAGCTACCAAATCGGGACCGATTGCATTGCTGAACCAACTTTTGGATTTTGTCGAGAACTCCCAGATGAATGGCAAGAGCGCCCTGCGAGATATGACAACAGAATTCAGTGCAATTCAGTGACTGAAAATGATCGCTTATTTTTCTTTTAAAGACTATATTATAAATGATTTATATTGTCAATTTGTAAAAAGAAATTTAATCCAAAGTTTCGTCCTCCAGCGAAATTTACGATCATATACAAAAGGAATTTTTTTTTTTAATATTTAAATAAATTAGATTTTTCTTATTTTCTTCATTACTTCACTATGACTTAAATTGTGTTACTCTGTCTGCTTTTGTTTATTCAGATATGGAGTTATGAGGTAAAACTTGTTTTAAGAAATACGTTAAATATTTTATTCACTCTCAGGAATATGTATGAAATTCAGATGGCGTAACAGTTTAGGGCAGGGTAAATAGAGTTGGAATTCTTCTGTATTCATTTACTAAATCCCTTGACATCAATAACGCTAGCTGTCCATAATATTTAGCTTACCCTTTTAAAAAGTGTTTCATCCAAAAAAAGGAATTAAAACGACTAAGATACAAGGGTTCATTGAGTGTAAAAGAATACGAAAGTGAAAGAAAAATTAATCAAACCGTATAATAAAAGAAACAGACATCGCGAAAATAGAAAATAACGATTAATATTGCGTTTAAATTTGTGAAGATTAAATTTGACTGAAAAGCACGAAGCCGTAACATATTTCCACAAAATTATAAGTGCGAGAGAAGAAACTGTTAAGATAAAACCGCCGGTTACATTTAATAATTTCAAATGTAATTTGATGAGACTTAGGTACCAATCTGCGTTGAAATGTTAGTAAGAAAATTCACAAGGAAAATATTTGTATACAAGTTACAGTAATTCACGTTGCCTTTGCGATATATTTTTCATAACAACTACCTGCTGTGTTCCGCCGTTCCCACTAAGTAGCTAAAAGTCTTTTTTTTTTAAAAATCATTAATTTCTGTTTTATTTTAGTAACAGTTATTTTCTTTTGTTATTCTTTAGTCCGTTGTCTAAGAATTTCTTTGGGTCGTTTTTACGTGTGTCAGCAACAATATATCATTTGTATATCTTATATATTATGTCCAACAGTAAGTTGTAGGTCTTTCTACCCTCTTAGAATAATTTCTTTAATCTGGTTTCATAAATCTGATAAAAGAAAGCATAGTAGACTTACTTTTCATCTATAATTTTAATTATGTATCAACATGCAGTGTTCAAATTCCAGCTGAGGCTGTTTAGGGATCATGTTAAATAAATAAATTTAAGAAAATCATATATTTATCTCTTCTTAAAACAAAAAGATATTATCGGCAGTTCTCGTTGGCAACCATTAAAGTATATCGATAACCCAAATTTTAAAGCTATGAATCCCCCTCTTAATGAACGAATTGCTACTCAAGCCGTAGCAGCAGAAGTGTGTTTATGGAACTATGTGTTATAATGATTCTATTATATTGAATATTTCTTACGTAGACGTTAAAATGATATTTTCCGGGTTTACGAATCAAAACGGCAACGAATGCATTTAAATACGGTATGAGTAAGCAGATTTTCGCTTGATACCCACCGAATCCATCATTCCTGTACAGCTATATTTATTTCATTCAACATGTCTGACGATGTGGAAAACCTGATAATTCCTCACAAAACCTGACAATTTCCACCAAAATTCTGTTCAAAAACATTTCAAGTCGGTGTGCATTGAAAGTCAGCAAAGAATCTAATTGCCAAACCTTACAATTACGTGGTATTAATGCAAATCTTCAGAAAAACACATAACCAGCTTCTTTAATCTATAGTAATCGTGTAGTTTATATATAACAAATCCTTGCTCTAAATAAATATTAAATAAATTTATACCAATTTTATTCAAACAAGATGCATATACTCGTGTTTTCAGCCTTTCTTACGACTTAAATTTAGGCCAATTTATTCGTAGTATTAAAATAAACAGATGTACTGCAGAATACATTTTATAATATATGACCTATACTATTATTTGTATTTTGCTACTCAATACATACTTTGTGAACTGAAACGGAGGAATAATAAATAAGGGAATTGGTGACGTACAATTGAGAGACTTTAATGTAATTTAATTTGTTTGAAATCTATTGGAAAGAAAGTCCTCTGACATGTTTGAAATGGTCGATTTAAAGTTAATTGTCAACACATATGACAAATTAAATATGATTATATATTGTTAGGGAGCGTTTCAAATAATCAAAATGTTAAACAAAAGACAACTAAAAACGTCACGTTTTTATTAATAAGTGTAAATGTATTTAATGAAAAGAATGACATAAATTTTATTGCCTTGATATAAAATATATATGGTTGAAAGTTCTGCATAATTTTTTGTGCATATGTGTTTAAGAGTTTAGCTTCGTTAAAGTCAGACGAAATAGATTTGTGAAAAAAAAGACAAATATTGTATTGCTGTAAGTGTCTGAAATTGTAAGTAGTGAACAAATTCGTCTCGGTGTGTATGAAAGCAGAAATGGTATCTATATTCCTCTTCATTTTTTGCTGCCGTGAATTAACATAGAAAAATGAGAATCAATAAGTGAGATTTGAACGAGAGAGTGAGACAGTGTGAAAAAGGTATGTCACCCCCACAAGACTTGTGGTTCACGGCCTGTGACTCGTTGTAATGCTCTTTTTTTTTGTTAAAGGTAGATGAGGAAAAAGGAGAAAGTGAGAGATGAAGAAAATGTATGTCACCTGGACTTGGTTCCCGGTAGACGACCTGTGATTTTTTAAGTAAAAAAGAGAAAATCACACTAAAACAATAGAAATTGATCAAATTTAGGATAGTTTGTAACTCCTGATTAGCCAATAACTAGGAGGTGGTATCAATTTTGCTTTTACAAACGTCGGAATAGGGTAAAATTTAGTAAGCCAACAGTCTTATATTAAGGGTCTCTGCAAAAACTAAAACAACCATTGTTTGCTAAGTCGTATACATACGTTTATATAGTAGTGAGTGACGAACAATCTATTATTACATGAAGTGAAACTGAAGGTTCTTGTAGTTCTAAAAATAGATAATGATAATTCCGTGGACGGATAAAAGAAAAAAAAACACCAACAAAAGGTATATACTTATAAACAGGTAGCATATACTCAGAACGAAAACGTAAAATTTTCTTTGCATACAATGAGGAAGAAAGGGTTAAAATCTGAAGACTAACAGGACATAGCGAGGACAAGAGAGAGAGGTGAAGGCTAACGACGATATTAGAATGGATAGTAAAACGGGAGGCATAAAAATATACCGCTAAAAAATCATAACCAATAGTGTGTTTTGGGGAGCTATGGTCGTCTATGTCCTAAAGGGTCATAGAAAATAATAGAAAATCACTAAGAGATACGTATTAACCAGTCATTCGTATAAGCCAGTTGAGTGCCATACGTGGTACACGCTTTGGCGATCAGGTCTATTTCGGTACATCATTGACTAAGCAGAAGATTTTTTTTCCCATAAAAGTTTGCTATTTCAATCTGCGGTAAACTGATTGCTAGCCAAGCCTACAGTCAGCCCTGATATTCAACCTAAGTTGAGAAAAGGTGGATACATACATTTTTCAAAGCTATTTTTATATAAGAGAATATAAAGAACTTATATAAAATTCGAAGTCGCCTGTCCGATTTGTCATTCCGGGCTGATATCAACAACGCCCATCCACTTTAACTAGTATTGAGTTTTAAACATTCATATATATGTATAATTTTAATATATATATATAATTTTAATAATCTGTATATGCATATGATTTTAATAAATATGTATATGCATATAATTTTAATATATATATATATATATATAAAAATTTACTATGTACGTATATAGTTATATAATTGCAATATATATATTTAAGGACTTTGCAACACAAAAGAAGTCATTTACAAGGCTAAGGTACATGATTTAAAGGCCAAAAATAAAATATATTTGAGTTCAACCAAAGACACATTTAAGGTCAGGTGGTTCAATCAAAATTCTTCATTCAAAATAGAAAACTTAAAAAAACTGTACAATATTGGTTAGCCACGTGTGGATACTAAAATCAAAATATGGAAAAGACCCAGACATAACGTGGAGTATAATAACAACAACCAAGTCTTACTACGGTAGAAAATATGTAGATTGTGCCAGGAAAAAAAGTTAGAGATTATGCTATTCACAAACAAAAACGAACTACTGAAGGAAAGAACGGAATTTATGAGTAAGTATAACTATACTAAACCTAACTCTTAGGGTCATACATCCATGGATAAAAACGTTATAATTCCTTGTAATTTTAATAATTGCGCGTTCAAAATTTCCCTGCCATGTGGTGGCAAAAAAAAACAACAACAAAAAACAACGTTATGTGAGGGTTCTAAAAAACAGTAAACGTTAAAATCAGTTATTGAAAATCGCCTAAAGACACCACTCATGGTAGAAACATATGTTGGGTAATAACACGTTTACAAATAGAAAATATTCAAAAGTTCTGCAATATAATTGTACTGAAAAAATTTTAATACAAATGAGCACTGGTCTAATCTTATTATGACCAGAAACTAAATAATTAAACAATCTATCTATCTATCTATCTATCTATCTATCTATCTATCTATCTATCTATCTATCTATCTATCTATAATTAAACACTATATTTCTGCCGTGATTGCTCAAAAACGTGTAAAATTTATATTATCGAAAATGGAAGACTAAAATTCTTGCTGTTTCTAAACTAAATAACTCCATAAATCGAAACTAGTGATGACAAATATACGAATTTCAATGCCCTGTAAAAGATTGAGTTAATTATCTTAAATCTTATACCTACAGTAACGATATTAACAATTCTCGGAGTTAACGCCTTACATGCCACAAATCTAATAATAATGGTGCAATAAAAAAGAATTATTATTAAACCCTAATTTTCAAGAACCATTGAAAAAACGTTTGCTGAAAATACAAAGTATTATTTAAAATTACAATATCAATGCATTTCGTTATTCGAAGGGTACTACATATCAAACAATATTCTTCTGCCATATATGATTCACAATGGAAATTGAATTTTGAAAGTTTTTTTTTCAAAAAATAGACAGTCGCTCACGCGAAACGCAGCCGTTTGCGTCACGTGACAGCTTTAAAGAATTTTTTTTTCAAAATTACAAAAAGCAACACAAATATTACATTACAAAAATAATGAGTACATAAAAAAACATTTGAAAATAACATGCTTTAAAATGGCCAGTGAAATGGCTGAAAGCTCTTGGAAAAGTGAAAATTATAGAATACTTTTACTCTTTAGCTCCAACAGAAAACGGTTAAGAATAATTAAATAAAATAATATTATTGTCGGTTGTTTTTAACGAAACATATTTGCAAATATATATATATATATATATATATATATATTAGAGTTATAGTTTAGAACATGTACAAATTGTAATTTACTACAAAAATGTACATTTTGTTTTGACATAGAAAAAACAATGTTTCATCAGATGGTTAATAATGATGGTAATATACGTTACTTTTTGAAAACGAAAATTTAAAATTCTCCTCTTTTGGAATTTTCCTTTTAAAAAATAATGATTATTGCCATAATTATTAACTACCTGCTGAGACACTGTTTTCTATGTTTACAGGAATGCATTCAAATTATCAAATTTTCAAAATTAAACCTGTTCAATTAACGCTAAGAACTGTCATGATCGTCTAAATACACCTTAAGCTATAGTTGATTTCTCCTACGATAATATAAGTAGATATCTATGATCTATCCCCTAGCATACATTGATTGATTGTCCCATCTTCTGATAAATAATTTTATTTTGGCTTTACGGATAGATCATCCACTAAGTCAACTACATATATTTGACTACATTTTTCCCCGTCTTTGTCACTTCTTCACTACTTTAAGTGAAAAAATTCTTAAAGAAAATCCTGCAACCGTTTCTCGATGACACGAGATAACATTTCAGACGTGCTAAATGCTACATAGGTATCATTCAATTTATTTCATCACTGGTAGTGAAAACGTTTGAGTCTCAAGTCATTTTAAGTCTGTAAACTCTTATTCTCACAATCGAATTTCTCTCATCCATTATAACATGAATTTTATTGGTTCGCTGAGACAAACCCACTAAAAACACCCCTCCTTTGTTTGAATATAGTAAAAAATGTGTTAGTTTTAGTTGTAGTTTCTAGATATGGTAATTCCTAAGAGGAAAAAAAAATTATCTGACTGACGAGTAGCTAATAAGACAGTACTGAAATACAACGGCTCTTGTGTTGCAGTGAACTATGTTTTTTTTATAAACTTATAATAAAGATATAACCATATTTAATGTAATACGAATACCGAACATTCTTAATAAAGTAAATCGCTACAAACACTGGAATGCTAAACCATTAGTTGGTACTACTTCTAAGACATATATATATATATATAGAGAGAGAGAGAGAGAGAGAGAGAAAGAGAAAGAGAGATAGATGGATACATAGAAAATTTAACGGTAACTTTAGGTAATTTCGAAGTCGAAAATACTTTGCTCAGACAAGTGAAAAACTCCTTTGATTTAGCTTTATATATAGAATACTCTCAGCTATAGGGAGTGTATAATGATAATATACACGCAAAAAGTGTGCTTCCTTCTACCGAGCGCCCATAGCTCAGAGGTAGAATTGCTGACTGACGCCAATTCGGTCGGGTTTCAATCCTGGTTTAAAAAGTAGTCAGATTCTAACCGTAGTGATGAACTGTGATACAGCGAAACAGACCTGTCTGCAGATGACTATTTACACTCTCACACCCGGATTGACAGTATTATTAGCTACTCGTCAGTCACACCTGGAAGAATGGTAGACTTTGAAAAACAGTAGCTACTCTAGCATCTACGCATCGTTCATTCAGCAATGAACTAGAACAGTCTCAGCCATTGGGCGTGTATAATAATATATACACGCTAAAAATCTGCCTCCTTTTACAGAGAGCCCATAGCTCAGAGTTAGAATCGCCGACTGACACCAATTCGGTTGGGTTTCAATCATGGGTTAAAAAGCAATTGGAGTCTAATTGTACTGATGAGCTGTGATACAGCGAAAGAAATCTGTCTGAGGATAACTATATATATATATATATATATATATATATATATATATATATATATATATATATATAAAAGTAAAAAGTCCTAGACGTTTTTTTAAATAATGATCATCACTCAAACAATGAACTTAATATGCGGAACCACGAATATGCTAAAGGGCGAATTGTATACCATTTATTGATATCCAGGTTTCAACCATATCAGATTCATCAGGCATTAAGGTCCCTTTCTATCTGATGAGACCAATATGGTTGAGAAATTAAAAATCAAGTAAGTGATGACTATTTCGTCCTTTTAAAAAAATATATATATAAAGGTCTACATAACTATATATATATACATATATATATATATATATAAATAACTTTAAAAAAGAAAGAGTTTTTTAATGTGCTTAGGCGTGTGTCTATGTAAATAAATTTATATAAGCACATATATATTTTATATAAATTGTTACCTGCATAAATATATATATATATATGTGTGTGTGTGTGTGTGTGTGTGTGTGTGTGTGTGTGTGTGTGTGTGTGTGTTAATAAAATAAATGACATGAGGGAAACATCTTATGCTTCATCCCTTAGAGAAATTTATCAAAGCGATGCAAGAAGCGAATCGCTTTGGCGTATCTTTTTTTTCTACTTGACATTTTTTATTAATGTTTTCTTCACATATACGTGTGATTTATGGCTTATTTTTAACAACACGGGTGCAAGTATACACACACACTCCGTTCCGTGTTTGTGCATGAACATATAATCGTGTATATATATATATATATATATATATATATATATATATATATATATTATAAACATTTACGAGTTATGCTGGTAGGGTCTCGTCACATCATATTTCCTAAAATCTGACACTACGATCAAATCATCATTACCTCTTTTTTATATTTTCTTTGGTAAGTCGAAAAATTTCCACACTCCATCGTAAAAAGCAAACAGGAAGAGGGAAGATTCTAGATAGCGTGACAAGGAAAACCACCGAGCATTCAGGATAACAAAAAAAGTAACTTATGAAAGTTTCGAAATTTTGTGCATATAATTCAAAGCATTTTTTTTATTTACGAGCTTTCCTCTTTCTCTGAAAAAGCAACAACAAATAATGAATGAATATACACATAAATGTATGGACGCATTTTTTTAACAAAATCGCTGGAAAAAATATAAAGAAAAGAAAAGAAAATATTGATAAAAAACTTATTTAAAATGTTTTGGTAAAACTTTTTAATGAAAGTATTTGTTTAAAAAAAAGCATCGTAATGACGTGTTCATCATTGATTAAGTTATTGTTATTAATTACCTAATTAGCCGTCTCCTTCCGGATTCGTTATTTCTGCTTATTGAAGTCATCGATTTTTGGAAATTGGATTATTATTTTGTTAAATTTTTCTTTTATTTATTAAAAATCCGTTTGCTGTTGGGATCTCCTTGAGGTCGCTTATGATCAATACTATCAATTTTGAAAAAAAAATATTTTACTTGATCAATTCATCAGTTTCACTTTAAGATGAACATTTTCATTTTTTATATCATATATGCTGTAGAATTAATTTCAAAGCAATTGTTATTGTGTCCTACTTGCTAGAATAATACAAGTGATGAAGGGTATCTATAGATATGTTGAAACCTTATTGCAGTGGCACCAACAAAAAAAGCATTCAGCCGTTCAAAAACAATTGATGGCCAACTTGCGTTGATAAGAGTCACCCCAACTGATTTCGCATCACCATATGAGTACACCAATAGAGACTCCTCTTCTCAACTACTAAACACCGTCTTATATGCTCTTACTTTAATATTTATGTATAAGAGTTCGACTACATCTGATCACATATTAGCGCAACTCCCGTGAGATTTCCAGCACTGACACATTTCAAATCTCATCAGAAGAGCGACAATATCTTCAGAACTTCTATTTGCCTAGTCAATCACAGATGCGAAATGATGGGCACTGATCATTTAAGTATTTTATGACACATCTCAAAATCATTTCCTAATGAAAAACTAGAGAAAAGGATCAGCAATTGGAATGAAAGTAGCAATGTCATCTACATTGAATCCATCAAAGCAAAATGGTTAAAATGGCTTCTGAAAGATGACGTCTGTAAATGTTTGAAACAAATACAAAATAACACATGCCAACTCAATTGAAATTTACCAACACCAGCGACAACTACAATGGATAGCGCTTGTAAGTCGAAGAGAAAATAATGACATTATCAAGATTTTGATTTTTCATGACAAATCAAACAAATAGGTAAAAACGCCCGCACCGACAGTGGAAAGCAAAACGCCTTTCTATAGACTTGTGAAAATTAATTTTAGCATTTTTTTTTATTTAATAAATGTTTAAACCTTTTAAATTTATATCGATAGTATAGCTAACTCTTTGGTCAAGAAATTCTGGATGTTTCAATAAGAAGGAAATTGCTTATATTATTAATAAAAAAAAGCTTTTATATACACCATCTGTATCTAATTTTATATAATTTGCTCTTATCTAACTGGTCTCGTTCCTTTCTTGGACCTTCTTTTATTTCGAAATTCGTTCAGTCCTCTTTGTTGGTCTTAGATGCTCCCTCAAAGATGGCCACAATCCTGACATATATCTAAGTTAGAGCGTATATAGGTTGGTAGATAGAGAAATACCAGTGTACTAGTTTGAGTTCCCAATAAGTTCGTCACATAACTGAGCAGAGTCATGCCGACTTTGAATGTTCGTTACGGCACAGTTATGATGTCCTCACTAGTCAGCGCTTACTTTTCAATCTGCCTTCACAAAACTTCGATGCCGGTAAAGTTTTCCGCATTGATGCTATTAATTCTCTATCTCGCTAAAACAACATTTTATCAGTTAACCATAAAGCAAACATTCTTTACACTAAGCATCATCATAACTCAACATTTTATTCATATATATATATATATATATATATATATATATGTGTGTGTGTGTGTGTGTGTGTGTGTGTGTGTGTGTGTGTGTGGCGCGCGCGCGCATGTGTGTTTGTGTTCGTGCGTGATTAAAAATGATTGATTATGGGCTTTTTTATGCAATTTTTTATGTGACCCGATGATTTTATTTTCTTTTGGGGGCAAAAATTATATAAAAATTGTTTAAATGCCTTGTTTATCTGAGCGCTTTTGTCGATACTTTCAGCCATTTTTGAGGAAAGATTTTATTTTACGGGTAACCGAATGGATGTTTTATTATGTATATTTGTAGAGTATTGTGTCTATTCTATGTTCCAAAAACGGTAAGCATGTTGTTAGCGCGTTTTTAAATGATATTACTAAGTGTTGGGTTTTACTTTATTATTAATAAGACCTCCATTGTTTTAGCCTTTTTTTTTTCGCATGTGGTTGATGATTTGGTATTTGTTACGGATAGGCTTTGGTAGGTCTCCCTCTGTGTTAAAATGAGATCGAACTGAAATCTCTTCCGAAAGATGCAGAGTGTATCTTCGTGTGAATTTCGTGGTTGTATGGTCCATAAAATTGTTTACGAAATTGAATGTATCAAGAACACAGTTCTTAAACTACATGTAAGTTCGTAAATAATGTTGGTTCGCTGTATTTTGGATCTTGCGAGTGAAATGTGTGTGCTGCATAAGAAAATCAAACGAAGATGTATAATATATGCAAAAAAGGAACTCTATAACATATGATAAATAAACACTTGTATGATTTGTGTAAGTTGAAGACTTATTGTCAGACTGTAAGATCTGTAGCAGTTTGTTCATTGCTAAAGCCTCTGTCCCTCTCCCGTCATTCATTTATCCAAGCTTGTGAGGCATTTTTAAGCCTTCCTTCCACAGTATGTGTTCAAAGAAAATTAAGATGTTTTTCACTGATTTTGAGTCTAAATGATATTTCTTCTGACATTTCTTTAAAACGTTCTTGTTGCTTACTACCTAATATGATTATAATGACGGTTGTTGTGTCAAATAATTTGTAGGGAATCAAGTGAGACTTCTCTGAAAATATGACTTATACGTCAGCATATTTGAATAAGCTTCCCTTTGTAGTTTAAATCACTTTTGGCGAATAATTTTACCGTAATTATTATCACAAGATTATTAAAGATAAAAAAAAGAATAGGTTTGTTTATTTTAAAATTAGAAAAAGATGAGCATCTGTAAAACATTTTCGACTAAAAGTTGTACACATTTAGGAGCAGAAAGTGAAATGACTCAGTCAGTTAAGTGCCATACGTGATACACGCTTGGGCGATCATGTCTCTCGAAAGAGACATGACTGACTGGGCAGAAGATTATTCCGCAGTAGGTTGCCATTGCTTTCTGCGGTAGACTGGTTGCCGTCCAAGGCTATAGAACCCAACCTGTCTTGTTATTTAACCCATAACTAGCGTAAGTGAATGCAATGAATTCAGCTGGAATTCTAAATCGGCTCCCCGATTTCTCGTTCCCAGCCGATATCCAATGCACCACAACGCACATCAGCGAGTTCATATTCCGGCGTTCCTTTTCTTACAAAACTATTTGTTTATAGTATGCGTTCATTTTTCTCGCTCACTCCAGATATGTGATTAGAAACAAATCTACAAAAACTATAATTCTAAATTGAAAATAAAGTGTGCGAAAGTCTGAAAAATTCATTCAGTTAAAAAAGCCAATATATATATATATATATATATATATGCTGCAATTCTTCAAGCACACATGAACTTATGATGAAAAAGATAATGAAATTTAATTTGATGTCTTCAGTACTGAATCTTACGGAGTGTATTAAGTAGTTCATTATGTTTGCTCTTTTTGATTAAGAGAAATGGAGAAATATGTAATTATTCCTTTTATATATGTACGCTAAATTTCACTAGCCAGAGAGTCGTCCAATGCAGCCGTATTTTCATTTCCTTATTTAATAAAACCAAACAAAGTTTTTAAGTGATTTAACAGAAAGAATCCACTAAGAGAATATTGACTGTATTTTACATCAATTTTACTAACTGCACTTTTAAGAACGGACATCAGTTCTTTTTCTGGTGAAAGCTTGTTTCTGAAATTCCTTATTTGAAGGAAGAATTTTGTTTGCAGAGACGACAAGTTGGCAGCGACATTCAGAATAACAATATTGAATGGGTTTTTGAAATGATTTGAATACCCCTAGAAATGATTTGAACACCCCTAGAAATGATTTGAACACCCCTAGAAATGATTTGAATATCTCGGTCTGAAGAAGATGAGAGATTAAAATGAAGTAAGGATCGATGTCGGAGAGAAAAATAATATTTTAAAGGAAGGAAGCAAATACGAAGGAGAAAATCACCACATAATTTTCAAGAAATGAAGAAAATGTAATTTTTTTATATAAGTTAAGACAATGGTATAATAAGCGAGAATTTTAACGTCTATATATATATATATATATATATATATATATATATATATATTAAACGAGTTCTTCGTCTCCCAGCATTGTAAGTAATTTATTTTGCCTTGTCTGTTTCCTTAATTCCCTTAAAATTAAAGCCAACGAGAACCCTTGACATGAGTTGGCCGAAAGGTTCCTCGGGTTTGAGTAATATGACGTCTCTTCTTTTTAAAGTCATATATATATATATATATATATATATATATATATATATATATATATATATATATATCCAAGTATGGGTGGAATAATATTCCCCATCCAAAGAAAAACTATTTTTTAAAAAGTGCTCAATACAAAGTAGAGCTAATAATAATAAAATAATAATAATTATATTTTATTATATATATATATATATATATATATATATATATATATATATATATATATATAGTGTGAGAGAGAGAGAGAGAGAGAGAGAGAGAATTGCAACCTATGAAGACGGAGAGAATAATCTAAAAAATTATCTAATTAATATAAATTATCAATTATATAGTAATCGAAATCTCAATTGATATTATCCAGAGTAAATATACGAAGAAGAAAACTCAGCATATAATTAAATAGTTATATATCCAGAATTTAAATCAGCAGTTTAATTAAAGATCCTCTTAATTGCATCGTTCAGACAGTTGATGATGGATTTATAACCGTTTAATTTTGTCGATTTTTTCTCATTTTATGTGTTTGCGTGTGTGTGTCTGTGTGTGTCAAACAATAACAATATATCAATGTAAGGCAGTAAATAACCGCCTTCGCAGACATGAATCATCAAAAGGAGCTCAATACGTTCAGGAGAACGTAGAGTATATATATACATATACATATATATATATATATATATATATATATATATATATATATATATATATAGTTAGATCTTGAAGGCTGCGACAAAGCATTTAAATATACACAATGATTCAAGCAAATTACAAAACTTTACTATATATATATATATATATATATATATATATATATATGACGAATTGAAAAGACAAGAAAGAATTTGTTGAATCTTATCGTATCAACACTTTATCAAAAGGAAACGTTGGCAAAATTACAAAACAAAAGATGACATTTTTCCACAGAAAGATAGTAAATGAAGAGAGCAAAGTTTGAACACGATTAAAAAGTTTTATTGGTAAAACTATTCACGAATAAAAGAATAATAAACGAGAAATATTTGTGATGATTTTCTATTTTAAAATGGAAAATCCTAGAAACAACAAGATCTTGCAACGCACTTGACGACATCTGCCCTTTATGTTTAAGTGAAACCTACACATTCTAAAGTACCCCAACAGTAGCGAACTATTAAACCGTAGAGACGAATTAGCAGTATTATGCGAACATCGCAAATATTTCTCGTTAAAATTTAAATAAACAAAAAAAGCACCCCACCCACACGAGCCCCCCAAAATGCAATAAATACACATAATCAACCCTATTAATAAATAGAACAAAAAACGTAGAAATAAAAGATAACAAACCCCACACCACCCCAACAAAAAGTCCATCTACCTGTAAATGGTAGAAAAATAAAAGAAACTATCGACACTGCAATAAACAAAAAACCATATATCCCAATACAAAATAACCAAAACTAAACAAAAAAGTGACCATCCCAAAACTAAATAACACATATCCTCTAAACCAAATAGCAGCACCTTAAAAGCCATAAAAAATCGACTAGACCATTCAAAAATCACACACCACTCATATCACTAACAACGACGCCACTCCTACTTCATCCAGACAAGATAAATAGGAATCCTGTCCTGAACTTAACTACCACTCCTAGCACCTAACTCTAAGACTTAAATAAGGCCAACAGAATCCAAATAAGCTCCCAACCCCAGTTGCCACTAAAAGAGCATATTCACCACAAATAAACCGTTTTTTCACTAGATAATTTTCATTCAACCTCCTTCACCAGATGAGAAGCTCCCAAAAAACAAGTTTAGCTTCGAAACGCGGAAATTTTTGTGTAGTGATACTATGAATTTAGAAACCATTGTAACAACGATTACAATATAAAGCTCTACGTTTGTATCGAACACACTTTATTAAAGTAAATGCATGAACAGCAGGTTAAAAAACCTATGAGTTCCACAACTTTTTTACAATATATATATATATATATATATATATATATATATATTAATCATATCACTCCAAGCAAGGCGGTGTCGCCACTGATGTGCATGGGGCTACTTAAGAGTAAAATGATTAGAAAAGTGAAAGCCGGAAACCACATCCTAAACAGGGAGCAAGGGATGAGCCTCTTCACCTGTTCAATAGATATGGGTGGAGTGTGAACTGGGCGATAGTTCAGTCTATCTACTCCAATTGAAAAAAAAAGAAAAAAAGAAAAGAGTGAAAAGATTGGAAAAGAGAAAGCCGGAAACCCCACCCTATGACTATATATATATATATATATATATATATATATATATATAACCGATGAGCGTACTTTTATCCTAATGAATATTATGTTCAACCGATTAAATTTCCCGAGAGTTCAAAAACTATTTAAATGTGTTATAATTTACATTTAATATGTAGATAGATATAAGGATCAAAGAGCTAATATTGTAGATATGTAAATTTTTATTTTTTACGGTCTCAGATTAAAACAAAAGTGTTTTGCAAACCCGTGTTATCATAGAATTAGCAGTTCTGAATAATTGAATATACTGAGTATTAAAAAAAAGATGATAAACATATGTATTCTGCACTCATTATAATATAATTCACTATCTGATCCCGCATTCCCAGCTTGGTTAGGATGAATCACAACTTTTCGGTACACTCAGATGTTTTCAAGGTATCAATTGATCAGGGCCTGGCGGCTGATCTCTTCTCTGACTTATCTGCAGTACAGGGTGACCCCAAAAACGGAAATATGGGATGGTGGTGCTATCTCAAGAGTAAAGTGTACACGACACGACCAAGAACTCTGGTTGAGTTAAAACAGAGAATTCAGGAAGAAATTCACAGTATCCCAGCTGAGATTTTGCCGCGTTCAATGAGGAATCTCAACATCAGCTTGTAAAAATGTAAAACAAACCATCGTTGTAAAAGAAAGAACTATTAAAAACGTTGAAGCCAATAGACCAAAATATCGAAGGATTATTGGTAAACCGAAATAAAAATCTAGCATTTTGTTTAGCGTAATTGCTGCGAAAATTAATATAATCCCAAAAATGACACCGTGATTCGAATTCTCATTTCATTATTGAGATCATTGGACCTTCTAATATTTAGAGCTATTCAGTAGCAGGATGTTTAAAGAAAAACTTTCATTCTTTGTTCGCATAAGATATTCATAGTTACGGGAAAAATGACTCCTGAAATTCTGCTTCTACTAAGATAAGTAGACGTTCTCGGTACTGTGGGGGATTTGGTATTTGCTGGGTTGTATGTGCTTCCGTATTTTACGGGTCTGGCTCTCTAGATTATTTCCCCCACAAATACAACACTCTGTTTTACAATCGCGCAAAGTGAAAGGAATAATTCACAACGGACATTAAACATCAAACAATTTATTATGTGAAAAATAAAATGATACGTGGAAACAAATAAAATACATGATGCGAAAATTGCCTTTTGGGAAATAAAACTTGGCAAGAAGTTAAATTTGTTCAAAGATGTGTATAAGTTTACTTTAGCAGAGTCCGTAAATAAGTCTTTCCTACTTACATTTAGTTCATTTCAGGTGGCGACAGCGTGTCGCGTTGCTGGAAGAAAGTTCGTCGGTTTTTTCTTTTCAAGGTCCTCGGAGCTAGGTCATGAACTTTGGCGTGGAAGAAATTACTTGGCCGGACAAAGTATCGGTGGCATGCGGACTTAATGGCTAGCTTGGTGACTGACCTTTTTTTTCTAACTGTGTGTATTATATACATTAATAGGGGATCAACGAATCTTCCTAACATTAGGGTGTGAAAACATTTATTGACCAATCAGATTTATTATTTTACTATTTTGTTTTGGGGCCTAAATATTTTTGTGTTAATTTACTTCCGATCCTATTTTTCTAGAATGTTCTTATTCTAAGTTTTTAGCTGATTGTTTGGGAAATATAAAAATGTAATCTAAATTCTACTGCCGTTTTGATCCAATTTTTCTAGAATGTTTTATTGTGATTTCCTGTTGCTTATTTTAATAGAAAAAAAATATGTATCCCATAGTACCTACTGCAACTTAACATTTCGAACGTTTGATTAAAACACTAATTTTCTGACGATTTCGAAAAGCACCTCTCACCTAAATACTGTTGTTCTGTTGTATATTGTAACTGTCCTACGTCAAGAATTTTCCAGATGTTTAAATAAAATTTTAAATCCATCAGGATTATTTTTTCTAAGATCGATCTGTTCGAGTCTCAGATGAAATTTATCTAAAACAGAAAACTGGAAGGAAAGCAATGATGGCGTAATTCTCCAATCCATCATAAACATTCAGTATGTGGGATAAGTAAATGCTAAACAATTAAGATATCTCGGCGTACAGATCAATTATAACAAATTTAGCATTAGGGATAGAGAAATGACGAGAGAATAGGCTACCTCAACACCGCAAACTGCTAAAAGGTCAATACATCAACCTTAAACTCGAATGATGTTAAAAATAGCATCGTCAGGTCCAGAACTTCATATTGATGCCATGCATGCTATCAAATTCGTTCAGAAATATTTAAACTATCAACTGTAGGCAACTACTTTCTACGATCTATGATAAAACGTGACCTTGAGTGAGTGAGACCCAAACGTTTGATCAAAGAGCATCCTTCTTTGAACTTTCTAACGTGGCGTTATAAAATCAAATAAAACTGTACCAAATAACAGGCACCACACCATTTGAGGACTACCAACATCGGGAACAACTAAAATGGATAACACATGTTACTCAAAGAGAAATAGGTGACATAATCAAGATGTTTACATTCCACACTACTTTAAATAAAAGGATAGGAAGCACATTCCCATCAATAAGGGAAAGGGCGATAACAACTACCAAACTCGAAAGAATCTATTTTTCTAAAAGAATATTTTAAGAGAAAGATTTTGTAAATTTCAATCAAAACCAGTATTGGCTGTTCGGGTAAATGTCAAATGTTTCTTTATAAGGACATACCTAATATTAGGATTACCATAACAATAATCAGTAACTACAAAGGACTTCAGATGCCTCAGTGTATGGATTAATTATATCAAATTATGTATAGGAGAAAAGAAGATAGAACATAGAATTGTTTGCGGCAGAATAATTTCGTCCAATACCAAAAACTGTTAGAAAACAACACATCACCGTTAAAACTCGAATTATATTCTTAAATAGCCTCGTGTGATAAGGGCTTTCATATGGATGCAATGCGTGCTATCAAACCCGTTCAGAAATATATAAACTATCAACTATATACAACTGCTTTCTAAGATTTATGGTAAAACATGTCTTGTCGCTGATGAGACCTGATGATTTGCGCAATAATCATACTTCTTTAAACATTGTGGATTGACGCTACATTATCACAAACAAAGAACTGCGTTGGGTAATATAAACCACATCAATTGAAGACTAACAGCAACAAGTAAACTGTAAATAAGAAAAAAATAACGACATAGTCAAGATGTTGATATTCCACACTAGTTCAAATAATAGGTTAGAAAAGAAACGCTTATCAATACTGAAAAGCGGGATCACAGTTATTGGGATTGTGAAAACTATGCTGTTGGAATTTCTAAGATAGAAATAGCACGAGTAACTTGAAAAGAAAATAATAACATAATCAAGATGTTAACATTCCATAAGACTTCAAATAGAAGGTTTAGAAAGAAAACCCCGGTTAATACTAGAAACAGCGGTTAAAGCTACTGAACTTGAAGCCTGTTTTCCTAGAAAAAGTGTTTTGCTGAAAAGATTTAATATATTTCAACCGAAAGCAGTATTAGTTGCTAAGTCAATGAATGATAAATGTGTCCTTGTAGAGAAAGGTTTAACATTATTATAATATATATATTATATATTATAACATTATTATGTCCATTATTATATATTATAACATTATTATTTCCATTATTATATATTATAACATTATTATTTCCATTATTATATATTATAACATTATTATTATATATTATAACATTATTATATATTATAACATTATTATTTCCATTATTATATATTATAACATTATTATTTCCATTACAGTGATACTAAATTATATTTGTACTTGATGTTACCCCTGAATATTAAACAATTGTGATGTCTCAAAAACTGACTCTAAAGATGGCTAAAAAAAAACCCTCAATGGTAGATTCTTTTGTCGTTTGATATCGGTGGGGGTAACATTTTAACAAGAATTTAGGAGCGATAAGCGTACATCAAATGTCCTGTAATTCATTATTTAAGGGCTCTATCTTTATTGCACCCATAGCAGAAGTGGTGTGTCTACGGTAAGTTAGTTGGAAAAAAGTAGCCTTCTTATATCTTTTCTTGAATTTGACCTTCTCATTTTCTTAGGCATACTGACAGCTCACGGCAAGAGAAATCCCAAACAAGTACATTACTTAAAGCAGTGAAACGTGTAGAAACGTATTTTCTGAACAGTTAACTATTATAATACTCACAAATCAAATAGTTGCAAGACTATATGCTAAAATGCCTTTGCAATATGTTTAAAATAATGCTAGGTTCTTAATCGACATTATCTTAAATATAAGTTTTATAACAGTGATTTTCTAATTAATAAGTTTGATTTTATATTGGGAAAATACATTGGGTATTTACTGTACATCTTTGCCTCAAATACTAATCTTGTTGATCATTTCCGACAACCTGCTTTTTCTTATTAGCTGAGCACTCTTTGAACTTCTACCACAGTAAACGAATAAAATGAAAAGTTGCCGGAGTATGATTCCAGAGTGAAAATGATACATTATTTATATAACCGTAACAGAAAGAAATTAAAGCATTATATTTATGAGGAACATAGTCAGTTTTACAAGTAACTTATCTTCAAATCCTCCAGACAATTAGTAAAACTTCTTAAATGCTCCCCGTCGTCCTTGTAGATGAGTTATTCGAAGACCTTCTTACGAAACTCAGTAGAGATATTCGAAACCAAAATTTCGCACGCTGTATTCTAAATCAATTAAACCGTTTTTGTCTGGCGAGTTGAAATTCCTGTTGAATTCTTTGCATTCAGTTACTGATCCGTCACTTGTTTCCACTTATAAGTTAAACAATATGAAAGATTGGGTTCTATAGAATTGGCTGGCAACTAGTCTACCGCAGAACGCAATGGCAACCTACTGTGGAATAATCTTCTGCCCAGTCAGTCATGTCTCTTTTAAAGTATGATCGCCCAAAGCCTGTATCATGTATGGTACTTAACCGACTAACTGACTGACTATCTGGCGAAGCAAAAGATTCTTATTTATAAACCTATTCTTTTCATCGTGCCGTTTAATGTACTCAGTAAAACGGATGAGAGGTAAAAATATAAGCAAAAATACAAATAAGATATGAAGATATAAATTAAATACACTAAAATGATAAGAGATGTTTTGATATTTCTGTCTATTATCATACTTTTAAAAATTACATTATTATTATTATTATTATTATTATTATTATATGATGTGAAAGGAAAGGGGGATGAAAATAAGAATTTTATAAAACACAGCTTTCACAGTAGATACACGGTTGCTGTAAATTGTCTGCATCCTCCAGGCATCAATTAAACCACCTCTAATAAACTTAAGGTTCTTATCTCTTGTCTGCGTTGGTTTTAATTAATTTGTCATTTTTATGTTCAAAGTCAAATTCATACGGCTCCTCTAACAAGCTCATGATTATCGGGCATATTTGACTTTTTTTTATTATTAATTAGAGACAATTGTTGTCAATTATATTATATTGCTTCTTTACTGTTTGTTGAGAAAGTTACTTTTCTAAATTTTGCATTATTTTAAAGCTACTTAACGAGTTTATTTTACGACATCCTGGCGCCGAATTTATTTCAAATAAATGATGCTTGATGAGTGACTTTGATCTTTTGCAGACGAATTAATATAATTGCAAAATATAAGGAGAACATGTCATATCGCCGTAAATGCAGAACATGATTGGTAGACTTTTGCATTTTTTTTTCAATTTCGTGCATACGCTTTGTATGTTTTTGATATTGTGGAATGCACAGTGTACTAGGGTCAGTTGGGCACCGTCTATGAGAAAATGTGCGTCATGACACAGTTCACTCCGACAAAAATTTGGAAATATCATGTTGTAATAATTGGCATTCGCACCGGAAAATCGAATACAAACATTTCAGTGTATGTGCGTGTCAATCTGAGAACATTGCAGAGAAATCAGAAAAAAGGTGATTAAACCGAGAACACTAATCATGGGTATATAAGACCCAAGGCAAACGGCGCCATTTTAGTTACAATTTAATTAAATTTTCAAAGGAAGTAAACACCTTGATTATTATATTCAGTTGAGCGAAAGACGAACAAAACACTTATATCGAATACCAAAGATGAATTGATGGCAAGAATTATGACAGTATTCGACATCAAAATCAAGGAACACGACCAGAAGTGTAGCAACAGATTCCTAAATTTTGGAGGCTGTGGTTAAAGCGAATAGCGATTTTATTGAGTAACTTAATTTATATATATTCGAATCAACTTAAACTGATTGGTATTGAGTAGTGAAACACTGCCGAAACGTTTGTTATGCGTCTAAATGAAGGCAATAGGTCCCTAAGAAAGGCATACGAGGAAGACTATACCAAAAAAATTAAGAAAAACATTCCCATACTAATATATTAATTATTGTAATTATTTATATTGTTCGGGCTGTGGTATATATATCCAATATAGAAACCAATCAGTTATTTATCAGTTATATATATATATATATATATATATATATATATATATATATATATATATCAATTATTTAACCCATAATTGAAGGGAAGAGACGGATTAGTACTTTTCCCAAGCGATCATTTTTCGGGCTGTGGTATATATATATATATATATACAATATATAAATCAATCAGTTATTTATCAGTTATATATATCAATAATTTAACGCATAATTGAAGGAAAGAGACGGATTAGTACTTTTCCCAAGCGATCATGTCTTGAAAGAGACATGACTGACTGTGCAGAAGATTATCCCACAGTAGGTTGCCATTGCTTCCTGCGGTAGACGCGTTGCCAGCCAGGAAAGACATACGAGGAATACTATACCATGAAAACTATAAGGAAAATACTCCCAGACTAATATCTTAATTATTGCAATTATTTTTATTGTTCGAGCTGTGGTCTTCATCTTTTTTGTTATATTCTTGACGTTTGCTAGATCCAGTGACTTGACCCAAACAGTTTTGAGCTCAAAACCTAGCAACAGCAAAATTAATTCTTATTATTTCAAGATATTTTATGTAATTTTGGTAAATTTATCTGTTTACATAAGATGCTAGTGTGATTTTTATATTTGCGTAATTCTGACGACAATTCATCTATCGCACTCTGGATTTGTGTGGAATTAAACGTTTTTCCGGACACAATATATTAAGTAAATGATAGAAACATAAGTAAATACTTTAGAGCAAATAATGTTTTTATTTTTAGTGTATTTTTTCTCTTATAAATTAAGCTCAAAACAACGGGTTAATAAATTTCTCTAACCGTGTAAACATCAGAAAATTTCAAACTGATTCCGGGTAATCTCCTATGAAATTTTAAACTGAACTAGTTTACGTGGACTAAGCGGAACTAACCTAAGATGTAGATGTGTTATCCGTTAATGGTTTGTTTAATGGCTGTCAACGCTTTATGGGTTACTTGATGCTGCAATATATTTTTCCTGGGAGTTTGGAAGTTATAAAACTATGATATATGTTATTCTATCTTAACAATTGAATACATGGGAGATGATACTCAGCTGCACATAATTACGAGAAACATTAATATATGTGGTTTATGTAGTAGTTTGTTAAACTTATATTTTGAAATAGTCTTTTTTTTTTAAATAAATTGAAATATATGAAATATTTCAGCGGACCTCAAATGAAATGACTATATCGAATCCATTGCTAAATCCGCTTCTATGAAAGTCGGTTCTTTGTGTAGGGCCAGGAAGTTTTTTCCGTCTAAATCTATCCTGCACATATATAAATCTGCCATCCGCTCGTGCATTGAATACTGCTGCCATATCTGGTCGGGTGCCCGTGCTATTCTCATCGGGTTTCTCGATAAGTTTCAGAGGATGGTCTGTAATGTGATAGATACCGACTTGGCAGACCGCCTGCAGTCTCTCTCCCACCAGCGCGACGTGGCTTCCCTGTGTCTCTTCTATAAATACTTTCACGGCTTCTGCTCCGATGAACTTAGATCACTGGTGCCCCCTAAATACGAATTTGCACGAGATACTAGATTAGCAACTAGATCCCACCCTTTTACAATGAAACCGATAAAATGCAACCGCAACTTCTACTCCAACAGTTTCTTTCCTCGCACTTCCCGACTGTGGAATTCCCTTCCACATGATTGCTTCCCCGACGGCTACAATCTCCTGGAGTTTAAATATAAGGTCAATAGACACCTCCTAATACACTAACCTGCTCCCATTCCTCCTGACATTCCCTATGTCTAACCACTCCTTCTCTTTAATTTCCCCTATGTAGCCCCATGCGTAATAGTGGCAGTGGAATGCCTTGCTTGGGGTGAGATGATTAAAAAAAAAATATGGATTAATGTAAAGAAACGTTCATTCATGTTGTTTATTTGTTTTATCTATTTGGTTTTGCGGAATATCAACCTCTACGTTTTAGTTAATGCCAAAAGGTAAACATTTTTAGCAATTCCATAACTTCAATAAATATATATTTAAACGCTATTGTAGCCATTCGACTGCAGATAAAATATACTGTATTATTTTTGCTATAGAATTTAATGCTGTTTATTTGTTGTGGCGAAATTTTCGTTGCCAAATTGTTATGACCTATTTGGGCCCGGAAATAAAACACAGAAACAAGAAGTTAGGTTCAAACAGAATAACAGAACAATATATACAATAATAAATTCTAGTAATCGGCAAATAGAAGTATGAGTCCAAACGGTATAGTTACGCTGCGTCTTGACTCTCTTCTGACTATTTCACAGCTGCATCCCTGGGAGTCACTACAGTAATTATTCATAGCGGGGGAAAGAATCTATTTCTATCGATTGGGCACCATAACAGAATTTTATTATAAAAGGGTGTTGTTGGTAATTTTAATATAAAATGTATTACTGGTCATTTTGTTTTTTAATGTATTGTTGGTCATTTTATATGTAAAATCGTATTGCTGGTATTTTTAGTATAAAACGTATTTTTTAGATTTTCACAGTGTTTTTTTCGTTTATGGGTAGACTGATAATGAGCAAATGAAATTCTAACAGGTGCTACCACCCTGAGTCATGGTGGACTTGAAATTAAGGGGAGTAATTAAAGGTGGTTCCCCGCGTCTCAATAAATTCCAATCTCTTGATCAAAAGCCTTGCTACCGGATGTTGTTTATCGTCATACCCAGGAACAGATATTCTCTTACATAGATAGTGAGAAGAAGAACCATCTAGGCCTGTAGATCAGATTAACCGTTCAGATAAGCAAAATGTTGTCAATAGTCCGAAAGTAAATAGCGCAAAAAATTAATTCTTGCATTTTGATTTAAAAAAAAAAACAGATATGGTTTCTTATTGTTCAATTAATGTAAGAATATCCTAATCTTTTTTTTTTCAAACGAACACAAATCTAAAAGGCATGAACATAAAAGATATTTTGCACTTCTTCAAATTCCTTAAAGACATTTATGTATTAATTTTAACTTAAAAACATATTATAGCCACCCTCCTGCTTAAGTACAACTTCAATACAACGCGTAATCCTTGCTAAGAAACTGGTCCAGACCTTTAAGTTCTTTTTTGCATTTCATGGCCGTTTGTTTGTAACCTTTTCGTCATGTAATGTGACGTATTGTCTATGGAAATCCGATCACATCTGTTACTAGTCAATTCCATCGCAGTGACCATGACTTTTTTAGGACATACTTCTTTTTAAAATCATTTCACCCCAAGAAAGACAATAATATAACTAAGAAACAATAGATTACTGAAGAGAAAGAAAAGAGAAGACTTTAAGGTGAAACCCAATCCTAAACGAGAAAAAGCAATAAACCTCTACTTTAGATGTGGAAGTAATGTGAACGGGCCGGCACATTCTTTGAGGCATCATCATGCAAAAATATCTGACAACCATTAATATGCATGTGAATCTCTACTTTATCATGCAACGATTCTAGATATTTTTTTACTATACATGGTTGTTTGAGAATCCAGGAAATATAAACCTGTTGCTACATACTCATTGATGTTTTTAGTCTGGAATTATTTTTCTTTTAATTTAATAGTCTTCCACGTATGTCTTTCTTAGAAACCTGTTGTTTTCATTTCGACGAATAACAAATGTTTCGACAGTGTTACACTACTAAATACCAATCAGTTTGAGAGTAATGTAGACAATTCTTTTACGTTTGTACATACAGTCTTCAATGTAGTGATACTTCATTGCATGGTACTTTAAAGAGCCGCGCCAATATGCTAGAAACAGCATTAAGATGTTCCCGAGAAGTAAGACAGTTCTAAGATATTTGAATGAACTTGACGGTGATCGTGAAACAGTGGGTGACAAGACCATGTCTTGAGATTATTTCTCAGGAGCGCCCATTTTTATCTGGTTGGAAGTGGTGTCCACATTGTAAACTGCTGTCTTTCTGAAATACCTTTTTGCTGAGATTTCACGTTGTAAGAATCCCTAATCTCTTTCAATTCACCATTTGTGTATTTTAAATGTCAGAAAATTTTATTCTTAAGGCATGAAATTATATTTTGTAACTATTTTGAACGACGTTCCAAATTCAGACGAGAGAGAAATCAGTGCCAGTATAATGTGTATTCTACCCAGTTCGAATGTCTCCGACCTTAGCAAAAGTATATTTAAATATATGTGTTAGGCTCTTTATTGAAACTAATTATTTTCCCTATTATCCTACCATAAATCCAACTTTAACCCATATCAGACAGTTATAATACTTTTTTATAATACGCTTTTTAAGTAGAGTCCCTTACTAAACCTATGACAGAATTTCGTAGACCACATTCAAAATGTAGGCAAAATATACCAGTACCACAAGATATTTAACAGTTTTTCAAACTTGACATGATCTATATTGAAATTAGTTTAAATTAACTAAACGTGAATGATGCAATAAGCTGCAATGATAACGAAATGATAAATTTATGAAGTTGTTCTAAACGTTTTTACTTGACTTTAAATACGACTTCCATCATAATTATACAAATGAGTAAATAATGATGAGCTTATACAAAAATACTCTGCTTGGTATTAAATATGACAGTAGGTCTTCTACATAAAATCAGAGTGCAATATAGATTCGAGGTTCTTCAATGCATTCGTTTTAAGCCAAAAAGATAAATTTAGATTCTTAATAGGGAACAATTTTAGAAAATCGAGTGATGAGGTGGGCAGAAAGCAAGTGATAAAGTAAGATGATGATAAAGCTGAGGAAAAAACGGTAAGAAAACCAGATGAATGAAAAATACAAATATATGTACGGCAAGAAGAGATGGAGACGACAGCAAAGCAGAAAATGTCAGACAAGTTAGCCGGATATCAGCAGACGATATGCGGAAGTTTGCATGCCAGAAATGTATAGAAAAGCAAAAGCAATTGGGAGATATTGATGTTGCTTTTAAGGAGAGACAGAGAAAAAGACAGACAAAACAGAGTATGAAGTGGGAAATTATCTGTGAATTTTTGAATCCGTGACCATTGTTAATCCACGTTTGTACAAGGTTCTTTGAAGATATTTTCACGAATTTAATTAAAAAAATGCATGTTCCGCTAGTCTTAAAACTTATGGCTATAAGCGTATATGTCACTTACATTGTAGTAATTCTCCCTCATTTCGTCCGTATTCTATCGGTGAGAAATAAATTTCACTCGAATAGATTCTTCCGGAAAACAACTGCTTTGGGTATTCCATCTTAATAAAAACATCTAAGTACGATGTTCTTACTTAGTTTTAATAGTTGTTGTCCTCTCCTATCCGTATAAGCCTTTTACGCAATTCTTACCTCGCATTGTACTTAAGCGTTGACTGGTTTCCCGCTCGCCTAAGCCTTGTATGTATTTTGTAACGATCTCTGGTCGGGAAAGCTAGGGGAACATATGTTTGATGGGATAGTGTAGATTTTAAATTATTTATTCTTGGTCCGTCTTTGATTTATGAGACGGCGCAAAATTTGGTTGGTAGATGTACGGTCTTCCTTTGCTCACTCACTGCATTCAAGGCTTAACAACCCTCTCCAACACCTATTTATAGTCATCAACATTTATCTTGAAATCACAAGGAAAGATCTAAGGAGGCACTTGCAGATTACAACTCCAAGAAAAACCATAGTAACTGAATAGTTTGTGTAAATGACTATTAGAACATCTTTACATTCCTGTCTGACCATTTGTCGTTTCTTTGTTTAAACTTTTTTTCTTGATCCAAATCTTTCTCATCAGAGAAAAACCAAAATTTTAAATATCTAGTTGATTTAACTTGCGCAATTAATGCTAGATAGTTATGGTTTCTTTACATACATTAATCAGCTTCTCCACGTGACAGGCGACGATTATGGAATCGTCTAAGGCAGCCAACGACCGGCTAACTTTCAGGCAACGAGCAATCTCAAAATTACTATTCCCTTCCTTTCGGCAAACTATTAGAGCGTGCATTGTTTTTTAATATATGAGCTTGATGCTTGACACCTTATATATGAAAAGAAATTATACTCAGAATAAATGGTACGTAGATAGTTATCTTTTGTCTTTCTGCGCATGTACTGGAATTTTTACATCATAGCATTCTGTGTATGACAAAAAATTTAGATCTGAGAACGTTACTGAAGAAAAAAGAACAATAAGCAAACATGATTCTGGAAAAGAGATGTCGATTGTTATTATTTATATTTTTTTATAAAAAAACGTGCTGCACGTCGTTTACAAAAGGACCACAAAACTGTCTTCGGCAGCCAAACTAAAGATCCACTATCGAATATATTCCTTCTACAATATTAACTCACAATAAAGCATAGGAAATCAAACTCAATTATATTAATAACACTCATCTTCACTACAAGCCTCCATCTTCACCATTAGCAAAAATATTAGTCGAATACAGTCTTGGTAATGAGGATTATAAGGATTTTTTTTAGACACAAAATTAAAACATTTTGGGAGACAAAAAGAATTGAAGAAAAATATTTCAAATATTTATTGTCGGTCATATTTCGGTAAACATTCTCTTATAAATTGCTTTGTAATGTTATAATATTAAGTCTTTCTTAGGCTAATCGCCTTGGTGTTTGTTATAAATATTCTTAACGGTTTGTTTGTAATCAGTTGGACTTTTTTTTTATTTAAGGCATCTAGCCTGGTACATCTGTGTTACTGAGGTTGTAGAATGTACTCCACAACATCCCCACATTGGGATTTTTTATTAGTTAATATTTATTTTATTTATTAGTATTCACCCCTCTTCCTTCTCCAACGCTCTGAACTTTATAATTTCAAGTTTTGATTTAATCTATACATTTTCCGTACGTTTTCTTTTTTTTTTTAAATTGTTCTTAAAAGTTCAACGAATTCTTACTGTCTAGATACCCAAATGTCTCATAAGATAGATGCATAAGTTTCTTTTTCTTGCGGGTATTTCTTAAGTAATTGTTTTCTAATGGATATGAAATTAAGAATTAAATCATCCTTCTTTAATTTTACAAAAATTCACAATATCATGTAAAATCCTGGTTTTCTCCAAATAGAAAAGTGATCGACAATGTGCTTAAAGAAAAAGTCGTAACCAGATTTCGAAAGTCGTTGTGAAATTGATTTTTGAACAATGGGAGCGACTTGCGAGACTTAAGAACTTCGAGAGTCAGTGCCAAATTCAAAAGGACTTTATAAATGACCTCCATCCGCGTCAACCGGTCAGTGAAATGGAAGCAGCGAGAAAGACAAAACTAAAATATAGTTTCAACTTTAAATTGACCCGGAGATAAGGTCCAGTTGCACCTTGTTCTCTTTCTCTTTCCTTGTCTCGTTCCTTCTGAACACATACATTCATACATACGTACGTACGTATGCATACAGACTTTCAGCAATTACTACTACTATTTGTCATTGAACACGAAATCTACTCTTAGCTTCTTAATATGTTTATAATTGCACATTAACATCTATAACTCATGTTATTCTTTCCTTTTAATAAATTTATAATTTAAACCAAAATGTTTATTTTCTGCACACAATTCCACATTTTCCAACCTGCCGACAACTAACCTTCTGATAACAATGAAAACTTTCTGATTATTCTTATGATGATAATTCTGGATAAAACTTGTAAGCAGTAGGGAGTTCGGTTATGTCTAAAACAAGGCCGAATTTAAGGAACATTAACCAACTCCCTGCGGATACATTTTAACTAATTGCAATGTCTTTTTCGTTCCTATTTTTCTCTTTTTACCTTATATACAATCTTTTCAAATCATGGCATTATTACGCCGTCTTCCCACACTCTTTTCAAATTTTAAATTCTCTGAAAAACATTTTACGCAAATTTTGAAAAAAAATTTGTCATTTTTGTAATCTATTTTTATTCTTTAATTGTTCTTGTGATCATCAATTCTGCCAGTGACATGCCTGAAGGCGTATTTGGATTAAGAGTTATCCGGGATAATCTCAAGAATGTTGGGCTGATTCTTTGCTCAATTTACATTAATTGCTTTATTCAAAGCCCTCTTAAATGTAGCAACAAAGCGTTCAGTTTTTCTGTTTGATCTTGCGTGATATGATTGGGTAGTAATATGTTCAATGGAGAATATTTAGCAAAAATTTCAAAATCCGTAAGCAATGAATTTTGTACCGTTATGCTTTAACATGACATCAAGATGCCATATCTTGCAAACAGTTCGTGAAAAGAAAAATGTGTATCCGTAGAAACATTCAGGCGACTCAGTGAAGTTATCCACAAACACAAGTTACTGTGATCCATTAATTACACCGGCGAAATCTATGTAGAGTCTTAATCACGAAATATCTGTCTTTTTTCAACATTGTAATTTCATGGTAGGTGTTTGTTGTAGATTCTTGTTTAGAAAACCACACAATATAATAATAATAACACAAAACAGATATGAGAGGAAAAATGTATGTATATTGAACAAAAAATATACAACCTGTACATGGTTAGTGGATTCAGAAATACTTATTAGTAGGAGTCAGATATATACAGAGAAGCAAGTATGGGTAATAAGTCTATATTCTTGTTGACCAACGAGCGGCGGTTCAACTGCTCTGACAAACACTAAAACTCTAACAACAATAATTCTCTAACACACTACAGACACCCTCTTTCTCTGCAGGCAGGAATAAAAGTACACCTTTGGATTTTTTTTTGTTCTCATTATAAATTCCACTCGAGCAGATCTTACTCTACTAGGTTTGTATTGTCAGCAACTTTTGTACTTGAAGAAACAATCTTTACGTCAGTGCCATCAACCACATCTGTAACATGCAGAAGGGGAGGCTTGTTTTTTACTAGATTCTTGTCAAACGTAGTTCTGTTTTTTTTTTTTTGTGGGGGGGGTATTATAATTTTGTTTTGTCTGTGGGGAGGGTACAAAACATAAATTTCTTTTTACCCTTCGAATGTGCGCAACTCCTGACTTTTCAATGTCTTTGCTTTTTTTTATGCTAAGTCATTTCTAGCAATACCTGTCAATATTTGTAATGTATGGCTCGTTTTGCATTTTGTTCATCATGCGTTTTCTCATTTCTCTGTTTTTGGCGGTATCTAGTCCTTGGACAAATATGAGACACTTGAAATTGTCTGGGAAAGAGCCGACAATTACAAATCATCACAGTGTTTGTTGACGATAGCTGCGAATGTAGAGTAGTTCTAGTTTTCGTCTTTTCTGAGATTAAGGCCCACCTTTTATGGAACAACGAATTTTTTGCTAAATAGCTCTGTGAGGCCTGTCTCAGCCTCATCGAATGTAAGATCATTCGTTTTTTACATGAATATATTTCCACGAACTTCGTGTGTTCGTCTGTGCCTAATTTCCTGAGTAGAAGTATTTAATTTTTCTTTTCACTCCAATGATGTCAGTCGATATTTAAAATATCCTCGTATCGCCTGTAATACTCTCCAAAATTTTTATCTTCCTCAACTGAGTATTCAAAAATTTCTGCTCCTTCTCCGTCATCCTATACAGGTCTGTGCTTGTTAATTTCAACAACAGTTCTGGCGCTTGTGTTTGTCTTTCCTCGTTTGATTTTTGCATTTTAATTTGTCTTTCTTCAATTTATTTTTGCATTTCTATTTGTCTATCTTTGTTAGCCTTTTGCATTTTCATTTGTCTTTTAACAATTTCCAGCATTCCCTTGTAAAAATCTTCCAATTTATTGCTGTTTCGATTCCGTGAGATATTTTCTTTTTATCAATTGCTTTTATCAGTTGCTTTTTATCTAGCAATTAATTCCGACAGTTTTTTTTCTATTTCTCAGTGTTAGTGTCAACAACTAGTTTGTGGTCGACTTCCTTCTATCAACCTGTAGCATGC
The DNA here is from genome assembly GCA_037127315.1 of Ascarosepion bandense. Lineage (NCBI taxonomy): Eukaryota > Metazoa > Mollusca > Cephalopoda > Sepiida > Sepiidae > Ascarosepion > Ascarosepion bandense. The sequence goes on along the minus strand of JBBBDQ010001232.1, from coordinate 2,924,337 downwards.
TTTGTTAAATGATTCGGTGGGGGAGGGAAAGAAAAAGAAATTCGTCACGAATGTGTGTCCGTTACCTATAGTCTCCGAAAAGGCTGAACCGATTTTTAAAAAATTTACACAGTTGTACCAGTTGTACTATAAGCGTCTGCGAGTGTTCTTAGCTAGGTTTTGTGTCGATGTACCCCCGATAAATATCGAAAATCGATAATCGAAAATATCGAGTTATAGAAAGAGTGGGCCGATTTTAATCAAATTTCATACACACCTAGACAAAGACATAAGAAACGATATTCAGATGTTTCATGGTTGCAGTTTTTACAATAGTGCAGAAAATCTATAATATATATAAGACAAGTTGTTTGTGTGTGTGTCTGTTTATCTGCCTGTATGTCTGTATTTTTTCAGCCCTTTAGTTTACTTTTTGCTTCAGGTTTGGCTCTAAGTAGGTATAATTGTAGTTTTTAGTCTCAGCCATGATACCATTTGCTCAGATGACTTATTTAGCCTTCAAACTTCAGTTTACGTCGAAAATACGTATTTGATATCGATACTAGGAAATGAAAATTTCACTTACATCCATTCATTGTTTTTCAGTCTACGATTTCGCTTTAACTGGAAACAACTATTGCTTTTTAGTCTTTCGTGCTAACGTCTAAAGAGTCTGAGCTCCAGCACCATGGATTAGTTTTAAAGCTTTCATTAGACACGAGCAACGCAGGGGTTAAACTGATATATATATATATATATATATATATATATATATATATATATATAATATGTGTGTGTGCACATTTAAATCTATATATACACACATACACTCACATTTATACACATATATACATCACTACATACACATGTATACACCCATAAAAATTTTCCCATGCACGTACCCATACATGTATATGTACAGAATAAACAAAGCGTAATAAAAAACACAAACTTAAGTGATTATGGATGGTGAGAAAGGAAAGATCTATGACTAAGCTGTGACATTCGTCTGCGCAGCTTGTTGGTTCGCTCGTTCGGGAACGGAGCCTACTGCAATGATGATGTCGAAACCGCACCAGTTATGATGACGCTTACGGGGCGCTAGTCGTGATGATCTCGTCATAGTAGCTGGTCCTCAAGACGTCTATTACAACAATGAACTCACTCTCCACACTGTGCTTTGATCTCAGAAAATCAAGTTGTGTAAATTCGGTAGCCGTATTTCTACCATATCCAGACAGAACCCTTGTGTACACTTGTGATTAAAATAAAATAAATAGAGCAACAAAAAATATTAAAATAAGTAAGTTCAAAAAATTGTATGGAATAAAAAGTATTTTTTATATAGGTGTAAGTTATACGGTATTGAGGAAGGAAAGATGAGTAAGAAAGGTTGTATGTGTTGGGATATATATATATATATATATATATATATATATATAATCTCAATAATATCGAGCCTAGTAAGTACTTAGACGGGTGACGCTTTGGGAATAACAGATACTGTAAACGTAAGGACCAAGAATGATCCACCTGTTGTGGAGTTAGATGCACAAAAAAAAATATTTGTTACGGAACAAGTAACAAAAAGTTGCTACCCTACACATCATTAGTTAAAACGGATGAGTTTTATTTCTATTCTATTTTTATATAAATATATTCACATATATATATATATATATATATATATATATATATATATATATATATGTGTGTGTGTGTGTGTTTTATGTAAATATATATAAATATATATATTTATATAAATATAAATATATATAAATATATATATTTATATAAAATATATATATATTTACATTAAAACAGAGCTTGCCCTGACGAGCCGAAGGGTGAAACCTAGGTGGGTTTGTTGGCCCTTACTTATATTTTTCTGTCTTTGTTGCTCTACTTTTGTATTAAGCGCTTTAGTATTAGGGTTTTCCTCTTCGGTATTTTTTCTTTCTCACGAGTACTCCGTTTGTTTCTTTTTTTACTTCCCCTCTTTTTTTCCTCCGAGTTCGTTCTCGGTGGTTTTTTCAAGACGAACTTAAATATAGTATAAAAATTACTAGTATTAGCATTATTATTTTTGCTACTATTAATATTGTTATTATTATAATAGTTATTATATATATATATATATATATATATATATATATATATATATATATTCAAAAAGGATGAGCATATAGGTAAAATCCCAAAACGAGATCCTATTAATATTAAACTTATCCATATTAAAACTGATGAAGGTGGAGGTTACGATGTAAATTTTATCCATTAATTTATTTACAGAACCAAATTTATAAATATTTTATTTATTTTTTATATATATATATATATATATATATATATATATATACGTATGTTATTTAGTTTATTTTTAATTATTAATTAAGTACTTCACTCAAATCATATGCTCTACTGAAACTATAACCTACCTTAAATCTATCTATATATATTCATGATGCCCTAAAACATTTAGTTTCTTGGTCTTTTGTATAATTTTCTATATATTTTTATATATTATTTCTTTATCTCCTACCTGTATCTTCTTTCTATATCCGCTCTTTTCTTTTATTCTTGTTGTAGGTTTTAACGTAAATTGATTTGATCTCAACAATAGTCAAACTCTGTTTTATTTCAAACGTAAAATGTTTGAAAATCTTTTGGCAAGGCCGAATAATATGTGATATTTTCTATTTTTTCTATTTCTCTCTTGCCCACTTTTTTCTTTTTTTCTATAACAATCCTTTTCTTTCCACCGTCCCTGGATATCAATTTGTTTGCCTGCATTTCCATCGTACATTTCTTCTTTTCCTGTTTTTGCTTATTTACTTGTTTCTTCTCTATCTCTCTGTCCTATAACTTTTCCCCTATGTCCCTTGTTTTTGTTTTTCCCTCCTCATTCCGCGTTTTTTCCCTTACGTCCGTTCTTGTGACACACTTATTTTTAATTTTTGTACCCATATGTAATCTTGAAATTTCATTGTCAAAATCGTGATTGAAACTATTTCGCTATTTCTTTTTGTTTTCCCTCTCTCTTCCCGACCCTGTGAAACATCTCTTAGGCGCCCGTCTTCTAAAATAATCTTCTCTTTCTTTTTTAAACAAACTCCCACTTTTCTTTCTTAAGCTTTCCTTCACATTTTCATTGTGGGATCTCCTCTTTTTGTTTATAATAATGGACTCGACTGAGTGTACATATAATCCTGCCACATAGAGAACAGCTGTTGAAGATCTGGAATCTCAGTTGTAGTTGCAATTCACAGTGGAATAGTAATCGCAGAGATCCGTTACAGTTATCGAAGAGTTCTGACAGATACCGAAGTTACCCAGAGATCAGATTAGCTTTGAGCTCTACTCAGCTAGAATAAGTTACCCGGACATACTATTTCACTTCAAGATTTCTATAGATTTATTTCTACTAATAGTATTCCTGAATTGACTAACCCGCGTTCCAGTATGTATATTACGTTCAATATAACCTACTTTCTATCTCCAAACCGGTTTTTGTTGTTCATTATTTTGGCGGTTCCTCCTCCGGAATCAACAACAATTCTTTAAGTTAATTTCCTCAGCATGAAAAACTTTTAGAATATTTCCATAAAGAAGATCGATTAAAAAGCAAACACACTTCGCAGAAATGAACATACGACTAATGTAATTTTCGAATTATATATATATATATATATATATATGACAAATTTGTCGCTTTATAAAAGTAGAGTCATTCCAACTTTGAAGTTCCGTGAAAAAAACGTTACTGACAGTCCTGACAATTGTAAACATCATAGCGGTGCCCTCAAAAATTTTTGTAGTCAGCATGAATCTGCTTTTTTAGAGAAACAAATTCTTTGTACTTACCAAATCTCTATCTACCCCCAAGATATCGAGCACTTCATGATAAAAAATAACTATTTGCTAAATTAAATTTTATTAGAAAAACGAAATTGTCGCTAAACATTATCACAATTAAACACACACTCTATCTCTTTATATGTCTCTCTCTCTCTCTCTCTATATATATATATATAGTCATCCGCAGACAGAGCTGTTTCGCAGCTCATCAGTACGGTTAGACTCCGACTGCTTCTAACCCAGGATTGAAACCCAACCGAATTGTCGTCAATCGGCGATTCTGCCTCTGGGCTATATATATATATATATATATATATATATATATATATATATATATATATATATATATATATATATATATATATATGAGTAGGTAGGTTCGTTTATTTTTCGATTTATTCTTTTCCACATTTTTCCTGTTTAGTACTGGATTTCTGTTTTCCTCTAAACTCAATTCCAATCTTATACTTCTGTGAAATCACTCCTCTTGAAATTGAAAATTGTATTCACTAATTAACCTTTGACCTCTTCCTGTCTCGATTAGCAGTTTTTCTTCCAATATAGCATCACGAATTTCACTTTTTACTCTTTCTTGCCTTCGTCCTCACATATAAGAAGAAGAAACAAAACTTCTCTCCTTTGACCACCATAAACTTTTCTCACCGACCTGAAACGAATGATTACATCGAATCAAAATCTGCATCTACAGGTAGAAATGTGTCTTTTATTCTCGTCAGAGATCATCTTAAATATCTTGCATATTTTAAAATCTACTATTTGTCCGTGCTAATACTTTTGCCATATCTGGTCCGGGGCTTCTGCTATTCATCTCAAAGTTCTTGACAAATTCAAAAGAACAATCTGTAATGTCATCGATCCAGACTTGGCATCCCAACTTTATAGCTTCCCTCTTAGTTTTCATGATAATTTCTCTGACGATCGTACTAGTGGAGCCCCATCTTGCTTTTGGTCAAATGTATGTGTGTGTGTGTGTGTGTGTGTGTTTGTGCGTGTATGTGTGTATATTATTTTGCATAATGTATAGTCACTTTTGTTGAGTAATGTTTCAAGCGCATCAAATGTCTAATCATCAAACAGCCAGTGACAGCTTTTCTGCTTTCATCGGCTTATATTCTCCCTAGTCTAACCCTTAATGTCATACAATGAGTGGAAGGTAGAAACATGCAATATATATAACCGCAATAATGTCGAAAGGCAAAAAAAATATAATGCTCTTACTTTATTACATGACCGGAAGATATGTTAATAAGAGATTTAAGTGAATGTTTATTAACATGCCTGGTCAGGATCGATAATTTTTCTTTGGATTTTATCAAGAATATCTATATATAGCGAAGTTAGCAGATCACATCTGTCAGCAGTATAAGATGAACAAGCAAATAACATACATATAAATGTGTAATTCTGACTAGAAAAATATATAGCGCGAGAAAATGAACCAATTTTCTTCCTGCGTATGCAATTCTGAGACTAAGAAGTGATGTAAACTTTTGGTAGCCAACAGATTAAACATTAGCAATTGTGTTAATCAATTCTTGTCTTTGATTATCGATTAATATACCATAATGATGCAAAAGGTCAGAACCCGAAATTGGTTTAGTGATGTCGGCCATGAAGAAAGTCAATTGGAAATCGCGTCATAATGAAAATTATGTGCGTTATGGTGCAGTGGATATCGATTCAGAACGACAAATCGGGGGTGCCAAGTTCGAATTCCAGTTAAATTCCACACATTCACTTACACACAAATACACTTGGGAAAAGTATTAATCCATCTCTTCCCTCCATCTATCGTTTAAATAATAGAAGAGATTGTGTTCTATAACCTTGGGTGGCAACCGGTCTACCGCAGAATGCAATAAAACTATTGCGGGATAATCTTCTGCCCAGTCAGTCAGGTCTCTTTTGAGACATGATCGCCCAAAAAGTATATCACGTATGGCACTTAACTGATTGATTTATGTCTATATATGTGGATAAGCAAACCATCACTGATTATTATGTGAGTTTTTCCGGGTCCTTTAATTTGCCTGACAGGGAAAGTTGGGTTTGGCGATATATGTGCTCTATTATCGATCAGGAATATTGTTTTTGACTTTCTGTCAATTATCTCGAAAAGTCGACTTGAGTTTTAAGTGCTAACTGTTTCCGTTGTCGAGGATCTTTTGGCTTATTCGTTTCGCTGGTATTTGTAATTGCAAGGAGTTGTTCATTTCATGCTCCTGTAACTAAATATCTTGTGGTAGTAGATATCGCTCCGTTTCTATTTCTGCCTATATCATTTTCAGTTCTTCTACGAAACGAGATGCGTTTGTTTTGCAATACTTGCATTCCTTTAGTCAAATGACGTATTAGCCTTTTCAATAATTTATTTTCCTCCTGTATTTAAGAGATATCATCACTCGAATTCTGTGCACTAAAATTAGGTTGTCATAGATCATGGCTTTCATTAATTCATCAGCCATATCGCAGAACTTATTCATGGATACATTATCTCGCAATGACGGTGAGGATGGCCGTAATTTTGTGACATCTTTATTATAAATATGTTTTGTAAAACACTATTATCTAATATAATGCCGGACATAGTCTGTCCACGACACATGAGTTAAAATGGGTAAAAGTTTCAGTTTCTAATAATGTCTGATGTCTGCATCAAGGTCGTGAAATTTGGAATTTTAAATCCTCTTTAAATTTTTCGGAAGTGAGGAGTTGGTTTTTGGTGGATTTATTAGATCCTCTAGACATGCATCTGTTTTTTTTTTTTTTTTTTGTTTTTTTTGTGCAGAAACTACACAAGAAATCTATGTTTTTTTAATAAAATGTTTCTCATCAGTAAATCAGCTTCCATTCGGGTATTAAACAGTCGCGGCTTATTGTTTGAGAATACAAGTCTTTTTAAAGCAGCTGCTAATTTGAGTTCCTCCATTTTTGTTGTGTTTATGTTTGTTGTGTTACATAGCAGTTGTACGATTCTGTTAAAAATAAAGTCGCGTGCTTGTGCAATATCCAAATGTTGCAAACCGTAAATATATATTTTGTTCATCACTTAGTTATATAGAATATTATTATGAAAATATGTTCTTAGGCAAATATTGAATGGAAAACAATATACAACACTATTAGAATATTTGGATCAACGTGGAAACGTTACTCATTTCGTCAAAATACATTTATTTTTTCCTCATTATTACTTAGTTATCTGTTAATACCAGCTAATTTGCTGTTTTCCCCATATTCTGATTTCCTTAAAAATATATTTGTAAGCTTGCTTTAAGTGTGTGAATAGAAGTAATTACATTCATAGTGTCTTAAGGAAAAGAAGAAAAATGAAATAGGTTCACTCGGTCGGTCAGGGTCAGAGTTATCCCCGTATTTTCACGACTTTCTAAAAGATTTTATGAAAGAGAAAAAATATATATTTATGTTAACGTTTATATCGGTGACCACCTTTTGAAAGTTATTTGTTTTTCTCTGAAAATTACTAAGAGAAATTCCTGCATGTAAAATGGCAATATATCTGTAGTTAGTGTAAGTAATACTTACAGAACGTAACACTAGTTTATTAATTTTAGAGAAAAACCGTTTAAATTAATACTTCTAACAATACTCGTGTGAAATTTTATTCCCCAAATTTTTCAATAGAAAAAACGCGTTCTTATTTAGCATAAAATTTAGTTTTTTGTTTTATGTATTTATTTATTTTTTGTGGTAACCAGTTCAGTAATTGGTTTCATTAATTTAATTTGTAAATTTTCTTACAAGAGAAAATTATCGTACACAGGATAATGGTGGTGAGAAAGAATGCATTAAAAATAACAGACAAATTAATTTGCAATGCAAGATAACATTTTTTAAACAAAATTAACACTAGCAAATTTTAAAATAAGAATTTATTTTGTTTGAAGTAAATGGTATGCACAATAAAATGTTCATAAATTTGTTTCAGTTGGACTTACTGTTTTAAGGTGCTTTTTATGTTAAACGGTCACAGGTCATTTCGCTTCTGTGTTGAAAGTCTATGCGGTCATCTCAAAAGATGAAAACCAGAGAGAGAGAGAGAGAGAGAGACTTACCTTAGAGATGTTGTGATTTATATATACAGAATCTGCTACTGATATCATGTTTAAGACATGCTATTGCTACTCTAATGTTTGAATGTTGCTAAGGACATTAAAGGGTACTACATTATATATATATATATATATATATATATATATATATATATATATATAATGTGAAAAAATTCCTAGTCCGCAATACCACTCAACCGTTAGATATTGCCAGGTATTATATGGGAAAATAGCAAAACTGACACTCAATATACGAAATCAAAAGAAGGTAAAGATTACTTGTAGAAGGAAAGGATGTGGCAAAAATCCTCGAATTAGAAATAGTTTGGTATCGAATGACAAAGTGTATTCGTAATTTTGTATGTTTGCCTGTCTACTAGGAGTTGTAATGTAATAGTAGAGTATTGGAGAATAACATTATTAATTCAGAATAAACGCAAAATTAACGTAATATATATATATATATATATATATATATATATATATATATATATAATTCTTGCATGATATAATAGGGAAAGATTATGTTGAATCCATTGCTAGCTCTGTTGCTAAACAAAGTTGGTTCACTGTCCTGCTAGGCAATTTTTATCTCATGAATCCGTCTTACATATTTATAATTTAACCACTATTCTATGATTTAAATACTGCTGTCAAATATACTTCGGTTCTTTTAATCTCTATTTATGTGATTTTTGTTAAAACTCAATAAATAATCAGCAATATTATTTGTTCTGCTCTGGCATCTCGGTAAAGTCTCTTTCCTATCACCGAAAAATAGCTTCGTGTGCATTATCAAAAATACTTTCATGTTAATTGCTTGGATAAACTCTTTGCCGTGGTATTTAAATTTCATAAATTTTTAAGCGCAGTATTACATTGGCTGTGCGTTAAGGTGCAGTGGATATCGACTCGGAACGGCAAATCAGGTTGCCGAGTTCAAACTCCTGTTGAATTCCGTGCATATCTTTAGCTGGCAACCAGTCTACCGCAGAAAGCAATGGCAACCTACTGCAGGATATTCTTCTACACAGTCATTCATATCTCTTTCGATTGCCCAAAGCGTGTATCAGGTATGGCACTGACTGACTAGATTGGCAGCAAGGTCTCATCAATTCATATTTAATTGTCTAGAGATAAGTTAAAGTACTAGGTTTTTCTCGTACTTATCACGGGCTTTTCGCTTTTCAGCCAACATTGATCTTCAAAAATTTAAATTTAATATCACTTGTTATCTTCTCTTGATTGGACTTCTATTCGTCTCGCGGCTTAATAATGTCTCTCATTTCACTTATTTTTTACACACAGTAAGCCCATGAAGATCAGTGGCTTTACTTCACTGCATGGGGTGCTCGGATTTAAAAAAATAAGTCGTCATGTGCTTTTATGTATGTAATCAAATGTTTAAACTAATGTTGACGGTTGGATGTTTTAATCTTTAACTATCCACCAAATATAGGCACAATAGTATTGCTTTTTTCTGTTATAAATTCTTATCCCAAATCAATACATAAAAAACACACACACACACACATATATATAATATATAGAGAACAAATTTGTGTGGATCGATGATGCTTTATTCGTTATTTTTTAGAATTTAAAAAACGAATGATATGCGTAGGTAAGGGCAAGAGTGAAAGATCATATAATTCTGGAACAGACAACATGGCGACCAGAAATGTAGAATAAATAAAGAAATAAGTGCGCATGCGTCATACATTTAGGGAAAAATCAGTTTGTACTTTTTTATTTTAAATAAAAACGAATAGTTGTTCTATTTTTCTGTTCTGCTTTAATTTCTTTGCAATCCTCGTCTGTATTTTAGTTAGATTTCTATTAAAAATAAATAATATCTTTTACAACTACATTATGTAAATAATATATGTTTCAATAAGAATAGACATTATTATTTCATTTAAATATATAGCGTAATTTTACTTGAGAGGCAGCGTCTGATAACTGAAAGAAGTGAGAAAAATTGTAAAACATGTCATGATAGAAAACAGTGTTGCTAGAGAAATATCAATATTTCACAATATAAACTGCAATTTTATTAAATATTTTATGCTATTATTTTCTATTTTTTATTATCGGTCGAAAATTTTAACAGATGTTACCCGTTATATATTTTCTTTAATAATTCTTTTATATGTTGCCATTAAGCCGTCTGTGTTCTTCTGCTGCTATATGACACGTCTCTTTAAAACGTAGGTGATCATGTCTTTCCACATCTACCTATTCATTGTAATTCTTTCTTTTGTTCAAGCAGTTAAGTGATACCCTCTTCATGACAATCATGGCACTTTCGTGACATGTCTGACTGGACAGTATGATAGGTTTCAATTTCTTTCTGTCGTAGATTGTTTGCCAGCCAAGGCTATAGAACCCATTCTGTATGGGGGTTTAACACATAACTGGAGAGAAGAAACGGATTAATATCTTTCCGAAAAGTTATTTGTGCGTAAGTAAATGCATGGAGTTTAACTGGAATTCGAACTCGGCTCCCCGATTTCTCGCTCCGAACCTATATCTACTGCAACACAACACACATCCACTCTCTTTATAGTCTTCCACACCCTGCTCTGCTATCCGTAGGCTCAGGCCCATCAGTATGCCGCGCATTGCTTTCCTCTGTCTCTCTTTCCCTCTATCTGTCCTGTGAGTATAAGAATCTCCAGGCGCTCCATCATCATTATAAATTCGAAAATCTTAAACTGTCTTTTACTGGTATTGATTATCAGTTTCTTGTTCGTTTCCATTCTCTCCAAGACCTTATCATTGCTCACATTTTAGGTTCATAGTTTCCTCAGCATCCTTCTTTATGAGCACATTTCATCTTCTTCTCGTCTTTCCTTCATCTTTGATGAGATTGTTCGGCCATATTAAAGGACAGACATTATATAACAATCCGATACTCTCCTTTGTTTCCTGCGAAGTTTTCTTGTCGTTCAGTATTCTACTTCTGGAATGCATCCTTAGCCATGCTAATGCACATCCTCTGTTAAAACAATTCCCAGGTCTTGAAATTTCTATATCTATTTTATTTTGGTATCGCCGCCCTTTAGTTGGCATTTTCGGACCCTCATTTTACTGAGCATGTATTCACAATTCTTATAGTTTATATGTAGTCTTTTATTGTTCGAATGAGATGAAGGGACAAAATGAAACTTTGAAACTGTGGCATACCGGTCAATGATTACAGGGATTGATTAAAAGAGACCTAAAAAAGAATGATAATTCAACAATAATACCATACGTAATCGTATTTATTCGTAAATTAATTCCATTCCATTTTTTTATAGAACCATTTATAACATTGTCGTAGAATCATCAATGGGAATCTTCTACCTTCATTTGTTTCAAAAGCTCATTCTTCATTGAAATGAATTACGAAATACTCAATATATCTCCTTTCTTTGAATAGAAAAAAATACCATTTTCCCCTTTTATTTATTTTTATTTTCCGTCTCTTTCACACATGGATGTGCGTTGTGGTGCATTGGATATCGGCTCGGAACGAGAAATTGGGGAGCCCATTTCGAATTCTAGCTGGATTCATTGCATTCACTTACGCGCAAATACCGTTGGGAAAGGTATTAATCCGTCTCTTCCTTCCAGATAGGGGTTAAATAACAGGACAGATTGGGTTTTATAGCCCTGGTCGGCAACCAGTCTACCGGAGAAAACATGGCAACCTACTGCGGGATAATATTCTGCCCAGTCAGTCATATCTCTTTCGAGACATGATCGCCCAGCGTGTATCACGTATGGCACTTAACTGACTGACTGACTGTCACACATAATCTTATATCCCCCTCAAACCAAATGCAGACCACAATTCTACCCCTGCAGCTTTTTCTCTCGCATTTCGCGCCTGTGGAACTCGCTTCCATATTCTTGCTTTCCTGACGGCTACTATCTCTAGGAATTTAAATCCAATGTCAATACTTATCTATTAACCACTTGACTCTAGTTCTTTCCCCACCCCGTATTTCCTTCCTTTCTCTCCACCTTTGAAACGGTCATCACTCCTATTCTATTGCTCCTTTCTAACTGGTTCGTCATCCTCTTCACTCACTTCTAATTAATCTTTTTAGACTTATGTAGCCCCCTGCACATTAGTGGCATTACCGCCTTGCTCGGGGTGATAAGATTAAAAAAATCCTTCTACGTTCTGTTTGTAGTACTCAAAGGCACATGATATAAGGTAGCAAGAGATTTCTTTGTGTACACAAACTATATGAATGTCGTTTGTTCACAATTTATCCTGAGACATTTAGAAAAAGGAGATTTAAAAATACCACCTATGCAAGATAGATATTCACAATTATCAATAAATATTTTATTAAAATAAAATAATTTATAGTGGGAAAACATTAGTCTTGAAAGTTATTTTGGGGATACATGAAGCCTTCTCCAAATGATGTTATCATTACTTCTACGGTCATGTTATTAAGAGCTATCAAGAAACGTTCGTCTTATTCCCAATAAATAATGGCTAATAAGTGACATATTTAATCATCGATACTGAAATCTTTGTTTTTATTGATTTGACAAGATACCTTTGTTCATTTTTTAGGCAGCGGCTTTTCAGGATGTAGGCGACCCTAGACCTCCGTTACCCCTATCACTTGTGGCTCTTATTACTTTTTCTCTTTCTTCTCTCCAAAAACCTGACATCCATTATGTCTCGGATTACCTCCCTTGTCTCTCACTCACGCTTTCTGTTCTGTAAGTATTAGATTCTCCAAGCACTCCTTCCTCGTTACGTGTCCCAGAAACTTCATTTGTCTCTTCCTGCCGCTAAGTATAAGTTTCTTCTTCGTTTGTATTATTTTCCAAATCCTTGTCGTTACTCACATGTTCGGTCCTCAGCATCCTTCTGTAGTACATCTTTTTTGTTGCTTTGAGTCTAAACATCATTTTTTAACACCCCGTTTTAAAATCATTTATATTTTGGCTACAAATAAAATAAGTCTAACTCATTTTTATCCCTTGTCTTGTGGTTAGTCTAGCTCCATCAAAATTGTTTCCAACTTTGAATGAGTGATTGCTGTAGAGTATGGCCGATTAAGCATTTTTCCCAACCATGAATTTTGAACAATACTTTGTTCATTTGTCCAATTTAGAGCTTGCGTTATCATGGTTAAGAATGTGCCTAAAGACAGGTGTTTTTCCAACGTTGCGTTTAAGCACCTTCTCTGTTGTCAGTGAATTTTGACTATGGTTGTTGGATTTTTTTTCAGCTAGTAATAACTGATTTCTTGCATATCGGAAAATATTTTCAGAATACTCTTCTTTGGACGGAAATTCGCTCATGGACTATGACTCAGCTACTGATGTTTCTGTTTAATAATATAGTAAAGAATGGGCTTCTAATCTACGTCAGTACTTGTGTCTAAAAAGAAACACCTGATAAAACACAATTGTATACAATAATAGAAAAACTGCCACCTGATTCGTATTCATATGGAACCTGTTTTCTAAGTTTTGACCCTATCCAAAACCTATTTATTTATTAATTATTGGTAATATAGTTAACGTTGAATATGACTTCATATGACTTTAATATTTCCGTTAGAAGCAGCAGCTGATTCTTGGTCGTCAGAATCTATTCTGCTCGAACAACGTATGTTTTTTCATTCATGAGACTTAAAGACACTTCCTAAAACGGAAGAATATAATTATACCTTTCCTTAATCTAGTGAAAAATATTTATACAATTCCAGTAATTCACCTCGCAGTTGAACCCGCTTGACATATAATTTCTTAATTATCTTTAACGCCTCCGGTAATTACTTATTTTTGCTCATCAACATCTAAATATTTGGGAAGTTGTTCCGGTTGAAAACCTTTCGATACTTGTATGTATTATCTTCTGCAATGTTTGATGTAAAGCAGTCACTAGGGCATACCGAGAACGGCATATTCAGATTTTATTTTCCGAATAATCGCAAAGTATTATATTGATATAAACTGCCATCTCAGGCAACTTAAAAGTAAACATAATTTATCTCAGTAAACATGATATTTATTGTATTGGCTTGAAATAGATTTTGTTCTAGATTCAATATAACTATTCCTAGTTTTTATGTACTGTGTCCTTTAATACGTAAGCGATCATACTTCCGAAGTTAACCAACGTTGAACGTGGTCAGTACTTAGATGGGTGACCGCTTGGGAATACCAGGTGCTGTAAGCGTTTAGTGACGGATGTGCGTTGTTGTGCAGTGGATATCGGCTCGGAAAGAGAAATCGGTGAGCAGAGTTCGAATTCCAGTTGAATACCCTGCATTCACTTAAGCACTGGTAGCCTTGGGAAAGTTATTAATTTGTCCCGTCCCTCCAGTTATGCGTTAAATAACAACAATAGGACTCGGGGACCCTGCCCTTAAAAAAAAACAAACCTTAATGTATCTTGATACTCGAAAAGAAAAAAACTATGACTATACACAAAACTTATATAAAAACAACAATAAATTGTAGAAAGAAAATGGTATTACCAGCAATAAATAAATTAAATTTAGTTAGCAATAAATGACCCGCCGAGGTTGATATGCCATAAAAACAAAAACAACCAACCAACGATCATACCTGTCTACATATTCCTGTCTTTTGTATCTATAAATAAATTTTGTTTTGGTATTTCTCCTTAATCCTGATCTGACATCTATTTGACTAAGCCAATGAAAGTTGACAGACTTTGTTTTCTACTGTCTCTCCTTCCCGATATTAACCCTGAGAGTATCAGATTCTCCAAGCCCGCTTTCCTCATTACATGCCCCAGAAACTTCAGCTTTCTTTTCTAGAATTAAGTATGTTTTCTTTTCGTTTACATTCTCCCCAAAACCTCGTTGTTGGTCACATGTTCAGCCCAAGTTATCCTCAACTTATCTCTGTAGAACCATTCGTGTCTTTCCTTCATCTTTGAAAAGATTGTCCAGCATTCGCGGCCATATACGAGGACAGATATCACGTAACAGTCTAGTACTATTTTCTTTCTTTTCAACGAATATTTCTCGTCTCCCAGGAATCTATTCAGATTTTGCAATGGGTCTTTTTATATGAAAATACGCGTTGGCATGTCCCTTCGCACTTTCGGTCTTTGCCTATAATTTATACGTATAGATATTTTCATATACGATCCGTCGGTGTAGCTTAGAACAGGAATATTGGTTTGACAGTGGTAATACCCTGCCTTTAATGTGTCGGCCAAACAATTACACTGTTTTTAAAGATTTTATGTTTCTTCAGGACGTAAGTGATTTTTTTATTTTATGTAACACACATGAATTACAATTAATTTCACATAAATGTTTACAGGATCAAATATAAACGACCAACATTTAATTGTATGTACGCCGTTTCGGCCGTTGTACGCTCCGACTTTCTTCAAGTGGGAGGAAACAATTACAATATGGACTCTGGTTAAAAAAAAAACTATTACAGGATACTAGATTTATAAGTCCCCAAAATTCAGCTGTTCTTGTCCTTAAGAACATATCGCTCAGTGGATACAGACGTTGATTAGTTCAAAGAGTTGTGAGTTCAATACCAGACTACAAGTGGTGAACAAGTAACTTGCAAGGTTAGAGGGAGATAATTTATGATTTCTAATAGAGGCATTGCTATGCAAAGGAATGAGAATGGTATACCCCAATGAATGTAATAAAGAGTTCTGTTCAAAATCCCTAGCACATAAAGAAGGCCTGAGCATACAAATGGCAACAAATACGAGGACAATAGTCTGAATAATGTAAATACACTAAATAGTACCTCATCTCGGAAATATAGAAAAATACCACTATTTAATTATCCAAAAGAAATCAAACATACAACCCTAATATTTAATTCTTTAAATTTATGATCTTGCTTAAACTATCTATACGAAATACGATTGTGTGTAGACCGCCTTTTTTATATATGATTCGCATATATTTTTTAAATTTGAGTTACTTAGATGTAATATTTGTAATTTCTCCAGAGTATTCAAATCATAATATATAAATTATTTATTCATGCATATCTCCAAAATATATTGTAATATATCAAATTGTGTATGGTATATACTGCTTCTGCTCATGGAACAACTACCGCTTTGACAAATAAATGACAAACACAGAACAACGGGTTTACATATATATAATTTTATATTTTATTCTCTTCGTTGACTGTTGTTTGTAGAGGGACTCCCGCAAATACGGGGGAGTTGACTGGCTGGTGTGATCTTCCTTGCATTCTCTGCCGTTGACCGAAAATACCCGATCTATGTATAGGCACACCCACCAATCACTTTTGCTGATTATTGCCATTGACCCGGTTGCTCCTTAACGTCATCACATTTCTCTGCTATTGTTTCATATATCCTAACACTGAAACCGCTGCTATGACGTAAAAGCAATCTTGTTTGTAAATATCTCTGCATTCCTGCTTTTGATCGAAATATTACTTTCGTGGGTGACAGAAAATATTACAATATTCGGTTTATCTTTTGATAAAATAGCTAATTTGTAATGATATTATGACATAATTATAGATTTTAATAAACACATAAACTGTCGACAGGTTATATATTTTATTTAAACGCATGCGCTTTCTTTGTCATTTTTGTTTTATTATTTCATATTTGGTATTATAATTTTTTGCTTGCAATATTGTTGTGGCCTGTGTCTCCGGGTTGGTAGCGTTTTGTAGGTATCATGTTTGTTCGGCTAGGTTTTGTTTGTTTTGTACGTAACTTGTGGAAAACAAACCTGATTTTACGAGCAAACATTAACTTGGCTGGAGGTAATGATGACAATGTGCTGACGTTGGTCGTGATTCTATACACCTGAAGGAACTGTTTTAGTGCTTTTTCTGCGGGTATACTAGCTTTCTTCAGTACTCTTTTCAGCGTGTCAATGAAGCGCTCGGCCTGACCGTTGGAACTTGAGAGATATAGAGCAATCATGATATCCTTAATATCATCGGACGTTAACAAAATCACCTGACACACAACAATCGACTAAACCAAACCTGGCAAATAGTTCCTGTAAATAATTGATTGTCTCTTCTAGAGTAGAAATTCTACATCTAAGAACTTTGGGCTATTTAGTAAAACTATCTACTAATTTGAGATAGTAGAATCAATCTAGTGGGCCTACAAAATCTATATGATTTTGAGGCCATGGTCCGTCCGTTTTGGGCCAACTAGTATATTTGATTGAAAGAATCTGTAATGTGATCGATACCGACTTGGCAGCCCGGATGCAGTCACTCTCTCACCGGCGTGAAGTGGCCTCCCTGTGCCTCTACTATAAATTTTTTCACCGTTTCTCCTCCGGTGAACTTAGATCACTTGTGCCCCCTTTGTATGAATTTGAACGAGATACTAGATTAGAAATTAATCCCACCCTTTTACAATGAAACAGATGAGATGTAACCGCAATTTCTACTCCACCAGCTTCTTTTCTCGCACTTCCCGCCTGTGGAATTCCCTTCCACACACTTGCTTGCCCGACAGCTACAATCTCCAGGATTTTAAATGTAAGGTCAATAGACACCTCCTAACACACTAACTCGCACTCATTCTCTCAAACACTCTTCTCATGGACCCAACCCTCATCCTCGGTACCCTTACACGTCTATCACCCGCCTTCTGACATTTCCTATATCTAATCACTCTTCTCATCACTTTCCCCTGTGTAACCCCTTAACCAATCTTTCTCATCACTTACCCATGTGTTACCCTCTAAACACACTTTTACATCACTTTCCCCTATGTAACCCCATGCGCAATAGTGGCAGTGGAATGCCTTGCTTGGGGTGAAATGATAAAAAAAGTGACTTAGCTACAAGGCCTCGCCTATGCATGATTTTATAATGTTCTCGATATTCTTATCCATGTTCGGCCAGTATACATAACTTCGCATAAAGATTTACATCCTTGTAATTCCTTGCTGAACGGCATGGAAATTTTTCAGAATTCTTCTTTATTGTGTTGTGAGAATGACGACTCACTCAACATATAGCAGTATAGCTGTTATGTTTTTCGTATCCACATACACTCCAAGTCATTTTAATCGTCTGCGATTGGCTAAAAATTTCCAACTTTTACTTATAGGAAAATTTAACAATCACAGTCGCCTTTTGAATCTTTCGGCTCTGAGGCTATTTAACTAATCTGTTTAGTACGTGTCTAGTGATTAGTTAATTTTTAACCAATCACATTTTTTTGCTGTAAAATCAAGTTTTTCCGCGGTTCCTCCTGGAGCCTACTCTTTTTTTACCTTATATACGGCGTCTTTTCGCAAGTTCGTCATTAAGATCCCAAACTGCTGTTCGATTCCACGCCGATCTTGCTCAACACACCTTAGCGCACACAGAGACACAGAACTTTGTTATCACAATTTTCTGTCTGAACATTTTGCTAAATACTTCACTTGAACATTGTTGATTCAAACCTATCTTATACACCACACATTCAATGAAATTATATTTCTCGTGTTATTCCTTCTTACATGTAAACATTTCTAACATTTATTTTGAACATTTATCACATGAAGGAATTTCTTAGCTCAGCTGACTTCAATCAACCAGCTTTCAAAGGGGAACACCTTTTTCGTCTTACTTTATGGGTACTAATATAACATGCTTTGTTTTTCGTTTTTGTATTTGGTTTTATATGTATATTAGTTGGTTACAAATTGGCGTTGTTGTTTTTATTATCGTGATTCGTATGTGAGACGAATCATAATATAAATAGTAAAGGTATCTGCAATTTGGCACAAACCCGCTACAGCAGTAATTCTTTTGCATATAAAGAAAATATCTGAAGTTTCCTGGTCCTTTTCACAAATTTTGGATTTGGTTTGCCTGGTGTTGATACCGAGCAAAACGGATGGACCGGATGTTTGCGCTTTCACGACCAAAAAGCAAATGATCAAAAGTCGTCGCTGCGCCGCCGGCTCCGCGCAGATGTTACGGTTGAAAACTAAAAATTAATTAAATATTAAATTTTCAGTTCGCGAGACTACGCGAATTTTATTTATCAGCCAATGGGAAGCCCAGAACCAAATACAAGTATGAAATCCCAAATGAGGTGCTGTGATCCAAAAAAAGATATAAAAACCGGATATAGAAAGCATAGAAGGGCAGACCGACTCGAGGAGAAGAGAGTAATTAGTATCTCTCTTGACCGAAGTCAAGTGGCTTACTATGTTCGTCTCCCTTACTTCTTTCCTTCTTCCCTACCTCAAAAACTACTTACAGACATAAGGAGCGAATACATCAAAGACATTACTTATACGCTCCCAAATTCCAAAGAATTAATTCTCTTTCAGCATTTAATTGCCATGAACATTTTAACCTCTGTTGGACCTATACTTCATGTATTACTTCAACTGTAAAAAAAACATTAATTGATACGTGTTATATATAAAATGTTATCTTCCAACTCAATTTGCTTTTCTTGGTTTATAGCCTTTCGTTATGACTTATAGTGGGCTATCTACAACAAGGCCAAATTCCGTTAACCTGCAACAGTATACAACTACCCTTCACTAGAACGGACTCTCCACTATTAACAGAAAAGAATAGATAAGCGAACCACTATAAATCGGTATACCCCGACGTGATTCGAACATGCGTATACCAAAAACAAGTAATCCTCTTTTCAGCATTATAAGCATTAATCCTGCCTGCAGCCTTCTATTGCCACTATATCCTTATCAGCTCATCGTGATTTGATTTGTTCGAGAGTTACAGGGAGTTTTCTTACTGTGTTCCATAATGTGGCTTTAAATTCTCTTTTCTTTTCGAAGAGAAGCAATCACAGGTTCTCTGAGTTACGGGATTAATCTGAACAGTCCGTCGGCACTTCAGAGTTTTTTTAGACGGTAGGAACTTCATTTTAGTTATAATTTAAAAGGGTTGTTCTTTATCTACTTTTTCTTCTATGTGCTCTGCCCCTTCATGACATAGGCGATCTACGTTTACCTTCCACGTTTACCTATCCCTGATGGCTCAGAGCACGCCTTCTCCTGTTACACCATGCAATCCTTGTTCCGTCATCCACCTGATTCGGTCCTTCAAATATCTTATCCGTTGCTTTCCCCTGTCTCCTTTTCCCCTCTATCTGGACTGTTAGTATCAGATTCTCCAGGACCTCCTTCCTCATTGCGTGTCTCAGGAATTTCAGCTCAGTATTAATTTCCTTTTTGTTTCCATCATTTCTAAGCCCTCATCATGCTCGATCCATGATATTCGCAGCATCCTCATGTACAACTACATTTCAGTTGCTTCAAGTGTTTCCTTCATCTTTGATGGTATTGTCCAGCATTCATTGCCATATTGACGAACGGACAGCACATAGCAATCCAGTACTCACTTCGTTGTTTCTAACGAAATTGTCCTGTTTCTTAATACCTTATTCATTTTCTAGAATGCTTCTTTCGCCATGCCAATTCGCCTTCAGATCTCTGTGTCGCACTTTCCATCTTCTGTTATAACGCTTCCCAGGTATTTAAATTTTGTACCTGACTCATTCTGATATCCGCGACCTCTATTTGGCATTTTGGGTTGCCTTTTTTACTGGTGACCATGCATTCAGTTTTCGTGCAGTTTATTTCTAGTCCTTTCTTGTTATTTTTTCTGCTACCTTCTGTAAGAGGTCTTCTAGTTTCCTTTATCTACACAGTCTATTTGCTGTATGCACAGGCAGGTCTTTTTTAGAGCGGAAGATGATCAGTAAGACTTTCTGGCCTGTCTGCTTTGTAAAGTGTCTTCCGTGAATGTACCGGGGTAACTTCGTTAATTCGGAAATAATCCCTAAAGGCTCCTTCTGAATTTCAGAGTATTTCTCTGCAGAAACAAGCGTTAAGTTATTGCTTTGTGAGGCCCATATGGCATCTTATGAATAATACATGTTCCAATGCCATACGAACTTGCGTCGCTTTGAAACTATCATGTCTAGATTTGTTTTTATTTGGTGAGAAACAAGTCGGACGTCAAGACGTAAGTGTCCTTTCCCAGTTCTTGTCTTTTTTCAAAAGATCATTTAATAGAGCACGTAACTTATGTATATTCGGTATAAACACCTGGTAATAATTTGCCATTCCTCAGAGTTGTTAAGTGAGAGACATTTTAGGGGGCTGGCATGACTTGAAACTTAGTTATAGCTGCACTGATAAACTTGAAATGATAACAAAAACATAACAATAGAATCCTAAAACAAATTTAGTATCACCGCCAATCTATTATAAATGAGGACAATCAATCCAATAGTTGCAATTCTCGTAACTCGAAAAATGTCCTCTGCAAAATAAATGACTTAGAGATTCTATAGTCTACCAAGTTACAATTTCCACTACGGAAATCTTGCATTTATTAAATATTATATTGGAATTACAACAATCGTTTTCAAGTTTTGATTATAAACATAAGTTATGGTTTAATATTAAAATCTATAGTAACTCAACGTCACTCTTCAAAGACTACTGGCAATTGAAAGATGCAAATAAAACACTTAAAAAAATAGAAGATATTAACAAAAGCTAGACCATGAAATTGTTTTCTTTCCTTAGAAAAGAATAAAAATAATTAAATTCTCTAAAACTAACTCATTAAACTAACGTAATAAAATAAATATTTACTGCCGCACAAAACATTTCACATTTCTTGAATATATCAAAAATTATTTTTGTTTACTATATGCTATAATCTTTAATACTACTTTTTTTAATTAATTATATATACCTCAAAAATTTTAATACCCATTAACATTAAAAGCGAGTAAGTCCACATTTAATAAAGGTTTTACGTCTATTTTCTTGCATTAAAATTGTGTTTTTATACTAGCAGTACACTTTAAGATAAATAATTTATTGTTTTAATTTCAAACTCAACAAATATTTTGGCGACATATTTGTTTCATACATATTTTAACGTACATAATCGACATTTATTTCCCACTGCCAATACAATCACATTGCTACACTTTAATATCTCAATATTTATATTCAATCACAAATCATT
Organism: Ascarosepion bandense; assembly: GCA_037127315.1. Classification (NCBI taxonomy): domain Eukaryota; kingdom Metazoa; phylum Mollusca; class Cephalopoda; order Sepiida; family Sepiidae; genus Ascarosepion; species Ascarosepion bandense. The sequence continues at coordinate 2,902,390 of JBBBDQ010001232.1, read as the reverse complement.
TAAGTTATAATAACTTACCACTCCAACATATACACCTCATATGTTGGAATGTTTTATTTTGAATATATATGTAATAGATGATGAATTTGTAAGCAATCGAGTCTGATAGTTTGCGCAAATAAGAGAGATTAGATAATATTGCAAGACATAGTTTTGCTGTAAACGTTCTTGTTAAAGAAAACACTTTAAAAAATTTGTGCCACAAATATGCCCGACCTCAGAAACACCAGATATTTTGCCACCAGGCCTGTATTATTATCTGTTTCCTATGGTATTTTCCGTCTACCACGAAATTTGCAAAATGTTTCGGGAAAAGTGAGATGAAGTACTTAACGGTATTTTATATTTGGTTAATGCTCTAGTGCTATACCTTAGTATGTGATTTAATTTACCAGCTTTAATCAGACAAATCCTGTCACGAATATTACAAAGGTGGTTATGCATGTCACATTTATCATTCAAACCGGAACTATTATTACAGCAGTAATTGGTCCACTTTACAACGAAATGTGTAACTTAAGATATATTTGTATCTTTATAGAATTCATACATATATATCTACAGGACAAATCTAGCAACTGAAATGTGGTTCTACAGAAGAATGCTGAGAATATCATTAATCGAGCATGTGAGGTTTTAGACAGATGGAAACGAAAAGGAAATTAATTCTGTGCATTAGGAAGAGACAGCTAATGTTCCTGGGAAATGAAATGAGGAAGGATTGCTTGGAGAATCTGATAATAACAAGCCAAACAGATTGAAAAGAGACAGGCCAAAGTTGCGGATAACATATTTGAATAGCCTGAGTAGGTAAATTCCAGAGCAGGGTTTGGATGGGGTAACAGAAGAAAGCCTGATAAGGGATAGGGAGATGTAGAAGATTACGTCCTGAAGTCATATGGAATCTAGAAGAAGAAAGTTCTGAGAAATAATTGCAGTGTTTAAGAACCTTAATAGTATTTTTGTTTATTTGTCGTCTAAAGATTGATAGTTACAAAATGAATTTCTCTTGAACAGAAACGACAATTATTCTACATTTTCTTAGATTGTTATAGTGAAGATATAAATTGACGTGTTGATTATTATTATTTCATTAGCTATGCTAATTTTGTAATATATCATTCGTAGTACGCTTTCTGGTATCCAATATTCATATATAAAATGCTTATATATATATAAATATATATATATATATATATATATATATATATATATATATATATAGGCAGCATTCTCTCTCTCTTAAGCAAGTTTCATTAAAAAAGGGCTGACAATTATTGTGATTAGGATATTTTCTTTTTCTTTGTGCTCGTATAAGCGATATATTTTCTTGTCTTATATCAAAGACATACTCCTTGTCTTAATAATTCCGAAAAATATAAATGGATCCAACACGAAGAGGGAATACTAATTTGTACGAATTACTTGCGTACTATTTAATTAAATTGTTTGCACATTATTGATAATAGATACTTATATTTGAATAAAATGTTGTTTTTCATTAAACAGTATATATATATATATATATATATATATATATATATATATATCAGCCCGAGTAAAAAGGAAAGATGTTTTTTACGAAAATATATGTCATTTGGCATCATAAATAGTATATATATATATATATATATATATATGTGTGTGTGTGTGTGTGTGTGTGTGTGTGTGTGTGTGAAAATAGATAAATTGCAAACATTTTGCCTGCTTATTTTTAATTAAATCCGTTCATGCTCACGGTTAGTCACGGATATTTAACGTTGAGCAATTTTCCAGCCTTTACATTTGAAGCAAGAAGATAATTTACACTAATTTTTGCAACACAATAATTTACCCATTATTTAATTTATTTATTTATTTATTTATTTATTTATTTATTCATTATCTTTTATTATTTATTATATTTATTTTTATTATATTTATTATTATATTTTATGATTATTATATTTTAATATTTTATAATTATTATATATATTTTTTATTATATTTATTATTTATTATATTTATTTTTATTATTCATTATCATTTATTATTTATTTATTTATTCATTATCCATTCACAATAATTTATCCATTATTTAAAATGTAATTTAATAATTTTTTCCAGCCTTTACATTTGAAGCAAGAAGATAATTTACACTAATTTTTGCAACACAATTTTGTGGTTATTTTTTGTTGCCACAACTCACAGCCCTGAAGATGATCTTGGACAGAGATTGAAAGTACTTGGGTACATTGAGAAGTGAATGATAATAACATCTGTCAACGTTACAGATCATTTCTGACATCTTTCATTTATAATACGCGAAAGATTATCCGTAACTGTAAACGGATTTTAATAAAAAAAAATAAACAGCCACAACATTTGCAGGTTATTTAATCTGACATGTCTAAATGAAAATTTAATGCCTAAATACACACCCGATAATATAAATGTTGAATTAAAAACAGAATATCTACGCAAATACCAGTATCGATTAAATGTAATGTTCAAACAAATAAATTAAATATGTTGATTAATTTCATTTCGTTAATTCCCGGATTTTCCATACCATTTTCTTTTTACATTACGATACATTTCTGAGCAGAAAAAAACCGAAAACCGTGCATATAATGGCTTGATTTGCCTTCGTTTATACCGTGGAATCATTCGTGGTTCAAGTGGTCTAGAACTTACCAGATCAATTGGTTGCATATTCTAATCCTTCCAACCCTATGTAACCCTATGTGTCCTGCGTTTTAACTCATAGCTGGAGGGAGAAAATATTGATTAATACCTTTCCTAAATATATTTTTGCGTAAATGAAAGCAAAGAATAGAACTCTCGAAGAACCAGATCTTATTCCGAACCAATATAGACATCACTACAATGCGCATGCTATCCTCTGAATACAGTGGAACCTATTCTATACGACAACTTGTTGTTAACGACCGTCTTTCTATGCACGGACGTTATGCTAATGTAAATTGACCCTTATTGAGCGAACACCTTCAGAACGCGACCAGCTATTATCATGAACGAGTGAAAATCACTGATCAAGCGACTGCTTAAAAAAAACATTTTGGTCGTACATTTCGAACTTCTGAATTTGGAGAAACTAAATGGGTAATCTATTTCATTTTACTTTGATTTAAATCAGGAACAATTCCTCATTGTTTTGTTCTTGTAGTGTTCTATCAAACTGTTATTTCTTGTTGAAATGTACATTGCCTGCGTTCACCTCACGGTCAAACATCGGCTGTTTTGTACAATATATATTGCATTTGACATGTTCAAGGGATTTATGCAGTCTCTGTACTGACTTGGATGAATTCAGGGATTGAGAAAATCACAGTTCTGTCCCATTCTTAAAAGTCTATCTTTTTCGTTCCTTTACTTTTTTGTGTTGCTATCTACTCTTTTTCTATTTGGTTATCTATCTCTATCTCTCTTTTTCTCTACGCCCACTCACAATCGCTGACAGTTTTTTGTCTTTTGTTTTCCATGTATTATCACAGATTCTCTTTTGCTATCATTCTTTTCTAAGAAAAAAACCCAAAACCGTATACTTTTTTAAAGTTCACTTAATATATATTTTTGTGAATGAATAGTTTGGTTTCTTGATCATTGCAAATACGTTTTTTAGAATTTTAAAATTAATTATGCTGAATAAATTTCTTAAAATTTAGGCCATTTTCTGTCGTTCTCATTTATTTATTACCAGATTACATGGTAAAGTTCTAATATGTCCATTCTGATGAGTGGAATATACGTTCGTAGCTAAATAGGTAATGACTATGTGCCTTTGAGCATATGACAGGTTCCACTGTATATGCGAATTATCTTTAGCTGTTTAATTACATGAATCAACATGTAAACGTTTTTGGAAGTAGGTTTTAATGTTTTATCAATATTTAATATGCTATTTGTATTCTTTTATCTCCAATCTTATACATATTTTCAAACCTAACCATACATATGCATAATTATATCGGATGGATTGACTTGTAAGTGTACAAATGTTTATGACAGTGATTTATGACAGTGCGTTGAAAATATTTATAACAGTGTATCTTTCAACCAGCTCACCTGCAGCTAAATCAACACCACGTTAACATTAATTTATATGTATGTTTTATGTTTGTTTAACATTTCCTTCTACAAAAAGCATCGAAGCCATTTATAACTTCAGGATTGTGTCCAAACCCTTTAGCCACAATATATTTTAACCAAAATACTGACGAAATCTGACCTCGATTGTTGGTTGAACTGCTGACATCCAAAAAATACTGAAATATCTTTGCTTTTCGATTTCCCTTCAACGGTCGCAACACCTTCAACATTTATGTATGGTTCTCTGAATTAAGTTATTGCATCTCTCATTTACTTTTTACGGGAAGCGTGCTTACAGTCACATCACGATCACCGAAGTTAAAAATACCTAGTTTGTAAGTAGATGGGTGGCCGTTTGGGAATACCAGGTGCTGTTAACTTGGATGTACAGGTGGTGTTATAGATAAGGGCTAGGAATTGAATATTTGAGGGATATGTTACAGTTCTAGTCAGGCTCTATTCACATCAGCGCAAATATAATTTTGAAATTGTGAATACACCTATTTTTCTTCCTGGTATGGGCTTAAAATGTAGAATTGTATTATTATATCATTGTTACCAAAATACAAGATTATATCCAAACATATTTGCTGGATTTAAATTACCTGCTAACTTTTGATAATCTATGAAAAAAATTAATTAATCTTACTGCCGACTTGCATTAGACTTCGTTTATCAAATTTGTAAGAAACACTGGCACTCTCAAATAGATTCGCTATGAAACAAACGATGCTGTGTCATAAATTCTTCCAGAATACAATTCCATGATTTACCGAGACTGATATCCATAAATAGAGATAGATTTTTGCAAAATATAAGGTCATGATCATGAATAAAGCTAGGTAAACATGTCCATATACTCGGACAAATATTTTTATTAGCCTATCTCTTCATTTAGCATGTGCAGATTCCGTAACGGATAAAGAAAATGTTGAATCAAATTCGAATTTCGTTGTGTTCGTTAAACGTAATATTAATTTCTTCACCTCAGCTGAAGGTTAAATAACCGAGACCACTGGGCACTACATCCCTGGTTGTCACGAAATCTAAAAGAAGAGAAATATTGTAGCTCTAGGGAATTAATTATCAAATTGGCTATGGGAAATGTAATGGCACCTCAAATTAACAAATATACGTAATCGTGGATTCTATAATCCGAACAACAGTCGACGAGAATAGTGTGCATTTTTGCCATTAAATCATGAGTTATACTTAGAAAATACAAAACAGTACAATACTAAATTATATTTAGAGTCAATTCTATAACTAGACAATAAAAAATTAAATTATATCTAAAGTGAATATTAAGACAATAGGAAACAAAAGTAAATCTAAAGTCAATACTAAGGCAATACAAAACAAAATTATACGTATTCAATACTGTTCTTAGACAATACGAATCAATATTATATCTAAAGCCACAACGCAAAATATATCTAGCTTTTTGAAAAATTAATTTCTAAAGTAATTCTAACAAATGTAACTGAAGAAATTATTAATCTAACCAAATTTATTAATATCTAACCCCTCAAAAACGGGTTAAATGACAATATAATTATGTGTTTATTTTTATGCAATATGTCGTAGCAGTTCCAACTATCAAGAATTACTACTTTTTCGAAAAAGTTGTAAGGTTTTTGAAGATTTTCCGCCAGTGAAATAATGCACATTGTAACTGATTGTAGAAAGGAAAGCTAAATCGATATTTACTTTCGAAGAAAATTATAAAAATTAAATAAGACAATAAAAAATTTAAAAAAAATAAAAGCGAAGAACGCAAGGGTATTTGAGAGACGAGGAAGATGAAGAGAGAAAGAGGCAAAAAACAGAGTGGTGCAGCATTTGGGTGTAGTATCGATTGTGTTATGGTGGCGTGCTTAATTAGCGTGACGACTCTGACATAGATTGGACAATTAATAACTATCGATTAATTATTGATTAGAATATGGAAACAAATGATTTAATTAGGAAGTCAACAAAGTTACAACTGACTCAGTAAGAAGTCGAAAGAACAAAGGGATATTTGAAGAAAGAAAGTTCAAAAGAAATCGGATGAAAAAAGTGATGCTCAGAGAAACACGCACACGTATGCACATACACCATTGTATATATTCACACACATATTTATGTGTGTGTGTATGTGTGTGTGTTAATGGATGGATGTGATGTTATTGCTTTGACTGGTTGATATTGACTCATATTTTTTTTAAATAATTCTTATAATATTCACATTTATTATGTTGTGTTCGTGAACTGGCAATTGATCCGAAACATCCAGGAACATAAATTTTATCGATTAACGACACGGCCACATACATTTACATAAACGCATACATATCGGTTGACACGCAATTAATTTTTTAAGTGATTATCCTTTTAATATGTGGGTAATCCAAACTCTCTGCAGCTTCTTTTAGTTTATTATCTTTTAATCAATGATAATATATTAGTTTTCCGGACTTTCTACTAAACTGAAAGCAACTGGATCGAACCCAACTTCTCTGATCCAGTCTTTCCCGCAAATATCATTATCTAAGCCGGAAACTAGATATCCTATTTTTTTCAGCAGTAGGGAAGACGCTCGAGACGGTACACAAGGCCATTTTGATCCAGAACCGATGCTAGACAGATTTAAACTATATTAATAAACAGATGGAATGAGAACTGATAGAGAATATTTTATTAGAAGGTACCATAAAAATTCTTGAACTAATGAATATTTAACCATCTGAATAACTACTCGTGGCTTATAAAACATTCTTGTCCAGCCAAATTTACAAAATTATCTAATTGACTTTGCAAGTCTACGTGGTTTAGCCGGTAAATTTCATAAATCTATATCTATAAAAGTGACGACGGTGGATTTTGTGTAATTATTTGTTTGATAGATTCGACTTAGTGTCTGCATTTTGCGATCAGGCTCGACGGGAGTTGCGCTCAGATGTAGATTAAAATTTTAGAACGCTAAAGACAAAGACACCTTGATATTTTCAGAAAGCCAAACTTAGTGGTAATATATATATATATATATATATATATATATGTATATATATATATATATATATATATGTTATAATCCGACAAAGTCAGGGACCAGTTTATGTATTGATTATAATGTAGAATTGATCACCACACTTTATAATATGTATATTTATATATGCTGCTCTTCACCCCCCACCACCCTAAACTAATAGAGACATTATATATATATATATATATATATATATATATATATATATAAATGTAATGAGGGTGGACGTTGTGTAAGTAATTGCTATGTAAATTCATCATGTTTTTATTCTTATTAATCCTTAAACTACCCGAGTGAAAACGGGTTAAACTGTTAGTATAATATATAATAAAGTTGTCAATAAGGTACATCGATTTATATATATATATATATATATATATATATATATATATATATATGTATATGTGTGTGTGTGTGTGTGTGTGTGTGCGTGCACGGTTGTTTACGACCGGCTTCGACATATACGTTACTCATTTTTTGATAACGTAAAAATATTCAATGTTTTGCATGATGAAAATTTACAGGTTCATTATTATATTTGTTGCAAATATTGTATGTATATTGAAAAGTCAGACTATACAACAAATTTTCATTTGGTCGTTGCTCTTCATCTAAATTGAACGAAGTTCATGTAGCTTTCAACATATTTTAGTTCCAGAAAATACCACTAGTTTATGAGAACCGCTTTTACGCCTGGCACAAGTGAGTACTGCTTAAGTGAGAATATAAGTCCATATGATTAATGCCATGACTTGGATTTTTAAAAAACCTTCTCACCCTAAGCAAGTCATTCTACTGCCACTGTTGCGCAGGGGGTTACATAGAGGAAAGTGAATAGAAGGGAGGTTAGTTATGAGAAATGTCAGGAGGATGGTAATAGACGGATGAGGATACCGATAATGTGGGTGGAGTAGATGGAAAAAGAGATTGATAGAATGGATGCGAGTTTGTCAGATAGGAGATGTCTATTGGTCTTACATTTAAATTCCTGGAGATTGTAGCTGTCGGGGAAGCAAGTATATAGAAGGGAATTCCAGAGGCGTGAGGTGCAATAAAAGAAGCTGTTAGAGTAGAAATTGCGGTTACATTTTATCTGTTTCACTGTAAAAGCGTAGGACCTAGTTGCTAATCTAGTAGCTCGTGTAAATTCATAACTAGGAGTCACCAGTGATCTAAGTTAATTGGAGCAGAATCCGTGAAATTATTCATAGAAGAGGCACAGGAAAGCCACGTCACACCGGTGAGATAGCTACAGCAGCCGAGCTACCAAGTTCGTATCTAACAAATTACAGATTCTACGTCGGATTCTATCAAGAATACCGAGATGAATAGCAGGGGCAACCGACCAGATGTGGCAGCTGTATTCAATATACGGGAGATTGGTAAAGGATTTATAGACATGTCTGCGACAAATGTTCTGTGAAAAATTGCCCATGTGCTCCGTATTGAGCGAATTGAATTCTGATAAAAATCTGCAGACAGCTACTTAATTCTTTGTTGGTCTGAAATATTTCTTAATTTTGGAACTAAAATCACAGTATTATAAACGTAAACACCAAATCAGTGATTATTGACTTTGTGAATATGACTCCCACCAACCATATGATAATGATCAATGTGTATATATCATATATGAGTCCACTTCTAAAATGTAGTAACAATATTCCAAATTTTACTGTTAGTTACACAATTTATGTTATACTAACAGTATAGCCCGGCGTTGCTCGGGTGTAATGAAAGCTTTAAAACAAATCCATGGTCCTGGAGCGCAGACTCTTTCGACGTTGACATGAAAGACTAAAAAGTAGTAGTTGTTTCCAGTTAAAGCGAAACTGTATACAGAAAGAAAAATGAATGGATGTAATTGAAATTTTGATTTGCTGGTATCGATATCAAATAAGTTTTTTTCGTCGTAAACTGAATTTTGAATGCTAGATAAGTCCTCTGTGTAAATGGTATCATGGCTAAGACTAAGAACTACAATTATACCAAACACGAAGCAAAAACTAAAATAAAAGGGCTGAAATAAATACAGATATACAGGCAACTAAACAGACACACACACACAAACATCTTGCCTTTTATATATATATATTATCTATTGTCTGCACTATTGTAAAAACTGCAGCCTTGAAACTTTTGAATATCGTTTCTTATGTCTTTGTCTATGAGTGTATCAAATTTGATTAAAATCGGACCACTCCTTCTATAACCCGATTTTTTCGATTATCGATTTTCGAAATTTATCGGGGATACCTCGACACAAAACCTAGCTAAGCACACTCGCAGACGCTTATAATACAACTGTGTAAATTTTAAAGAAAATCGGTTCAGCCGTTTCGGAGTTTATAGGTAACGGACACACACGCACACAGACACACAAGCACACATACACACACAAAGTTCCATTTATAAATAAGTTTAGATTTAGATTTGCAATAAATTGATTGCAATATTTATTATTACTTATATAACTGGACTCAGCTCCACACATTGCATATTATTCCAAAATTAAAAAAAAACAGCCACACACCCTCCATTTTTGTCTAATTCCGATATTTCATTACTTTAAACACGACAACACTTTATCATTTCCTATAGCTATTTATTTATTTATTAGTGCATGTCTGTCTTTTAAAATATTATCAATCCTGAGAAGCTGACTAAGACCACAAAAGAGAAAGAAGAATGTGGTTGCTGGTCTGTGTGTATATGATGTCAGCACAAGCTAGCTTATCCTGACGGTAATCATCTCTAGTGTCACTCAAGCGTCAAGGGACCTAATTCTACAAATTCCTAATTGCTAATGATCTCCTCCTTAAAAATGGATTCGGACAGCTCTCTTATTATAAGGTTACCTGTCCCATCGTAGTGGCAAACCAATCTGCGCTTCGTCAAAATTAGAGACTGAGAAAAAAAAATAATGACTTTCTTTACCTCTACGTTTCTTTGATTGCACTATTATCTACCCAAGCCTTTCAACTGAGGCACCAAGATAACATTGTCTGTTAAGTAAACGTCTTGTTTTGTCTTGAAATAGTCTTTGTCATTGATATCTTTGTTGTTTTGTGGCTAAACTATTTCTTTCGAGAAAACTTCCTATTTCACTGTTATATAAAACGCCTAATATTTTAACATGAAATTATATTGAACAAAAAGTGATTTATATTATATTGTAAATAACCAATAAATAATAGATGCCATTGAACGTCTAAAGGTATAAGAGAAACATATTAATTAAATAGCAAATTGACTACTATTTTAATTGTGATATTTTATATCCGATTTATTAAAAGAAAGTAAATTATTTCAAGTGTTTCGTTTTGTTCTAGTAAAACACTTTAACATTTTCTGTCATATTTAATGGCACGGATACACCTGTCATACACATATTATATTAATGAAATCAAATATACATGTATTGATAACAGATTAAAACAAAATAGGTACTTGTATCTAACGCTAGTTTTGTTATGGATGCTGGTAACATGTCTGTAAATGAAACACAATTTATATGAGATAGCTATTATTTTCAGAAGAAACAAGGAACGGATGACTATTATCATTTCGATGTCAGTGCTATCTGAACAATGTAGCGATATACGCCACTTTTTTTAATAGGATTGCCAATGATAGATCTAACGTTAATAGCGTGTACAGATAGAAGAGTAAAAATGATTTTGAAATATTATGCTTTTCTATTTTAAAAAGTTACATGTATATTCGCTACGTTAAATTTTGCGTATGTTTTTTTTTCACTAAAATGAATGATTATAAATATTGTAACATGTACTAATTTTTTTCATCTATTTTATTAGCGTTTATGTGTGTGTGTCTGTGTGTGTACCTAAGCATAAAATTTCCTTTTAAGCATGTCAGATTAAATAAATTCCAAACAACATTGCGTTTTTTTTTATTTGCTTCAAATGTAAAAGCAAAAGTACAGTAATTTTAGCAACACGGTTTGCGGTTATTTTTTGTTACTACAACTTGCACCCCTGAAGATGAGCTAAGAAGGAGATTGAATGTACTTGGAAACATTAAGGAATAGAACATAAGATCATCTACAAAAGTTACATCGTTTTTCGTAGATTTTTCAATTATAATACACTAAAGATTACCCGAAAATACTAACAGATTTTGTTAAAAATAAGCGGACATAATTTTTGCATTTTATTTTATCTGATAGATATTTTCAAAATTCAACCGATAAGACAAACTTGGTTTAAACCTTTCGGTATCTACAAAAGAGTGGTTTAAACTAAGGTTGAGTCATCGGTTGAATTCTAAATGAAAATATTTTAATTCTGTACAAAATATATGTGTTGAACATTTTTAATGTAATTCTGTTCTGTTCTAATTTAATTCTGACTATAAGTGGTCAATATATATATATAGTGATAGCGCTTCGTTAAGTTGTTCTATTTCTGAGTCTAAGTCCAAGATTCAATTTTCACCATAAATAAAAAAAAAGCGAGTTAGAACCTCATTGGGACATCATTATAGTTCCTGAAATGGTTATTACTCATATATTTATTTAGTTTTAGTTATCATTTTGATCGTGAACTTTGTTAACGTTTTTATTCTGCAATTTTGAGAGATGTGTAGTTTATCTCATTTTTATTTTGTTTTTTTAATACTTTGATTAAATCTAAAGTATATTACATAATCTTTGTTGTAAATAACACATGGAATTTTCAAAATAGGCGTTGTTAGTTTTAGATTTTGTGTAACTCGTTATAATTTTCATGTTTGCATTTTGAGATAAACTATCATTTATTTCGTAATTTGTGTTGATCTTAGGAGGTGATTATCGCTATATTGTCATCCAAACGCTGTTTACAGATTCAGGAATGTTATTTTTTATGCCGTATTTTTATTTTTATTTAATTTTGTTTGTGCTGATTTCCGTATTGTATCATTTGTACGAGAGTTATTTAATATTTTCCTAGTGTGGGCGACAAAGGTAACATTGCAGCCGAGCTTGGAAAGGAGCTCCAATCCGTAGTGGACTGGGGTAAGAAATGGCTCGTAAATTTTAATGCTTCTAAACGAAGCTACTATCAATTAACCACACCTACCTCCCATTAGCATGGACCAAGCTTGCCTCCCTGAGAGTAAAACAATGCGCCTCCTTGGTCTCACACTTTCAGCGGACCTCAAGTGGAATGACTATATCGAATCCATTGCTAAATCCGCTGCTATGAAAGTCGGTTCTCTGTGCAGGACCCGGAGGTTTTTTCCGTCTGAATCTATCCTGCACATTTATAAATCTGCCATAAGCCCGTGCATTGAATACTGTTGCCATATCTGGTCGGGCGCCCCTGCTTTTCTCCTTGGGCTTCTCAACAAGGTACAGCGGAGGGTCTGTAATGTGATCGATACTGACTTGGCAGACCGCCTGCAGTCTCTCTCTCACCGGCGCGTCGTGGCTTCCCTGTGTCTCTTCTATAAATACTTCCATGGCTTCTGCTCCGATGAACTTAGATCACTGGTACCCCCTAGGTTCGAATTTGCACGAGATACTAGATTAGTAACTAGATCCCACCCTTTTACACTAAAACCAATAAAATGCAACCGCAACTTCTACTCCAACAGTTTCTTTTCTCATACTTCCCGACTCTGGAATTACCTTCCACATGACTGCTTCCCCGACGGCTAAAATCTTTTAAGTGTAAGGTCAATACACACCTCCTAACACAATAATTTGCTTCCATTCTTTCAAACACTCTTCCCATCCTCCCAACTACCTATCACCCCCACTCCTGACATTTCCTATATCTAACCACTCATTCTATTTACCTTCCCCTATGTAGCCTCAAGCGCAATAGTGGCAATGGAATGCCTTGCTTGGGGTGAAACGATAAAAAAAAATTCAACATTAATTTTCGAAACTTAATCTGTTCTCCTTTTAAAGACAATCAATTCAACATTGAATATTGATCATATATAAAATGAAATATTTAGATCAAATACAGCCAGCTGGCTAGTGACCTATCTCTGTCCTAATCAAAAAAACATGTAGGTAAATTGAGTGGGGTGTGTCACAGCTGATAGCAATCTTGTCCTTTTTACGCCCATTCATTCCAATTCATTGATTCTATGTACCCCGCATACCAATACAGTAGTGGTCGATATCACTATACAAGTTATCCGAGCATTTGTGAAATCGATACCACGTCGCCTAGTTTTATTTCACAATATTTGAGGATATTCTCTACGATATTAAAAGTTCGCCCCATGACTTTTCTCACTCGTGTTTATTCTGTCTCAAAGATTCAGGGTAACATTTTGACTTCTAGCAATAATTCAAAGTGAAGATTGCGTGCCTTATTCAAAATTAATTTACTATAGCCCACATGAGATTAGGCCTTTCTCATCCTATTTTTTTGCATATCGTCAAGAATAACAATCATAAATATATAGCCCATTACCGTCAAGGACACATAACCTTGCGGATAGAAGCATTAGTTAGATACATGGACTTGACTGCAAAGAGTTGTGAGTTTAATAGATGGCTAGAGAAGTATTGAACACATAAATTAGTCAGTGGAGTTAAAGGGCGATAACTAAGACATCAGAAAGTAGCATCATTTATAGAACTGAAAAATATACCCCAGTGATCGAAATAAAGTATTCGGTTCAAAACTTCAACCAAGTGAAAAAGGCAAAAGCATATAACAGCCGAAGTGTCGTGAATATGATAAGAAATTTCAGGAAAATGTGGCTTCCCACTATCTCTTCTACAAATATTTTAACGGCATTTTCTCTGATGAGCTTTGCTCCCTAGTGCTTCGACTTCATGATTTTACTCAAGCTACTCGACTAGCAGCTAAATCACACCTATTTACAGTGAAGCCAACCAAATGTAACCTCAACTTCAACTCTAGCAGCTTTCTTTTTACCTGTGGAATTCTCTTCAGTATACTTGCTTCCCTGAAAACTACAATCTTCAAGAATTTAAATGCAAAGTTAATTGCCATCTCTTATTTTCTTGACTTACATCCCTTCCGTGACAACCCTTGAATCTTGTTTTTCTTTACACGCTACTCCATTCTCATGCAGCACTCTTTGCACAGGTATTGACATCCTGCTCTTGCTCATTCTCTGAATACACTGTAACATGTCTCTCTTTTTTATCACTCACCTCTGCTATAACTCCCTGCAAACCAGTGGCAGTTCTGCCTTGCATGGGGTGAAATGATTTAAAAAGAAATCTCTCTTCAGGGCATGGATTATCATGGCTTTCCACAATTACCTGTCGATTGGAGATTTTCATAAGGCTATTAATTTACACTTTCTTCTAACTTTTCTGAAAATCATTTACGCAATTTAATTTCGTAGGATATTCGCTGTTTTTTCTGTCAACCGTTCTTTCAGTGTGACATACAAATAATTTTCGAATTACTCTATTCTCATTTAGAGGCGTAAAAACTTGTTTTACTGTTATGACTACGCTCTTTATTTAAACAACTTTCCATCTGTTACTTGGGCTTTTTCACTCCTGAACTTTCAAAACAATATTTAGTTTCTTTTAAATTCCACCAAACCTGCATTATTACATTAAGCAATTACTTCATCAATGTGAATACCTTTCTGGCCAAAATTATATACCACAATAAGAGAATATATAACAACCATACCGCAACGTGTACTCGTACATACAATCCATCACTAATGATGCTAGGAAAATGATCGGTTCCCTGTACATTTCTAGTAAATAACTGTTTTTTGTTCAGATCGATAATAGTGTATTGTTCAGTTTAGGGGAAGAAGCATTGCAGTCTTCATTTTCAACACTTGTTAGAGAGGTAAAGTCTCTGCGCGTCCTTGTGGGTGACAAATTATTTTCCATACTAGAAGCTCATTCTCACAGATAAAACGTCGTAATTCTCTCAGTCTTCTATCACTATGTCCAAGGAAAGTGCTCAGATTAACTACATTTTTTAGTTACGCTACATCGAGTGGCTCCGAGACATTGTGCAAGATGAAAATCACTATGAAATAAAAACTCATTTACCGTAAAAAATTTGTTCTAGCCTCCGTTTATGCGATGCGACTTCAAATATAGTTAGAACATACATAATTTGAAGATAGAAAAGTTTTCAATTTAAAATCTGTAATATAACGTAACAAGATAAACATATGATTAGCCAGAAGATAATTGATGGAGACATTTATGTTAGTTTATAAAATCTAATTTATTTCTGATGTTCAAAGAATTCACTTGTTTTATCGCAACGAAATTGCTCGCAAAGAGACAGAGAATTTAATTTTTGTATTAGGAAATCAGTACTTTTTTCAAAAATTAAATTCTGTAACCGTTCTTTGTAAGTGAGGAAAAACACGGAAAACCAATGTGGGGTTATCCAACTGAAAAAATACAATTACTTTCTAAAAAAGTCATTGTAATAAACTGGTAAGGAATAAAAGATATATGTGGACAGTTTTTGTTGCCCAGTTCTTTAGATGCCATCGCACCAAAAAAACAAAAAAACAACACAACCGAAATATTTGACGAGCTGAAATTTATTTGTTTTCATCTATATCTCTAATCATTAGCTATTTTGTAATAGCTTTTCAAGAAATAAAAATTAATTTCTTAATAGAATCCAATAGAAAAATATGCCAACCAAAGAGAACAAAATAAAATTAGATGTAATTAGAAAAATGAAAATAAAAACTCACAATTACTAGCTAAAGAGTTTAACTAAATAAGCAGGTTTGTTTTCCTTAAATTTCAACGCGTAACAAATAACATTACTTTGAAACACCGCATTTTAGAATTTTACTTGCAAGTAATTATCTTGTATATTTTAAATCAATTTATATAAAAAAAAAAAAGACTGAAAACATTTAATAAAACATAAAGAAAAAACATTCATTCAAACAACCGCGTCGCTTACAATAATCTTTGTTCACAGCGATAGAGAACCAATTTAAACGAACTACCAGATTATCAGCTGGGTTTTCTCTTTAACAGTTGAAATGAGTTGATTCAACCGTAAGACCTATGATAACCGTTTCTTTATTCGCCCTTGGCGTATGTCCAAATTTTCTTCAAATGTTTTGTTTTCAGTCAAATTTATCCTTCAATGCTGTTTCAATAACTACATTCAGTTTTTTAATCCATGTCCTTTTATTGGTCTCTCTCCTTAATAATGTTTTGTTTTGTTCATATGATATGACACTCAATAGCAACTTGCATCTTACAGGCTTTCTTTGGGTAACTATTTTTTTAAAATGATATTCTCTGTCATAATTTAATAATTTTGATAAGTAATTTTAAGTACCATATAGATCCACGCCAAAATTTTAAGTACCATATAGATCCACGCCAAAATTTTAAGTACCATATAGATCCACGCCAAAATTTTAAGTACCATATAGATCCACGCCAAAATTGTTAAAAAACAATAAAAGATCAAAGTAGATCAAATAGATTAAACGTCTTATTTTTGAGAAAAAAAATATCAGAAGCTTTGGCTGTAGAATTGCATGAATTTGATATAACAATTTATTTTCCTTATATATATACATATATCGTAATAGTTTTTACGAGTTTATTATAAAACCATAGATTTCTGCAACAGAAGAGCCGGTTTTTCAATATTTTCTTTTCATCATATCGACAGGCAATGAAGCATTTTTTCTATAAGGATTATTATGTATATAAACGTTAGTATATGTATGTATGTGAGTAAGTTAGTATATATATATATATATATATATATATATATATATATATATATATATGCTAACAAGATACATTTATCTACTGTATATGTATATTAAAATGATATATATTTTTATATATATATAAGGTATATATAAGTTTATATATATATGCATGTATATATATAATCATTTCACCCCGAGCAAGGCGGAAATGCCACTGATGTGCAGGGGGCTACATAACTGTAAAATGATTAATTAGAAAATAGTAGTACAAACTAGTTAGAAAGGAGCAATAAAAAGCTGAGAAAGCAGGTGCGATGACAGATACATAGGTGGAGAGAAGGGAAGGTTATACGGGGGTGGGGAGAGAGCTGGAGTTCAGTGGTTAGTAGATGAGTATTGACATTGCATTTAAATTTCTGGAGGTTGTAGCCGTCAGGAAAGCAAGAACACGGGAGCGAGTTCCACAGGCGGGAAGTGCGAGAGAAGAAGCCGCAGGAGTAGAATTGTCGTCTGCATTTGGCTAACCTGACTGTGAATGGGTGGGACCCAGTGGCCAGTATGGTTGCACGAGTAAACACCGGTTGAGGAGGCACCAATGACTTAAGTTCGTCCGAGCAGAAGCCATGAAAGTGTTTATAGAACAGACAAAGGGAGGCCACATTTCGTCGGTGGGGAAGTGGCTGCACTCGAGCCGCCAGATTAGTACCTATCACATTACAAATTCTCCTTTGGAGCCTGTCAAGAACACTGAGAAGAACGGCAGGGGCGCCTGACCATAAATGGCAGCAGTACTCCATGCACGGACGGATGGTTGACTTGTATATATGCAGGATGGATTCAGGCGGAAAAAACATCCTGGATCGACATCGTGACCCAACCTTCTTAGCAGTAGATTTTGCTATGGATTCAATATAGTGGTTCCATTTGAAGTCTGAGGAGAGGGTAAGTCCGAGGAGGCGTAGTGTATTGCTCTCCAGAAGAATCGCCTGGTCCATGCTTACGGGAGGCAGGAGAAGTTACCTGTAATGGTTCACAGACAACAGCTTGTTCTTAGACGAATTGAAGTTGACAAGCCACTTCTTGCCCCAATACATCACAGAGTGTAGTTCTCGTTCAAGGTCAGCAGCGAGATTATTTCTGTCCGCCACGACAGTTTTCTTACTGGTGCGGGAGCATATTGTAGTGCCATCTGCGTAGATGCCTACTTGGGACTTGATCTCATCTGGGAGGTCGTAGATGAAAATAAGGAAGAGCGTCGGTCCCAGGATTCAGCCCTGTGGGACACCAGCATTCGTGCTGTAGGACGAAGAGGCATGCCCATTCAAAACGACTTTCATTTTGCGGTTATTTAGAAAAGATTGGATTAGGTCAAGCAGGCGACCGGTAATACCGTAACCCCGTAGTTTGCATAGGAGGCCAGACCCTATCGAAAGCCTTGGAAATATCCAGAGCAACCGCGCGTGCCTCGTCAGACTCATCAAGGACCTGGAGCATGTACTCCGTTACGGTTGTTAGCAGGTCGGCCGTGGACCTGCCAAAGCGGAAGCCACATTGCCTGTCAGAGAAGAGTTTGTGGGCAGTGAGATGATGAACTATTACAGCATTGATTTTGGCCTCGAATACTTTCCTGAATATCGGTAGAAGACTGATAGGGCAATAGTTGGATGGGTCCGAGGGTTCACCACAATTCTTAAATACAGGAACGACTGAAGAGAACTTCCAGCATGCTGGAAAGCAGGAAGCAGAAAGGCAGTAGTTAAATAGTTTAGAGAGCACAGGGGAAAGTTCAGGAGAACAGATGATACCACAGTAGATAAATACTGATTTAAAGCAGTACGTACGCATTTTTGCACAAAACATCGGCGTAGACATAAATCAATAGACATGAAGTTACACCAAATAGGTCTGTGCAACCAGAAAGAGAATTTGTTCTCTTGTCTATTCGAAAATCAGTAGGTAGTAATCTTGTATTTTTATAATGTTGAATCCTTGTCCATTTTATTATTCGTAAATTATCTTTACTTATAAATTACTTAATTTTAAAAAAATACTTCCAATTTTTGCCTCCGTCTTTGTTATTTTTTGTAAGCAGTTATATTTTTGCTTTCATTAAAAGTTTGCCAAGTATTCCTTATAAGAATGTGTTGGCCTGAAAGGCTTCATAAGATTTCATGACGCTTTAGTCTATGAGGACTTTATAGGATTAGGAATATTCATCTGATGCGACCACAACGAACGAACTAGAGACACTCTAAATTTTAATGTAAAAATGGAATTTTATCTAATTAGTTTGATATATACAGTTTAGCCAATTCCATTTAGATAAATCTTTCATTTCGTTTTCATCATTTTTGCTATGAAATATCTTACATTGTGATAACATAAGATCTGCCAAGAATGTTAAAACAATGTGATATACATAATGACAGAAATAATGAAAAGTAAAACAATCTAAATGAATCTAGCTCAACAATATACACTAAACACGTAAAAAATATATTTTACTTTTTAAATATTCCCAGCATCGCTCGTTTTTGTGCATGCTTAGTTTCATCAGCGAAAAAGTTCTTAACGTTTATAAGAGGGTAGACCTGCTTTTTTTATAGCAGGTGTACACTCTTATATGACGTCAAAATATTTTAATAGGATTTTATATATATATATATATATATATATATATAAACGTGGCAAGAACTTTAAAAACTTGTAGTAAACAAAATGAACTGAGCAGAAGCTGCCCCACTGTTATTAATCTTTATATAATCTTATATATATATATATCCGTAATATATTTGTTGATAATACATACATAGTAGCATCATACACATGCAAAAGAAGATTAAAAATAAAGGATGAATTACTGATAACAGAAATCCTACACTTAATATCATCAATTATGAACATGTTAACAATGTGCTTAGCGTGTTTGGAGCTTAACATATACGAAATATTCGTTAGATGATATATTTGGAAATTGTCAAATTTTTAACAATGATTTGCGCTTTTTGGCATATTTTGAGATTTGAAATAATTGTATTTTGTTGAAAATGTCAGCCAGTTTCGCAAAATCTGAAACATTTTAGCATTGGATTTTTATTTTGTCTACCGGTGTACGAGGTTCATGCCCAACCTTTTTTTTTACCGAAAAATAGCTATGTCGCAGAAGTGTTTGAAAGCTTACAATTAGAAAATATTTAGTCGTAATTTTAATTTTGATTTCGTAGTCTGAACATAAGTGTCGTTGAGTACGTTTGAGTAAAATCCGCGTCTCTCCGATTGCGGGTGGTGATAATTTTAACCAAACAACTTCCTAACCCATGATATTTTACCAAAGATAATTTTATAATAAACAGGAAAATAACATATATTTGATATTTTATTTACATTTGGATCTATTCCTTTTGGATCTCCGATGAACTTAGATCACTGGTGCCCCCTAAATACGAATTTGCACGAGATACTAGATTAGCAACTAGATCCCACCCTTTTACAGTGAAACCGATAAAATGCAGCCGTAACTTCTACTCCAACAGTTTCTTTCCTCGCACTTCCCGACTGTGGAATTCTCTTCCAAACGATTGCTTCCCCGACGGCTACAATCTCCAGGAGTTTAAATGTAAGGTCAATAGACACCTCCTAACACACTAACCTGCTCCCATTCTATCAAACACTCTTCCCTTCTGCCCGACACTCATCCTCGCTATCCTTACTCATCTATCACCTTTCTCCTGACATTCCCTATGTCTATCCACTCCTTCTCTTTACCTTCCCCTATGTAGCCCCATGCGCAATAGTGGCAGTGGAATGCCTTGCTTGGGGTGAGATGATTAAAAAAAAAAAAAATTCCTATTGTTTTAGACGAAGGGTTAGGATTTGCGTTTGTTGCAGATTAAATGAGTTGGTGCTGATGGTGACGACAAAAGCACAAAGAAGATGAAGAAGATTGTGAAATAATTATGTGAAACTGATTTTTGGGAAGAAGTCAGATTGAGTGGTCTCTGACAAAGTGATTTATTATTTGAAAAGTTTAAGCGTGTCTCCGAATTTGTAGCGTTTTTTGAAGTTTAATAGTTGCCAAAGAAGTTCGAGAATAATCGACGTAGCGGCTGAGATGAAAATAGAGTTTCAATTGCTTCAGGTAGATACTGCTACTCTGCAAAGGAAAGTAGTCAATATATATATATATATATATATATATATATATATATATATATATATTAATTCATGTTTCATTAAATAATTTAGACTAGTTCTGTGTGTTTATTGTATGTAAGTTCTTTTTCATAAACTCTGAATAGCATTATCATTAAATGAAGAGACAAAATTACAATATTGATGCATCATGTTTTATTAAGACAATCTAAGCTTTCAACTTACATAAGCTATTTTCAAAGATGTCAAATTACATTATATATTATAAACACGGACAAACGATAATGACAAACTTTTTTTTTTAAATGGAAGATTTCCATGCAACAAAAACTTCTGCATTTAAGACGCTGGAAGCAAACGTCACATCACAGCTCATGACGTCACACATAACCAAGCGAGAGTGAAAACAAGAAATATTAAGTATGGGAAGCCATCGCAATAAACCAATGGATTCTGTTATTAATGATAGGCATTTGAGGATATTTGTGAAGATTATACTGTTTATCTTGTTCCGGTTAGGTTTCAACTGTTTTGTGTATATAGGTTCGAGAATTTTTAGTTTTCTTTATTGATTTCATGTATAAGTAGGCTTTTTTCAACTAGGATACTCCAGGAATGTTTTTTTAAATGCCCAAACACGTAAACAAAAACAATTTGTCATTATCTGCCTAAATACAAACGCACACACAATATTATTCAGTAAAATGAATTAGAGCACGCTGGCTATTGGGCGCGTATAATGATAATATATGCGCTAAAATGTCTACCTTCTTCCACCGAACGCACATAGTCCAGAGGTAGAATCGCCGACTGAGGCCAATTCGGTCGGGTTTCAATCCTGTGTTAAAAAACAATCGGAGCCTAACCGTACTGATGAGCTGTGCTACAGCGAAACAGATCTGTCTGCGGATAACAATATATACATATAATGTTCATTAAAAATGAGTTAATGTTCAAAAACTGCTTCACAAGCCATGGTAATTTAATCAAACATCTGTATTGAGATAAGTGGACTACACTCTATAAAATATATTTTTAAGCATTGCCAAAACCGCCTCAGGGAACGAGAACATTTTAATTTAGAGGATATTTGAAGGTTTGTTTTGGCCAAATGTCTTCTTTCTCTGTTACCTGAACAGCATATTACTGTCTGATCAAAACTTATAGAATCACCTCGAGTGAACGATATTTAACGGACTATTCTGAATATTTTTTCACAAGTAATGACTCTATCATTTACACTGTTTTTGCTTTAATTCATACCAATAATAACAAAAATATTTCTCATCAAGGTTAATAGAAACATGAGAAAGATTTTCAATAGTTAGATCATAACACATTTTCTCTGTTAGCATTTTTAAATCCAACATTGGTCAAACCTAGAGCGAGTTTACATAATCAGAATAAATATCGGCTTAATGACCTGGAAGATGATGCCAAAAAATGTGACCTTCAGAATTTATTTCGACTTCGATTAATCTACAGCTTGACATTTGATGGGCCCACAATTTTCGAATTATTTTTTTCCTTTCTGAAAAACACCTAAAAAGAAATAAAATATGTTTCCAGGCGCTTCAAAAACCCAGTTGCATGTGTATTCGTACGTTAATAATTTGACAAATAATGACTTTAAGATTAACTACTGACAAACTACTTTCTTAATGTAATATTTTTGTATACTTTCAGGGAAAATTTAGCAGTGAAAACAAATGTCAAAATTTGACTTTTCTTAAAATGGAGAATGGATTAAGATTTTATAAAAATAGATTAAACTGTTAAATACGACAAATGAATACACAGTTATATATATACGACAAATGAATACACAGTTATATATATATATATATATATATATATATATATATAAATTTATTTATAAATGGAACTTTATCTCTGTGTGTGTCTGTATCTGTGTGTGTCTGTTAACTATAGACTCCAAAACGGCTGAAGCGATTTTCGTGAAAATTTACACAGTTGTAGTATAAGCGTCTGCGTATGTTCCTTGCTAGGTTTTGAGTCGATGTGCTTCCGATGAATATCGAAAATCGATAATCGAAAAAACCGGGTTATAGAAGGAGTGCTCCTATTTTAATCAAATTTGATACACTCATAGACAAAGACATAAGAAACGATATTCAGAAGTTTCAAGGTTTCAGTTCTTACAATAGTGCAGAAAATCGATATTATATATGTATAAAAAGTCAAGATGTTTGTGTGCGTGTCTGTTTATCTGCCTGTGTGTCTGTATTTTTTCAGCCCCTTTATTTTAGTTTTTGCTTCGGGTTTGGTTCTAAGTAGGTATAATTGTAGTTCTTAGTCTCAGCCATGATACCATTTACTCAGGGGACTTATTTAGCCTTCAAAATTCACTTTACGACAAAAAAGTATTCGATATCGATACCAGGAAATCAAAATTTGACTTACATCCATTGATTTTTCTTTCAGTCTGGAAACAGCTATTGCTTTTTAGTCTTTCGTGCCAACGTTCAAAGAGTATATATATATATATATATATATATATATATATATATATATATATATATATTGGGGAAGGCGACTATATTTCCATATTAATTATTCCCGTTAGCATGCATGTGAAACGTTATGCATCTATAAGGGACTCAACTCTTTGGTACACTGTTTCCTTGGATGATGAAATCTGTTAGAGTAGCACACGCAAAACATGTATATTCCTTTTTGTCCTTGTATAGCATTTCTGAGAAAAAATGCTGGGAGATTATAAATAGAGATGCAGAAAAACTGAAAGGGAGAAGACACAACAGATAAGTCAAAGAGTACAAACGCTAAATAATTCCCATAGAAACTAAAATATAAATTAAATTTTTTTTCAAAAGCTTTTCAATTTACATTTCAAAACTGACCATAACGTTTCGGAGTGTTCATTGGAAAAAAATTATACAATAAACATACATACAATCGTTACAAAACTCTCATGTAAACAACAACAGTCGTAGTGTTAGGTAAGTCAAAAAACATTTATAATTATGATGAAACAATAAAACTATATATATATATATATATATATATATATATATATATATATGTGTGTGTTAGAAAGCTTGTCTTACTAGAACCTATTACAACTGAGTAGTCAATAGGTATAGGTGTCCAGTCCGTAAACGGTGAGGATAATTCAACAAGATCATCTTAATATACAATATTATGTGGCAAATCCATATAAAGAGCTCGATGTGAGTTAACCAGAGTGATATGAAAATTATAAAAGTAAACTCAACTGGTCATTTCAATTGATTATATACTATATCTCATTTCAATGAGTTTTATTAGTTCATTTCATCAGTCCTTCCAATATTCCTTCCATCTGGTACAAAATCTTTGTTGAAGTAGATGTTTTAGATCCTGGCACAAATTTTGTTCAAGATGGAAGGAATATTGTAAGGTCTGATGAAATGAGCTAATTAAACTCATTGAAATGAGCTATAGTTTATAACCAATTGAAATGCCGTCTTTAATTTTTCTTTATATATATATATATATAAAACGAAATAAAACGTCTTTGATTCAATAAACACAAAGTCCATCAATGACAAAAACATAATTTACTACGCGATGCACACTTCAATCAACCGTTTCATATCATTGATGACATTAGATTCTTGCTTTTAGCATCTTCATTCAACAGTCAAAAAATAAGACACAGTGTTTAAATAAATTTCAAAATAAAGTTTCACACAAAAGAATTAACCAGGAATCGGGGCTAAACTCAGAGAATAGAATTTTCATTAGGGAGTCCTCCATCTAACAATAACCACATTCCTTAAAAGAGTAAGACCCACATTTTGGTTTATTTCTAAACTCGTTGTAAAAAGGACGCATGTGTGTCAGAAAATGCCCACTTTCACACTTCATTGTCTTGCTTAAATTTCGTCAAAAGACTAATATATAACTGTATTTATTTTATTCCGACAATTGTCCTCGTCGTTCCTACCATTTGTACGACGTTTCGGCCGTTGTACGCTCCGGCCTTCTTCAAGCTAGGTATTTAGAACCATATATATGAACTATATTCTTTTCCTAATGCCTCTTCTTGAGTTATCTCTCTCTAACGCTGTAAGTTACTTGTTCACCATTGCTTTAGCCTGGTATTGAATTGACAACTCTTTGGGACAAGTCACACAAACTAATCAACGTCTATATCCACTGGGCCGTGTGTCTTTAAGGACAAGAAAATCTGAATTTTTGGGACTTATAAATATAAAATATATAATTATATAATTGTGAGAATGAGTTGTAAGGAAATTTAAAAACAATTAGTTAGCTTTTCTTTTTGAAAGTTAAGTAGAGCATAATTACATGATTAAGAAAGTTTCTGTGGGTATGTCTCGATTAGGAAGTTTAGTTTCCGTTGAATGGAGAATGTTGTGAAAGGATGGCAGTTATTTAGTGAGTTTCAGAACTCACGTTAAGCTAGTTAAAGGCATTCAATAAAAATCAGCAATAGACGTAATATAAATTGCAGTGGACTTATTTTTGCATCATTATCATTATCATTATCATTACGAACAAAAGATTGACAACAAACTTAACCTGTGATTAACAAACCCAATTAAATCCGGAATTATGATAAATATCTCATAAAATAAATACCATAACCATTTATATATAATATGCAGTGAGGCATTATAAAATGTTTTTCTATTGCAATAGTCATTATTTTATCCAAAACAAAACAATCCATAAAAATTGCACACGCAAGCAAAGTCACATAGAGAGTTTGACAACATAAAATTTAATCATAAAATTTGTTATGTCTATATTTCCGAAATCAGGTATTATTTACAAGATTTATATTATTCGGATTAAACAAAAGAGGGTTAGATTGATATAGCTCATGACTACCAAAAGAATGACTAAAGAAATGCGGATGATATACCCCAGTGACTGTAATTAGGGTTCGTTTCGAAATTCTTCTCACATGAAGAAGGCCGGCACGTATAACGGTTGTAACGTTGTGCAAATTGCAACAAAGCTGAGGACAACAGTCCAAATAATGTAAATAGTGAAAAACTTATTATATTCATAATTGATTTTAAATGTTTAATACGAAAATGCTGTCTAGAGTATTGTGTAAATTTAACAACACTTTCTGTGAATTTATCAGTGGAATTTACTTCAGGCACAATGTTTAAGCATTAAAAATTCATGCTTTGAAATTGTAATATAAAGAAATTTAAAAAGTTTCTGTTGTTTCGCGTATACGCGTTCATTGGATCAGAATATGCTTAAATTCCACATCAAATTAAATAATTAGGTACTCAGATTATCTTTATGTATACAAACAAGATATCTTTCATGAATAACTTGCTGAAAAGAAAAGAAATTATATAATCTTGAGAAAAGGATGTAAGGGAAAATGGTTGAAGCATTAATACTACAAGGAAATATATATATATGTCATAATGATATAGCTGGGTCTCACCCATTATCAGTTAGAACAACCAAATGCAGACGACAATTCTACTCCTTCAACTTCTTTTCTCGCATTTCTCACCTGTGGAACTCGCTTCCTTATTCTTGCTTTCCTGACGCCTACACCCTCCAAGAATTTAAATGCAAGGTCAATACTCATCTCTTAACTACTTGATTCTAATTCTTTCCACACCGCCATTGATATTCTTTCCTTTCTCTCCACCATTGCAACTGTCATCACACCTGTATTCCCATTCTTCTTTTGCTACTTTCTAAATGGTCCGTCTTTCTCTTCAATCTCCTAATCGTTTCCTTGCCCCCTGCACATCAGTGGCGTTAACGCTATGCTCAGGGTGATATGACTAAAAAAAATGGTTTAGAAATAATCTTGAGGAAAAAAAGTAAAGAATATGCTCATAAACCTACGTGGTAAAAATAGAATTTTAGCCTTATTACCGTCTGTATGAATCCGAATATGACACATGCTATTATCAGACACGAAAACCTAAGGTTACGCACCATTTTTAAGTAAACATAAGGCCATTAATATCGGTTAAAATATTGAGGAAATTGTTTCTGCCTATCAATTGATGAAAACATTTGATAACAACAACCATCAATAATAATTATTATATTAATAATAATAATAATAATAATAATAATAATAATAATAATAATAATTTGTCACAGTTGACGAGATGAGCAATGGGCAAAAAGATATGTTCAGAAAATGGGAAGAGTATTCAGAACAATTGTTTCTCCGGGGCCTCCAACGAAATCAACTCTGGTATGAAAACACAAGCATTATTATTATTATTATTATTATTATTATTATTATTATTATTGTAAAAAGTTTCACAACACTTTACAACATTTAGAAAAGGGCGTATTTTAGGAAAAGAAATGGAAAATAACAGGCAGCGTTTAACAATATTTTGAGAGTAAATCTGTCGATAACTTATGTTTACACTATTCGTAGAAGAAATTAACTTAAAAATACAAGTCTTATTAAAAATGTTGCTTGTTTTGAGAAAAGGCAGTTATACTATTAATTAATGCGACACAACAAATAAAACTCAGCCAGCATGAATAAGATGCAATTGATAGAGACCGTGCTTATCTTAGAATTTTGACTATTATTAGTAGGATTATTTCCCTTTAGTTTGCACAGTATTAAATTATACTGGCGATTTTACGTTCTTGATTCTCTCTATCATATCCTAGGGTGTTGTCAGTTCATTGCAATACATATTCATGCAGCGTTGGAACATCGGTCTTGTTTCCAAACATTTCTATCCCCTGGGGTATAGAGCCTAAAGCATTATTGACTATGTGGACTCCTTAGTCGCATCTCTGTTCAGCAAACGTGTCACGTCATTGCGGAGAACCGAATATATGCTGCGTTTCTCTGGCGCTTTCTTAAGACTCTTATCTCATGGGTTTGCAACATCAACAAAATAGCACCTTCTGTTGACTTTAATAATCAGAATGATAGTCGGCTCCGTAAAGCTTACGGTCGGTTTGGATCTGGAAGTCCCACAAGAGTCTTTCTCATTCATTCTCCATAGCCATTTCTTGTTTATAGCGATACCATTTCTTGTTCACTTCAACGGCATATTCTGCTCAGTGTTATCATTATTTGTCTTGTTTTGAATCTGCTTCTTTATTTTACAAACTGTATCTATGTTTCAACCATAAAAGTCAAGAGAGTGTAAGACAACACATTAATTTCTTCGGTACAATTGATTTGATATATAGTTGTCATTCACAGCCTCATTCTGATCTTAATTATATGATATTATATCATTGTACATATTAGTTTAACTTACATTAAAATGTGCATGTGTATGCACAAATTAAGTTTATGTACATTTAAAAATGTGCAATAACATTAAAATCGAGGGCGTAAAATGCTAGAAGTATGTCACAGGTGTCCTTGTCAGCACTTACTCGCATCTAAATATTATGTTTTTCCTATTTTTCTCCCCACTACCTGGTAGATGTGGTGGCAATGTCTGCCTATCATAGAGTTTGACGAGGCTTCTCGAATGAATTTAGATTTGGTAGAAAACACATCGTGACAGAGGTTCCCTTTAAACTCGAACTGAAGCTTCTCCCTCACGGCTCAAGTGAGATTGAGACAGGCAATATCTGGTAAACCTGGTTGCATTAGGTTGTCAACCTTGGTTAAATAGGCCTGATTTTAGCCGTTGAGGTTGTGTAGACAATAGCGTATTCCATCGTTCGGACCATCGTGGTTTAGTAGCGTTAAATCTGGTCTCGCCTCATCAACCTTACCTCCTTGGTTGACCCTACGGGAGGTGAGACACCCAACGGCTTCGTTCTTGAGATCACTGTGACAGGTAAGCACTCTATCATGTCAAGGACCGGATATATATATATATATATATATATATATATATATATATATATATATAAACACTGGTTTGACCCAAGATTGTCTAGATTTCCATAGAATGTTTTCAGATGAAATACATTTCTAAGTTTCACTAGTTTTTTCATGGCTTCCCATTGTAACGAATCACCTTAATTGTCTTCATATTTTTTTGATAAAATGCAAGTTCTACTCGAGAAAATTCTTCGCACGTACCATTCCTTTATAGAGCCGTCTACGAAGAGGATGTTTCCAGGGCCACTACGATTTTAACGTGTTAAAGTCTAGTGTTAACCGTTATCTTTCCCAGGCATACACATAAATTTTACTTCTTATTCCCCAAACATTTACCTAAGGTAGGTCACCCGCCCTGTACAGGATGAACATCATTGTAAAAAGATAGTCTAAACGCGGTTTATAATCTAATTAAAAATCCTAATTCTTTATATTTCTTTGTATGGTTCCTTCTGAAATGTTGAAATGTTGAAATTTTAATTAATTTGATTAAAAATTCGATTAAAATTTTTGAATCAACATATTTGCTACTACCGTGATTAAGCTACTTTTCAGCAAGATATTCTACAGTAGTTGAACATTATTTGTGTTCTCATCAGTTTCATGCAGTAATTTGTAGTTGCCACTTAGTGAATGCATTACCTTATACTGTGATTCTGAGGAAGGTATATCGATAGATGTAAGAGTTACGTGATTGATAGTTGCCAAAAGTAAACCACACATTTTGCGTAGGTGGTTGACATCATTTTCAGAAGGTTTCGCCCTGTTCAGTCTTTGATGTTTTTTCCTGGAAAAATAATTCCGTTGTTTGATTTTTCAGACAAAATGAAATGATATATCAACAGCTTTTTTATTTATTCTTTTCAGATATTTTCCACGAAGAATATTTTTTTCTTTTTCTCGATTTTTCCAAGCTTATTGCTTTTGCCTCTAATTTCAAACATTTTATAACTTTCCCCGAATTGAGTAATAATATCTGTAAATTCCGTCTGTAAATATTTAATCTCTTTAAATCTGCCTTTGAATGATGCATATTATTCACTAGTAATAATTTACATATCTCTCTATCTATTTTTCAGATACCATTTACTCGGATGCACTAATATTTTTAAAAATTTACATCATTAGAAGTTGGACAAATTTGTTGATTAATATTAACTTATTGCGTATATTTAAATCAGGTTTTAATATAAAACAATAAGAGTAGATGGCTTCCCTATGGTCCTATTTACAACATTTTATCTTTTGAACAGAAGTAAAATTATATCTATTATTTTATTTTCAAAATCAGGTTTCCTTTTTTTCATTTCAGGTCTTCCCTTTCATCTTGGTGCTTTTCAGCGTTCTTGGTTTGGTTTCCTTAACTCTGTACCCTTTATTTTTAGTTACACTTGGTTCTTGTTCATAGGTTCCTAACCGTTTTGATGCAATTACCCCAAAGTACAATTTCACTATTATCCATTGACCTACTGAACAAATACCCATAATATAGGAAAAGATGTAATTATATTTTCGTACATTAAAAGCAGAAAAAGTTAATGGAAATTATTCAATACAATAGTACGAATCTATAATAATCAGAGGTATAGTAGCCGTAGCCTAGCCGTGATTCTTAATGTGAGTGTTCAGCTTTTATTTCCTGTCCAGTGCCAGTTTATTTCTTGTTGGTTCTGTGACTGAAAGAGCTATTCGGGCGTCGTTTGCCACGCTGAGTTTGCTACGTTTCTTGGTCTTCATTCCAAGGACACACTGTAGAATAATAAGCTGGTTGCCTCTTCCCAAAACAAACATCCATGATCCACAAAATATGGGCTCATTACCCCACTGGGGTAATTTACCCCGAGGTTGGGAACCATGATAGATGATGAACAGCATTGTACAAAACAGAACGTCTATTCTTCTGAAGTATTCATTCTTGATTTTGTCTCTAATGATCCGGTCTTTTATATGATCCTGCGAATATATAGCAAGGTAATTATAGGTTTCCTCAAGCTGAAGGTTTTTAATTGGTATGACGTTTTTAAAAATATAATATTTTTCCAGCGTAATCACTATCCCTGCTTAAATGTTTTTTGCACGCTCGTAAACCAAAACATTTATTCTAATTTCATCCCTTGAAAGATTTATCATCGTGAGAAAACCTTCTGTCTGATGGTCATCTGGCCGGTATCACGTCGTTCATGCAAATTAATGTCGTTTATCTTTTAGCCTCACAGTTCGCTTAAATGCTATTC
This sequence comes from Ascarosepion bandense, assembly GCA_037127315.1. Lineage (NCBI taxonomy): Eukaryota > Metazoa > Mollusca > Cephalopoda > Sepiida > Sepiidae > Ascarosepion > Ascarosepion bandense. The sequence goes on along the minus strand of JBBBDQ010001232.1, from coordinate 2,871,339 downwards.
AAAAAAGGACTGGGAGAAAATGTGTCTATTTGGAACACAGAATAATTTATTCGGACTTCCTGCTTCAATGCTGACATTTTCCGTGTTTAAATCTTTGATAGGTTTTCGATTAGCTCATGCTATGCGATAGAAATTAACAAGTGATATTTATATACATCCAAGTACCTTTTATCCAACTGTCTGAGAAAATGGAATATGCTTATTTGGAGTCTTCTAAAATCATGCCATTCATTAGAGATTTTCTACATCCTTTAAAAGCACGTGTACATTCTATTTTTTCATCAGAAACATTATTGTTCTTAAGAAAATTATTTATTTAATAAGGTGATTTTTTGAACGCAGCTTAGATGTAAAACAAGATCAAAAGTATGGAACACCCAGTGAGGATCGAACACATTCCCCAATTGTGATAATTCTACCGATAAAAGATTGCTAACCATTACATTACGTCGAGACGCGCTTTTTATTTTAGTAAGAAGTATAATTATTATTTTCTTTAACATCTTTTGCATAGTGATTTTTTCCAGGTCCCAACAAGAGACCTAAGGCCAGAAATGGCGTCATAACATTTTCACTGAAAATTATCGTAAAAAAAAACAAACATAAAATATAGATCAAGTATATTTTACATTATTAAATTTATTTTTTTTAGATGTTTTTCACTTCAGGGGTATGAGTAATTCTTCAAGCTTTCAAGTAATTCTGCTCAAATTTTCTTTCCTTCATTTTCGTCAGTAATCTAAACTGAATCAGTAAAATTGTTTATGTCGTTGCTCTATAATTTAGTTTTATTTTCCGAGAGATAATTATTTTCTATTTCATGTGTTTTTGTTTCTATCGCTTTCATCTGTTAACATTATATAATTTCCCATCTGTCTCACTTTTGTTTAATGGTTATTTTTGTACTTAGTCCTGTAGTTTATTATGTCTGGTCAATTGCTTCAATTGCGTCTTTTATTTCGTCACAATTATTTCGGGTCAAGATGAGATCGTTCTTCAGCTCCTATGATATTTCTTCATACTTGATATGTCTGATATGTTATGGTCTTGATAGTATTTTCGAGTTCAGTTTAAAACTTTTTATAATCTTATCTTTTCTACTTCATCCAATTTCTTTTGACTAATTTAAGTGGTATTGGGTTAGCGGAGCCAAGGTAAGAGTTAACGCAGTTTTTGTGACTAATTGTTACACTATTGGTATATTAGGTTGTTGCGATGAAAGATTTTTCGACGAAAGATTGTTACACTTTCTGAAGGACGTAACGGTTGTTGTCTGAGTATGAGTTTAAATTGTAAACATTGAGTATAATTTTAGCATTATATTTTTATACGTCGTTTATGTAGTTTTGATGAAGATAGCACATGCAGGAAACCTGTAGACCATAGTTAAATTTCTCGACACGGTTATTAGCTGCCTGTCCTTAAAGAGGTATATATATATATATATATATATATATATACATGCACACACGCACACACACGCACACACACACACACACACACACACACACACACCCATATATATATATATATATATATATATATATATATATATATATATATATATATATACTCAGTCGCAGACAGATCTGTTTCGATGTATCACAACTCATCATTACGGTTGCTTTTAGCCAGTATTGAAAACCGACCGAATTGATATTAGTCGGTTCAAGAAGGCAGATTTTAGCGTAGGATATACCATGTAAACGCAAACCAGCAGCTGAGAGTTTTGTAATTAATTACTGCATGACCATTTATTTAAAGTTTACTATTCTTCCAGATTGCTTAATCTGATTGTGAGAGCGTAATATTTCAATACCACAATTAGTGGTATACTTATTAACTTTTGCTTTTTGTGTTCTACAATATGTTACAAGTACGTTTCTCGTGTTCATGTATATAACACATCACTCAATAAGTCCCGGTCTTGACATTAGGTGTCACAATTAATAAAAAATCCATATAATTTTTATGAGGTACTAACCTTCAAATAGCACGTGACAAAATGTCGGCCCAATCAGATTATTACTTCACAAATTGCAGTTATTTAAGTGAAACTACTGTCGTAAATTTTCAAATCAATGGAAAAATTTGAATTCTGTGTTTTGATAAAGCAATGCTTTCTAATAGAAAAGTGCTGTTCAAGCACAAAGAAATTGCGTGATAAATGGTATTTGGACTCTGCTTCATCGGAAATAACGGAGAAAAGGTTGTAAGCTGAATTTAAACACGGTCGTACAGACACAAATTTTACTGAACGCTCAGGTTGCTCAAAATCGGCAGTTGTCCCGAGAACTCCAAGAAATCCACAAACTCGTTTAAGCCAATAATAAACTGAAGTTGCTTGAGATAGCAGAGGATTTGAGCATATCAGAAGGCAGTGTATTCACTATTTTACATGAACATTTCTCAGTGAGAAAGGTATGTTCACAGTGATATCCGAGTTTGCTCATAGTCGATCAAAAACCACAACGCCTCAACAATTCAGACCCTTGTTTGCAACTTTTTCAACGCAACAAGAAGGAGTTTTTTGCGTACATGTTTAAAACATGGATTCACTACTTCACTCCGGAGTTAAATCGACAGTCAGCTAAGTAAACCGCAGCAGGTAAAATCCGTCTGAAACGACTAAGATGTAAGTTTTTGGCCTCCGTATTTCGAAATGGCCAAGGTTTATCGATTATCTTGTGAAAGGAAGAAACATTAATAGCAATAATTATACAGCATTATTGCTTCGTTTGAAAGAAGAAATCGATAAAAACAGGCCACAGAAGAGGACGCAAAAACTGATCTTCTGAAAGACAACGCACGGGTCACAAGTCGATCGCAACTATAGCAAAACTATATGAATTGCACTTCAAATTGCTTCGGCATCCACCCTATTCTCCAGATCTGTCCCCCAGCGACCACTGGCTGTTTGAAGATCTCAAAAGAATGTTCCAGGAAAATAAATCTGGCTCCAATGAAGAAGTGATATCTGAAATTAGTGCGTATTTTTAGGCCAAAGACAAATCGTTCTAATTAAAAGATGTCGAATTGTAAGAGAAGCGTTGGAAGCAGTGTATCATCGTAGGATGGGATTATGTTGAAATTATGTTGATGAATAAAGTCGATTATTGCGTAAAGGTTGTTTTTTATTAGTTAGTTCCATGATTTATTGTATCACACGTAATCTTTTTGTGTTAAGTCATAATCACGTGTACAGTAGCTACTCGACTTATTTTCATATAACTAGACTATAAAATGAGCAGTGCTACACATCGTAATGTTTTGTATTTTTTGTTAGCATCGGCTATAAGGGATAATGTTACTGCTCTTTTCTGCCTGTTATCTTGATCGTAAAAAGGATATTAATTGTTATCCGCTGTTTCAAGTAGAGAAATGATGGCAATTGACGTTGCGCATACGGTTTTGGAGATTGTAGCTCTCAGGATTTGGATTTGGATTTGGATTTGAGTTTTGTTTACCGGCATATCAGCCTATGTAGGTTATTTAATGCCGAAAAGGTAGAGGTTAAAGATATTTTTTTTCATAGTGTTTTGACCCCAGCTTGGGGTTAGCTTTTTACCAATAGCTGGGATACTAACAGGTGCTATCACTCCGGGTCAGAGTGGACCTGGGAACAACAGCAATTAAGAGGTGGTTCCATGCTCCTCACAACCTCCCAATCAGAGGCCTTGCTGCTGGATGTTGTTTACCGTCAAACCCAGGACCTAGCTATCAGGAAAGCAAGAAGATTGAAGAGAGTTCCACAAAAAGGAAGTACAAGAAAATAAAGTTTTCGAGTAGAAGTGGCTGTTATATTTAATTATTTCAACTGTAAAAAGGTGGGGCCTAGATTCCGACATAGTTGCAAACTCAAATCTATGTGTCCGGTTGCCAAGGAAAAAAGCTTGTGAAAGCGGTTGCCATGAAAGTATTTGTAGAAATATCTATGTGAAAGATTATTATTATTACGTCATTTTTCATCATATTTCGATTTCTGCTTTGGTCTCACTGCCAACCAAGTCTGCGGGGAGACCTAAGGCAGGTCGTGGCGTGTTGTTATGACTCTATTTCATGTTTTTCTATCTTCCCTATCATCTCTAGCATTACATAGATAAAGTTTTCCTTAGTGTGTGGGCTGTACTTAATAAGACAATTGTTTGTATATCTCTTGAGCTGGGGTTTACAGGGATTCTTTCAATGTGTTGTTTTGTTCCATTTTTTATCATTCCAAGTGCACTTACTATCACTGGCACAACTCTTGTTTTCAATTTCCACATTTTTTCTATTTCAATTTCCAGGTCTTTATATTTTGACAGTTTTTCAAATTCCTTGATTGCTATGTTACAATCCGCTGGACAAGCCATATCAATTAATAGACAAGTTTTCTCCTTCTAGTTTTTAACAGTAATGTCTGGCCTGTTTGCTTCAATTTTTCTGTCTGTGTAGATGGTGTAATCCCATAGAATGGTTACATCTTCTATTTCTATTTATTATTATTATTATTATTATTATTATTATTATTTTACACAATCTTTCATCATAATTCGATTTCTATTATGGTCTCACTACCTACAAGTCTGTAAAATTATCTATGGCTGGTCATGGTGTTGTTATGTTTTCATTTCATGTTTTTCTTTCTCTCATAACATCCCTAGCGTTACAAAGAGAAAGTTCTCCTTTGTGTGTGAGTTGTATTTAACAAGACGATTTTTGTATATTTCTTAAGCTGAGGTTTCCAGAGATTCTTTCAATTTGTTGTTTTGCTCTATTTTTTATCATTCCAAGTGCATCTACTATTACTAGTGCTATTCGTGTTTTCAATTTCCCCATTTTTTTCTATTTCAATTTTCACGTCTTTATATTTATCAAATTGCTTAGTTGCTATGTTAAAACTCGCTGGACAAGCCATATCAAATAGTAGGCAATATGTTTTTCTTTTTCGTTTTTGAGAATAATGCCCGGGTTATTTGCTTCAATTTCTTTGTCTGCTATGATGCTGTAATTCCATAGAATGGGGACATCTTCTATTTCTGTACCCGGTTCCGGCTGATGTTCATATCAGTGTTTGTCTACATATTATTGTTATTATTTTTATGTAATCTTTAATCATATTTCGATTCTGCTATGGTTTCACTACCAACCAAGTCTGCGGGAAGACCTAAGGCAGGTCGTGGCGTGTTGCTATGGCTCCATTTCATGTTTTTTCTATCTTCCCAATCATCCCTAGCGTTAGTTCTCCTTAGTGTGTGGGATGCATTTAATAAGACATTTTTTTGTATATCTCTTAAGCTGGGGTTTACAGGGATTCTTACAATGTCTTGTTTTGTTCCATTGTTTATCATTCCACGTGCACCCACTATCACTGGCGCAACTCTTGTTTTCGATTTTCACATTTTTTCTATTTCAATTTGCAGGTCTCTATATTTTGTCAGTTTTTCAAATTCCTTGGTTGCTATGTTAAAATCCGCTGGATAAGTCAATTCAATTAATAGACATTTTCTGGTTTTTAACAATAATATCCGGCCCATTTGCTTCAATTTTTCTGTCTGTGTAGATGGTGTAATACCAGTGTGGTTTACAGATTTTCCATAATGATTGCACATTGCCCAATGTAAATATTGCCCAACTCTATCGTGGCGATGATTATATTCATTTGGGGCAAGTACAGAACAGCCTGAGATTAGAAGGTCTATTGTTTCTTGGTGTTTATCACAAAACCTACATTTTGGATCCATATTATTATGTATAATATTTGCCTGAAGGTTTCTAGTGAAAAGACTTTGGTCTTGCGCTGCAAGAATAAAGCCTTCAATCTCAGACTTTAATCCAGATGTATGTAACCATCGATGAGTATTAACTTTTCAACATTGGATTTATTGGCACGTTCTGGATATTGGCCATGCAGAGGTTTGTCTTTCCGGCGTTGTTTCATCAGTTCAAGAGTTTGTCTTTGGCTTTCATTTTCATATTTTTGCCGCAATATTTGGTTCTTGGCTTCTGTTTTGCTTTTCTATAGAATTTATTAACTGTAAATCTTTTATTGTTACAGCAGGGTCTAAGCTAATTGAAGATGTTTCTTGTCATGTTCCACGTAAGACTGTAGTTTGAGCACATCTATTCAAATTGAATTTCATTCCAATCTCTTTGCTGAAGCATTTGACAGTTTGCAGAACACCTTCCAGCTCATCATCATTCTTAGCATACAACTTTACGTCATCCATGTAAAATAGATGGTTTATTTTCTTTTGGGCTATTTTATAACCACATTCTATCTTATTAAGTTGACTGGTTAATGCTATTAATGATATTCAGAATAGTAAGGGAAACAAAGAATCACCTTGAAATATACCTCTTTTGATGTTTATTTCACCAGACCTATAGGTTCCATTTATATGATTGAGGTAAAGTATTGTTTTCCATATTGACATGCACTGTTTGATGAAATTGATGATGACGGGTGATATCTTGTATATATTTAAAGTCTTTAAAAGCCAAGAATGTGGCACACTATCAAATACCTTACGATAATCTATCCAGGCAGTACTAAGATCTTTCTTTGTACTGTACCAGTTTTCCAGGATCATTATGTCAATAAGCAATTGGTCTTTACATCGTAACTGCCACGTTTGCATCCTTTTTGTTAAAGCAGTAACATATAATTTCTTTCCAAGAATAAATATGTCTGTTTTTTGTTAAAATAGATGTTAATAGTTTATATGTTGTCGGAAGGCATGTAATTGATCTGTAGTTTTTCAGGTTGTTTGTTTCACTATTCTTGGGTAGAAGAAATCTTATTCATTTGGTCATCCATGCAGGAATTTTGGTGGGATCGTCAACCTTGAAGTTTTTGTCTAGTTTTTTATGTGCTGTATTTACATAATATAGCCAAAAGTTAGGAATGTTATCTATTATTATTATTATTATTATTATTATTATTATTATTATTATTATTATCTTTCATTTCTGTAGTAAACGCATTTTCTTTTCGGTTCAAACCAGAGATCTAAGTTCGTAAATAGCTTCATGGCATTTTCACAAGTTTTTTTAATATATGAACCGTACTCGTAAGTCAAATATTTTGTATTTTTAAAGGTATGGGCTAACAGAAAGCCCTTCAATTAACCCGTCTGAATACTTTCTAATAAATCTGAGGGGATCCATGTTGGAATTATTGATATCTGCAAATGCTACATTTTGGAGATTATTACTACCAGATGCTTGTATGTTGATATGTTTTTAAGATCTTCAAGATTACATTAAAATCTACAGGCATGGTTCTGTCATTAAGTAAAGGATAACACAGCGCAATTATCATGATAATAATAATAATAATAATGTTATTATTTAACATATGTATGGCCTTATACGAGAAAAATTAAAGGCATTTTAAAATAGTTTTGAAACGTTAAGACAAGACGTTAGATGATATGACAACATATCACCTGATATAGGAATGTGTTATAAGCGCATTCACCTACATATAATACGGATATCATTATACAATCTCACTGATCTGATATTATCATAAATGTCATCAAAGTATATACCAACTAGTTTTACTTCAAATGTTGTTGATGAAAAAATCAAGTTATTGATAAGTTCTCCAAATATTACGATTCGAAAGTTAAAATGAAAAGAACATGATACTTAAATACAGACGTTCTCCAGTAGATGTACGTGACATTAAACTCCCGCGTTTTTATACGTATTGTTTAGCGTCTCGGATTAAAGAATCGTCGATTCGAATAAGAATTTGTGTCGGATTTCTAACGTTAATTGCCTTGTGAAAGATATAAATACACCGCTTCTTCACTCAACAGTTATAGGATAATAGCAAGTCAGTTATGGGTACAAAGGCATTGGGTGGCAACCGCCCTAGGCGAATGAAACGCTAAATTCAAATCAAGCAGAGAGAGGTTTTGTTTTCCTCAGGCTATATTGCCCAAGATACACAAGTTTTCCTACACTGTTTGAAGTGGCACAGGATTCGTGATTGTAGGTGCCATAAGTATGATTAAATATATAGCTATACACACATTAAGAAAATCCAAAAAATATCATATTTATCTGAAATACAAGATTCTTCAAATGAGTAATATGAAAATACTTACTAAGTGTTTTTCAAACTCTATACTCAATATATTTATAAGAGAACGAGCATTTACTTTTGGTCTCAGTTGACTGAATTAATGAATAATCGATATGGATAATACAAGTAATAATATGTTATTTTATTAGGGGTATTAGCAGTAATAATGATAGAAAACGTTTTAATATGTATAACATGCATCACGCCAAACAGATCAACTTGCCAATAAAGGAGTAAAACTCTCTCCTACCCGTTTCCAACTCAATATCTAAAGTAAATGACAGTAAAGAAAACTTCAGCTGAAAGAAACAATGTTTAAAAGCTAATCCGAACAGTAGAAACACGTTCAAGGATAAATGCATAATAGGTCGTCTAGAAAATGGCATTATTGCAATCGATTCAAATACTAAAAAAGTGCTATAATATTAAGAAAGAATTCCGATGATTTGATCTCAAACAATATCCAAAACATCTTACATACCCTGCATTTTGTTCCCCCAAACAATTCTTAATTTTTCAACATCCATCTTATTTTTGTTCTTCCATTTTGTCCTCTAAACTCGTTAAGTTGTTAAGTAACTGTTTCTCCTGCTCATCCTATATTCAATTTTTAAATCGATATTCGTTTCAAAAATGTATACTTCTTTTTGATTGGAAATACATATATTCTACTTATATAATATTGATGACAATAATAATGTTTATGGTTATATTTTACAGTAGATAAAGACTATTACTCAACCCGAGAGGTATATTTGGTGAAAGATATTTTTGGGAAAACAGAAACAGAATTAGTTATATAGGACGCACCACAGTAGGTTATCAAAATACATTCTTTCAAGATGGATAAAATCACAAGACGATTGATAATGCGAGAAGTGTAGACAAGCCAAAGAGACAGTTAAACACATACTGTGAATGTTGACACAAAATAGTAGAAACGACGACATGTTTGTGTTGTTAAAAGAATCCATTGGGATATATGCAGCCAGATTATTTTCAGTGTGAAGGAGACGTTATATGAGCATCAACTTGAGACAATGGCAAGAAAAGAACAGACACAGGGTATTATTTCTAAGTCCAAACAAATGACATTGTGGAATATGAAAACCGATCGTAGTGCGATAGATAAAGTCATGATCGATTCTTAAATCATTGTTTTTTTTTATATTTTATACGATACAAGAACGGTCTCCAAAGAAACTGCAAAGATTTTTAAAATATCCGGAGGTGAATTGATATTTAAAGAATTGATGGAATAGGACTATTGATGTAACCGTTGTAGCAATGAGCACGCTGGAAACATTACCTAGATATTTGAAAATACGACTATGAAAATTAAATCAATGTTGTAAACTTCCAGAAAACCACTATGATTTACTCTGCGAAAGGTCTCCGAAAGATTCCCGTGTTGTTAGGACTTTTGTTAACACCATGTCATTATAACAAAATTTTCACTGATTACGTCAGTGTAAATCGCAAATGTAATAATAATAATAATAATAATAATAATAATAATAATAATAATAATAATAATTCAGGCAAATATTATGCATAAATATATGGATCCAAAATGCAGGTTTTGTGATAAACACCAAGAAACAATAGACCACCTAATCTCAGGCTGTTCTGTGCTTGCCCCAAATGAATATAAAAATCTCCACGATAGAGTTGGTCAATATTTAGATTGGGCAATGTGCAAACATTATGGAAAAGCTGTAAACAAACACTGGTATGAACATCACCCAGCACCGGTTACAGAAATAGAAGATGTAACCATTCTATGAGATTACACTATCTACACAGACAGAAAAATTGAAGCAAATAGGCCAGACATTATTGTTAAAAACCAGAAGGAGAAAACTTGTCTATTAATTGATATGGCTTGTCCAGCGGATTGTAACATAGCAATAAAGAAATTTGAAAAACTGTCAAAATATAAAGACCTGGAAATTGAAATAGAAAAAATGTGGAAATTGAAAACAAGAGTTGTGCCAGTGATAGTAGGTGCACTTGGAATGATAAAAATGGAACAAAACAACACATTGAAAGAATCCCTGGAAACCCCAGCTTAAGAGATATACAAAAAATTGTCTTATTAAGTACAACCCACACACTAAGGAAAACTTTATATATGTAATGCTGGGGATGATAGGGAAGATAGAAAAACATGAAATGGAGCCATAACAACACGCCACTACCTGCCTTAGTTCTCCCCGCAGACTTGGTTGGTAGTGAGATCAAAGCAGAAATCAAAATATGATGAAAAATGACATAATAATAATAATAATAGATCCCAAATACAGGTTCTGTGACATATGCCAGAAAATCATTGACAATCTACTCCAAAGATGTTCTACACTTGAGCCAAATTAATATAAAAATCATCACGATAGCGTTTGTCAGTATTTACACGGAACAATCGGCAAACACTTTTAAAAATATGTTAACAAACATTGGTATGAACATCATCCAGCACCGGATACAAAAACAGAAGACGTCACCATTTTGTGGGATCACACCATCAACACGAACAAAAATTATTTAAATAGCACAAACAAAATTGTCAAATACCATAAAAGTCTTTGTACTAATTGATATGGCTTGTCAAGCAGAATGTAACATAGCAACAAATGAATTTGAAAAACTATCAAAGTATACACACCTAGAAATTATAATAGAAAAAATGTTGAAATTGGATGCAAGAATAGTTCCAGTGATAATGTTGCGTTAGGAATAAGTAAACAGAAAAATAATACACTGAAAAAAAATCCATAGCCATCCAAGACCAAGAGATATACAAAAATTGTCTTGATAAATGCAGCCCACACACTTAGAAATCCCTTCAATTAACCTGTCTGAAAATTTCTAATAAATCCGAGGGGCTCCGTCTACTGTAATTATTGATATCCTCACATACTACATTTTAGAGATTTTTACTCGAAGATTCTTGTATGTTGATATGTTCTTAAGATCTTCACGGTTACATTAAAATCTACTTGCATAGTTCTCTCTATAAGTAAAAGGTTAACAACGCGTAATTATTATTATTATTATTATGATTGTTATAATGTTTTTATTATTTAACATATAATGGATAGCCACTTACGTGAAAAATAAAGGCATTTTAAAATAGTTTTGAAACGTTAAGACAAGACGTTAAATGATATGACAACATAGCATCTGATATAGGAATGTGCTATGAGCGCATACACCTGCATATAATACGGATATCATTATACAATCTCACTGATCTGATATTATCATAAATGTCTTCAAAGTATATACCAACTATTTTTACTTCAAAGGTTGTTGATAAAAAAATCTAAAGTTATTGATAAGTTCTCCAAATATTACGATTCGAAAGTTAAAATGAAAAGAATATGATACATGCAGACCACACGCTGTGAAAAAAATGTGTGTAACGCTAGTTATGTTATGGGAGCTAGAAAAACAAATCATGAAATGTAGCCATGAAAGCACACCACTACCTGCCTTTCGGTTTTCGCACAGACTTAGTAGATAGTGTGACCATAGCAGAAATACAAATATAATAATAATAATAATAATAATAATAATAATAATAATAATAATAATAAGGAGAAAACTTGTCTATTAATTGATCTGGCTTGTCCAGCGGATTGTAACATAGCAATTAAGGAATTTGAAAAACTGTCAAAATATAAAGACCTGGAAATTGAAATAGAAAAATGTGGAAATCGAAAACAAGAGTTGTGCCAGTGATAGTAGGTGCACTTGGAATGATAAAAAATGGAACAAAACAACACAATGAAAGAATCCCTGGAAACCCCAGCTTAAGAGATATACAAAAAATTGTCTTATTAAGTACAGCCCACACACTAAGGAAAATTTTATCTATGTAATGCTAGGGATGATAGGGAAGATAGAAAAACATGAAATGGTGTCATAACAACACGCCACGACCTGCCTTAGTTCCCCCCGCAGACTTGGTTGATAGTGAGACCAAAGCAGAAATCGAAATATGATGAAAAAATGACATAATAATAATAATAATAATAATAATAATAATAATAATAATAATGGAACAAAACATCAAATTGAAAGAATCCCAGGAATCTCCAGCTTAAGAGATATACAAAAAAGGTCTTATTAAGTACACCCGACACACTAAGGAAAACTTTGTCTATGTAACGCTAGGGATGATAGGGGAGATAGGAAAATCATTAAATGAAGCCAAAACAACATGCCAGGACCTGCTTTAGGTCTTCCCGCAGACTTGGTTGGTAGTGCGACCATCGCAGAAACGGAAATATGTTGAAAAATGACATAATAATTACAACAACAAAAACAACAATAACATTAATAACACTATTTGAAGTTACATTAAAATGCCTCTCATAGAATTTGATCTTACTTTTTAGGGTGTTTAAGACGTATATCTTTATGCTGTCAAATGATATATTATAAGTACATTGTTCAACACCAATGATTTGCTTGTCAACATACTGGCCTTGCATATTTTACAAAGTTTCCTCTGGGATGATACATTTATGAGAAGTGGTATCGAAGGCTTTTTCAGGAAGAGAGCCAGGACTACCTGTGAGTCATATCTTCAGATTTGCGGAGATTGTATGAGCGGTATTTCAAAGATCTACCCATATACTAAACTATGCACTCTTAAAAACATCTGTTAGCACATGACTGTGATGCCCTATTCAGACTGGTTGTCATGATGGCTACATTAGAGTACCTATATTTGTAACCCAGCGTAACTTTGCTGGTTTGCAACTTTCTTACTTACTAAGAAAAACAACAATAATTATAATAAAGAAGAAGAAATAATGAATTAAAAATGTGGATATCCATTGACTCCTTTTCTAAAGAATAGGCGTTCGAAAATGAGTTAATTTCCCGAACATAAATATTAACCACGTCGAATGTCTCAATAGACCGTTTTGGCGGACAATCTTTAACAATTGTGGGAAAAACCAAATCATGAAGACAATTTCTTTAGAGAATTCATTCCCTTAAAATCAATATTTCACATATTGATTAATTTTTAATAATAATGTGCCAGATTCTTTTCTTAAAAATCATCATTCAAACTATTAAAAAAAAAGAAAATTACATCTGTATGATTAATTCCAAATTATACATTTTTCAATTGGGTAAATGATTCTTTTTTTTCCAAATTGACAATGCAATAGTATGATTTTATTGGAATCAATGAAATTAAAAAGAAAACAACATTTTCCGCCGGAGTGAATAATAAAATCGTTATTACAATGGAAATAATGAAAGAAAGACAAGAAAAAAAGCCCCCCCGCCTTCAAAAAATCACTATTGTGAAACAGAAACACATCGTTAAAATAGGGAAATTCTGTGGTTTCAAAAATTCAAGGCTGTGGGCTTAATTCTCATTAATTGAAATAATGATTTGTCAAATTATATTACAGTGAAATTGAATTCGTTCAAGCCAGATTAAAACAAAACACTGGAAAATTCTTGCTTGTCAAAAACCTTAGGAGAAGACGACATTAATGTTTTGACATCTTTATATACATTTATAATTACGAAGCCACCCATTCTTCATATATTTATATACATCGTCATCCGCAGACATATCTGTTTCGCTGTATCACAGCTCATCAGTACGGTCAGACTCCAGTTGCTTTTTAACCCAGGATTGAAACCCGACCGAACTGGCGTCAGTCGGCGATACTACCTCTGAGCTATGGGCACGCGATAGAAGAAGGCAGACATTTTAGCGCGTATATTATCATTATACACGGCCAATAGCCAGAGTGCTCTAATTCATTATTGAATGAGCGATGCGTACATGCCAGAGTAGCTACTGTTTTTCAATGTCTCCCATTCTTCCAGAGTCAGGTTGTGAAAGCGTAAATAGTCATCCGCAGACAAATCTGTTTCGCTGTATCACAGCTCATCAATACGGTTAAACTCCGAATGCTTTTTGACCCAGGATTGAGACCCGATCGAATTGGCGTCAGTCGGCGATACTAGCTCTGGGCTATGGGCGCTCGGTAGAAGGAGGCAGACGTTTTTTAGCGCGTATGTTATCATTATACACGCTAAATAGCCACAGCGCTCTTATTCATTATTGAATGAGCGATGCGTACATGCCAGAGTAGCTACTGTTTTTCAAAGTCTCCCAATCTTCAAGAGTGCTCAGTCAGGGTTTGAGAACGTAATTAGTCATCCGCAGACAAATCTGTTTCGCTGTATCACAGCTCAATCAGTATTACTTTTAACCCAGGAGTGAAACCCGACAGAATTAGCGTCAGTCATATATATATATATATATATATATATATATATATATATATATATATATATATATATATATATTTTAATCATTTCACCCCGAGCAAGGCAGAAACGCCACTGATGTGCAGGGGTTACATAAATGTAAAAAGACTAATTAGAAAAGAGTGAGGAGTACAAGCTAGTTAGAAAGGAACAATAGAAAGCTGAGAAAGCAGGTGCAATGACAGATACATAGGCGGAGAGAAAGTGAAGGTTATACAGGGGAGGGGAGAGAGCTAGAGTCCAGTGGTTAGTAGATGAGTATTAACTTTGCATTTAAATTTCTGCAGGTTGTAGCCGTCAGGAAAGCAAGAATACGGGAGTGAGTTCCACAGGTGGGAAGTGCGAGAGAAGAAGCTGCAGGAGTAGGATTGTCGTCTTCATCCGGCTAATCCGACTGCGAATGGATGGGACCCAGTTGCCAGTCTGGTTGCACGGGTAAACACCTGTTGAGGAGGCATCAGTGACTTAAGCTCATCCGAGCAGAAGCCATGAAAGTATTTACAGACGAGACAGAGGGAGGCCACATTTCGACGATGGGAAAGTGGCTGCAGTCGAGTCGCCAGATCAGTACCTATCACATTACAGACTCTCCTTCGGAGCTTGTCAATGTGTGTGTGTGTGTGTGTGTGTGTGAATAATTTACTTAAAAAGGTGTGATTATTTTACATTAACTTTGTTGACATACTCACACCGTTTTGGCCGATATTCAGCCCACCTGCCTTCTGGGTAACCTACAAGTAATTCTAAACTGATCCCTTTATTTAATCTACGGAGGATATGCACTGTTTCCATTAGACAACTAAATATACAGTGATTGCTATCACTTTCCTTCCATACACAATGACCCGTTAACAATTTTCCTTGTCTCATCCCTCACTACGGCTTTTCTATGTTCCTGCAGTCTTCTCCCGCAAAATAAATAAAGTGTTACCTAGATCGATACATAGATCTTATTGTACGTTAAACAATGATTTCATAATATCCGAGTTTGATAATATTTCATCCCTATAAGTATTCTCATACGTTTTTGTGCTTAACCTCAAATTTAAATCATCCAAACATCGATAATAATAATATTATTCATGGTCATTTTTTATATAAATCTTAACCTCAAATTAATAAACTTTTGATATTTGTACATTTATCTACTGTTTTATAATTTGTTTTTTTATAGATTTTATTTACCTGTGAATATATATATTTAAAGATATAATTTTTGAAAGCTTCTAAAACAGGTTTTTTGTATGCAGTATTTCGCAAAAGTACCACTGGAATGAGAGAAAAAATGCCTCGCTTTTCCTTATTATTAAAGTATTTTAAATAAACTATGTATCCATTACGAAAAACAATTATTAAACAAACTACAACAATTTTCAAAACATTTTATCAAGTTGGAATAAAATATATATTAGTTAAAAAACACAATTGGCAAAAGTAAATGAATCCTGACGTTTGATACTTGGTGACTCCATTTTTGGGATGTCACGACGTCGACAAGTATATTTCTGAATTTGTAAGACGTTTCTGGCAGTAGTGAGTGTCATTTTTAAGCACTCTTGTAGAAACAATCTAACAATTGTTATATATTTTTGCTCGGTGTGGAATTTCGCCTGTTAGTGTATTTGCATTTTCTTGCTAGAATTGGAAAAAAAAATTTTTTTTCAGATATCATTGAGTGTAGATTGCAAATAGGAAGCTGAATTTTTTTTTTTTTGACCATCAGGGTCAAAGAAGTCAGCGCCCAGAAAAATAACAATGCGCACCAGTGTCAGAGGTTCGACAATTTAAGTGAAGTGGGATTCTTGAATGTACTGCCTTCATTAACTTGAACCACAGAATTTTCAACTTGAATTATATCGAAACATTTATAAGGTTATTCTAAGACCTGAACTGGATTTTTTTAATCTATTACGTGCTGGACTTGCTTTGATTTTTCGGATCATTGCCTGTTGTAAAATCCACCAACGCCCTAAACCCGACTTTCAAACCGTTTGCAAGACGATTTCGTTCAGAATTGCTTTGTATCATGCAGAATACACTGTGTCATCAATGCGCAAGAGTTTACATATCTAGCTACAACAAATCATCGCAAAGGCTACTGCTGACATTTTTAACTGTTCGCATCAAATTCTTCTTATCAAAAGCCGTATTAGAACCTCACCAAACATGCCACCATTCCAAAAAAAGCACTAGTTTGGTCTCATCTGAATACAAAAAAAAATTTGCCAGAAATTTTCTAGTGTATTAATATGAGCTTTAGCATAGCTGACTTCACGTTGATCACGTTTTTACGTAAGCAGTAGTTTTCTAAGCATCAGCCATGACGATTTCCTGCAATGTAGACGTATGCACACTCATACCACAATTGCTCAAAAAGCCTTAGCAAACCGCAGAAAATCTAGCTGGATTCGCCTGGCCTTTCTGAACTTGATCACTACTTGCTCATGCAGTTATTTTTAGCTAGGCCCTTCTTGATTGCGATTATTTCATCCTGGAGGCCTTCAATTTATAAATAGCTAGTAATACAGTGAAAATATGTTTCGTGTTGGAAGCTTTTAGTAGATTTATCTATTACTACAAACTTCAGCTATGCATTTTTAAAGCATCATGAAGTTCGTTTGCATATTTTATTCAAATGTATTCCTTTAATGTATCCTTTTGCATACATAATGCTTTATATTTTTATAGAGTTTATAAAAGAAACAGCACAGGTCATTTTGAATTTTACACCCGAAGAAAATATTATTTTCCCTGACAATAATATGAAAGAAAATAATGCGGAAATATAAGGGTTCACTTACTTTTACACTTCTTAATTTTTAAATAATATTCTTATCTAACTAGACAATTTGAAAGGGGGTTGTAATCCATCTTTTTAAAATAAATATCATTTAACCACATCAGGAGTTGATTTTATTTTCAAGTCTGTCATTGAGTAAATCTAGACAGATTTCAATCTTCCCCATTAATTAATTTCTCGACCAAATTTAAAACAGTTTACAGAGATAGGTACAACATCATGATAGCTAAGTTTTGAATAGAAAAAATTTATAATTTTCTTTTAGTAGAAAAAAGTTACCACTAAATATATAGTCTGACAAGGGAGACTAATTACATGAATACATAAGTGAGTGAATGATTAACCGTTCTGATAAAAATCTTTTTCTTTATATCTTTTTGTGCTTAATATTTTTGCAAGTGGTTTTAAATATTTAAATTCCGATGACATCGTTTATCGTTTTTTCAATAAAACATCGCTTATCATTTATTATTTTATCAGAATTGATTATCAGAGATTATTATAAATAATCAATTTTTATTGCTTTTTTTATCAATTGCATTTTTTCTTTTCAATATTTTTTCAGGATTAAATTCATAGTAAATTAATAGCAATGCCTACAAAATCATGGATTACATGGAAAAATGCACGCATGAAAAGTAATTTTTGCAAGATTCTATTTAAGCTGCAACAGAACAGAACACATTATTAAACCAGGAAAAGTAAAGGACAAGATATTCTACTGAAGTAAAAAATAAGAAATACCTTACTTAAATTATTACAGCGCAAAAGAAATTTTGAATGCAATATTTGAAGTAAGAAATTTTTATTTTTTACTTTACTAGAATATCATGTTCTTTACTTTTCCAGGTATAATAACTTGTCCTGTTTTGCAGGTTTAATATAATCTTAAGAATATTAAATTTCATGCGCGTATTTTTCAATCTAATATAGTTTAATATTTATTAGTTATCTGGGAAAAAAGATACACATTTTTCTTTCAAAAGCATCTTAAAGCTTTCCTTTATATTACAGAGCATTGTACTTTTTATATACATACACTACCAGCCATAATTATTAGGCAACCCAGTTTTTTTATGTATTTTATACGATTTTTAGTATTTGTTTCAAATTGGATAATTCTAAATGAAGATAGAATGGTTCTTCTGTTATAATTACTTTGCAAAATTTTGCAAGGCAGCCAGGAAGCATTTGCTTCGGCCAGCCAATAAGAAGAGACTAGCATTGGGAAGAGAGCACAAAAATTGGACACCAGAACAGTTCATTTTATGCGCATGCTAATGTGCAGTATTAACAAAGAAACAGTTCTGTTTTCATTTATAATAATCAAGTTGGTAAAAATTATTACAAATATTATGAAATACATCATTTCTTTTAAAAGACTGGGTAGCCTAATAATTATGGCCGTTAATATACATTATGTACGAAAGACTATTAAACATAGGCAGGATGACAGTGAGTACAAGCTCACACTGTAAAATCTATATATGCATGTCTGTCAAATATTATAAATCAAGCTTTAAGCTGGAGAAAGTGCGTAGGGGTGGGAAAACTGGCGCCTCACAACCAGCTACTTCGGGTAGACTGAGCTCGACAACCCCATGGAGGTATTCCGTGTACGAGTTAAACTCCGATTTAGAACCCCTACTGATTATATCCAGGAGTGAAGTGATTTTCTGTCAACACTTATTAATTTCCAGAAGTTCCTGCAGCCAAATCATGCTAATGTCTGTATTTATTTTGAACCTTCCTGGCCACGATCGAGAGTGTTGCATGTCGTAGGATCAATGCATATTCTCATATATCATCACCAATCCAGCAGGAAAATTCCTAATGCAAAATATCTGCTACCTTTAGATTCTGCCTCTTTAATATCTGCACGTTTACTTTCTAAAACCATGAAACCCGCTTTGAATTATACTATCTCGATTTGTTAGGAAGGTGACGTCTTGATGTTATGGGCATGTAGAAAACGATCTCAGCGTGAGAAATCATTTGGAAATTTCCTTTTAACCATAGATTCTGAATAAAATTAGATAACTCCCTTTTCAATTTCGTCGATGGTCGGCAAGAAGAATGATGTAGGCATTCTGCTGGAAAAAAATCCAGAAACGAAAGAGCTTCTGTAAGCCAACCATCACCCACCCATCAACCAGTTATGATTTAAATAGTTTCCACCAACCCGCATTGTCAATTGTGAGTGAAAGGAGAATGGTCACCACAACAACGCAGAGTACGTTAAATGAATGCGCGAATGATTAAACATTCCTTCACAGATATAGGGGTTACATTCTTTCAAACAATATATCTATTAATTGAACATATGACTGTATCCTTTTTGGGGTGTGGAAATAAACGCCCCGTGTGTCTTATATTATTTCAATTTGGTCACATTTGTTATAATGGCAGAAAAATAATTATCGATACCTCTGTTTGCTTTCTCTCTTATTAGTCATTTTCAAATCGGCAATTAAAATAGTAATGTGATGTGCGTCGCCTATCTCTTGTTGTTTCTTCTATCTGTTTAATCTCGGAACTACTGGTTACCACTCGAAGATGTTCATTGTGTTATTAAAAAAAAGATGCAAGGAAATAGCAATATGGTATCACACAGTTCAGACAGACCTAAGAATAGGAATAAATTGTTTTTTTAATTTAAAATAATATAGTATAACAAATCATTAAACTTCAAACAATAACAATTGTTCAGCGATTAGACGTCAAGTAACTATAAATAAGACTTAAAAATATAAAAGATATAATGTTGTCAATGGAAGGTTTATTATAATTAGTTTTCAAAACTTTTCGATATGTATACAAAAAATAGTTTGCAAATCAAAAAACATTAACTATGCAGTATAGAAAATATGATAAATTTCTATTTGCAATTCAGAGAAATTACCCAAATACAGCTACATATATTTTTTTATCAATATTCAGAAATAAAAATATAATTTCATATTATTACTTGCTATTCAAGAAAAGAAACAGTTTTCGCACAAACTGATTGAAACGAAAATAAATCCAAACTAAAGTACTTTTCTTGAACGTCTTTCTAGACGCCGCAAAGCAGGATTTTTCCACGGATGTAATTATTGTTATAGCAATAGAAAATTATTAGAAATCTTCCCGAGGTCAAACGCTGAATTCAACTTCAAAGCATCAAGTTGAATGTAGCTATAATCAGTTCATGTTTGATTCTCTTTTGATTGTTTTAATTCTGTCATCTGTAATATAGACAAGTTGAAGTGTCTCAAAGATATTTTATGCATTAAGTCTTAATTCATTATTATTTCTATTACCTTTAACTTATGTTTTATGCAGATTTTCTTCCCGGGAATAAACCAAAGACATTACATCAGAAATGGCTTCATGACATTTTCCGCATTTAATAGAAAATAAAACAGGCTAAGATCACAAACATTTTATATATGTATTCTCTTTGTTATGTGTTAGCTGTAATGGTGAGTACATTTTTTTTTTCGTTAAGGCATAGGTTAACAGGAATTCCTTCACTGAGTCTATCAGAACATGTTCCAGTTAATCAAAGGGAACTAACTACAACTGAAATTATTAGTATCATCATGTGCCATATTTTCAGATATTCTATTCAAGATTCTTTTATTTTGATATTATTTTTAAGATCTCCAATGATACATTTCAATCTGCAGAGACTGCCATGTCAATAAGAAAGCAGATTCTGTTTTTGTCGTCTTGGCTCACCATGTCCTGACGATTAGAGTTAATTGTTCTCTCTGTGTAGATTGTAATGTCCTACCAAATTTCTACAGTTTCTATTTCTATAATTTCAACTAGGTGTAATCATTAGTGCCTCATTATCATGTCTTCTATCAGTGTCTTTTAGTAGAAATGGTAGTCTAAGATAAATATCTGTGCTAGGTATATATTTGAAACGATTCGCTTTGATAGTGTTTTGCGCAAGATATTGTAGGGAGACAATAGTTGTCTTCCCTGAAAGTGTACAACATTTGTTTTTCCTGAGAGACTCTTCTCGGTCTGAGTTCAGTTCTCTTCGTTGCCTTAGTGTAGGTACCTCCAGTCGGATCGATAACAAAACAGCATAGTATGAATAAAAAAGGTGCCAAACTTAATAAAACCAACTTTTTTCTTCAAAATGTTTGTATTATTACTAAGAGAAAAGATCAAAGAATAAAATAAAAAATACAATAGAACTCTCATATAATTTAATTTGATAATCTCTTAATTACTGGAATAAATACATAACTATTTTGGACATTATAATTTGAAGAAAAAATATTCGATTAATAACAAAATTTTAAAAGAACAGATTGCGAGTAAACTTTATTGTTAACAGCTGATGATCATATTGCCTATCGAAAATTGAAACGTTTAATAAAAATGGTCTTGCAGAAATATTTTAAATTAATTCATTAAAAAACAAATTGGTGGGTAAATATATTTATTTACGTTCCATGTTGAGTAAGTACGATGTTCCATAGGAGTCATAACATGTTTCCATAATAAGTTAACAAGCGTTTTGGATGATCTCCTCTACACAAAAAACAGCACTTTCATTTTCCTCGATTGTATAGACGTTTCTAAATTAAACAGACAACAGAAGAACAAAAAGGCCCTCTTCTGGGCCACAAAATATTCCAGTATTGAACAGTATTGTATTCTCGCTCTACTTTCGTACCTTCGTACTTTCGTATCGAGCACTTTGCTGTTAAGGTTTCATCTTGGTTTATTTTTCTTTCAAACAGACACTAGATGTATCGTTCATGTGAGCTGTTTGTTTCTTTTTTTTTTCTCCCTTTATTTAACCCACGAGGTAGTTCTCGCCGGGTTGCAAGATGGTTTATATTACTGTTCAGTTAGCATTATTTTTGGATGTTTAGTCTGTTATTATTAGTATTGACTTACTGTGATTAAGTTCATTATATATATATATATATATATATAACAGCTGCACTACTATAAAAAATAAATTAGATATTTTTACCATGCCTTAAACTTAGTGATAACTTAATAATATGAAAAATCCATAATAAACATATTAATAAATAACATAAAATAACTTAGATTGATTATTTTAATTTCATTCTTTAATTAAAATTATTTTAGAAGAAATTTAAATATTTTACTTTTTATTTATTCAGAAAGCATAATCAAATGTTTGGCTATAAATCTAAACTAAATTCTATTAAATATTATATAATTCCGGAAATTATTAAATTAACTTTTTATTTTAATATTTAGTTAAAAAGCAACAATAAAGAAATTAAATTTTATGCTTTTTTGGCCCTTATATTACGCCATACTTACCTTTCTTGTTATCTTCCGGTTGTCATAAATCATTCGTCACCTCCATTCCGTAATCGAGGTGACGGAAGATAGGGCTACCGTAGTTAAAAAGTGTTTTTTATTGTAAATTTCTGGCAGTAAGAAATTACTACTTGATTGTCATCAGAAAAGAGTGGTAAGTTTCAATTTTAAATATTGACTTAAATGATGTGTCAACGATGTATATTTTATTTTTGCAAGATTTTTAAAACTGAAATTTGGCTAGTGTTTACGTTATGTGTCGATCTATCAAGAATGGTGGGAAATTTAAAGTTCTTTTTTATCAGATCAAAAAAAATTAAAATTAAAATCTATATAATTTTGGTTTAAATACACCAGTGTATTTTCCTTGTTGGAATTAAAATTTAAATTAAATTTTAATTAAAGCTAATTTTAAAGCTTGAAGAAAACTGATTTATTTTTAAAATTTAAAATTTAAATTTAGGTATAGAAAAATGACGTAGTGTATATAATTACGAGGAAAAGTGAGGGCGTACCAGTATGTAATTTCTTTGATATTCTTGCTAAAACAACATGAACATTTATTTTGTTTTCGGACGTACTTAAATAGTGTGAATGTATTATACTTGTTTTTGTTATATTAAAGGCTTATTTGTTATTGCAATGTAACTTGTTCTCCTTTTAACTACACGTGCCACAACAGCGTATTATTTTTTAAAGTAGTATCGCGTAACTGGAAATATCGCGGGTCGCAACCTAATAGTAATAATATAAAACAATTCCACAAAAAGCAATCATTTGTCGCACTGAGATGCTGATGCATCGACGATTTTTATAATCTTTCTTTATTATGAAAAATGCCCTTGTCACAAGAGGGATAATCCCAGTTTTAAGTTTTCACATTTTGGGTTTCGAATTCCAGTTGATTTCATTGCATTCATTTACGCGCAAATACCCTTGGGAAATATATTAATCCGTCTCTTCTATCCAGTTATGGGTCAAATAACAGGACAGATTGGGTTCTATAGACTTGGATAGCAACCAGTCTACCGCAGAAAGCAATGGCAGCCTACTGTGGGATAATCTTCTGCTCAGCCAGTCATGTCTTTTTTGAGACATGATCGCCCAAGCGTGTTTCACGTATGGCACTTAACTGACTGACTGTTATTGTCTTAATTAACATCATCATTGTTTTACTTTCAGTTCAGCACAATCTCTGACGGGGTCATTACTCGAGATCGTGGGTAGGGCAAAGTTGTAGCTATGTGCAAGTTGTTTGCACACATTTGGATATTAAGTCATATTTAACCTGTATTCTGTTATGCTGTATTTACGTCGAACGTTGTTCTGTGTATGACGACAAACAAAATACAGCAGCCAGGCCTATGATCAGGAGATTTTGAAGAGCGTTGAAACACCCCTTCATTGCTGTTGATCTTATATCAGCCTTGACCCGTGGTGGTAGCACCTGTTTAAGTCGTGGCTATATATCCCGAAACTGTGGCCAAAACAATATGAAAGTGTACAAATGCATTTTAATAGTAAATATAACAGCAACAAATTTTCATTGTAAAAAAATACCAAAAATAAGTTATTGAAAACAAATATTGCCACAAATATTGTAATAGACATTAGTAATTTCCTCAAGAAAATTAAATTTTGGCGATAGAATGACCCCTAAGTTATCCGGGGATCAAATACCAACGTCATAATCTCAGGAGAAATGCTGTTAAACTAGCAAACTTGAAAAATTTGGTAATACTCTTCAGAGAAAATGAGCATTCCAACTCTCGTGAGCGATTTTTTTGAAACAGTGAATACCAGGATTTTACAAAAATATTAATATTATTTTACTAGTTTTGATCGTTCCCAAAAATACAAAAATCATAGCTGAAAGAGTTTGTTCTTTCTGTACAATATTAATATCAGCCTGTAAAACAACCTGTTGATAGAAATACTTTTTGAATCACGTTATATCTGTACACTACTGTGAACCCAAACATGTGAAACCGTGTTTCATCGGACCCTGCCCAAAAGATTTCAGTTATCCGGGGCTCAGATACTAACGTCATAATCTCAGGAGAAATGATGTGTTCAGTGTTAAAGTGGTACAGTTAAAATGGGCGCCTGACTGGGGCTTTTGCTCCCCTAACAGAAGAAAATTAAATTAATAAAATTACTTGATTTATATGCGTTCGATAAAACTGGCTCTGAATAAGGAAACGATTTAAGCCAATGTTACTTGTCTGTTGAGAAATCT
The DNA here is from genome assembly GCA_037127315.1 of Ascarosepion bandense. Lineage (NCBI taxonomy): Eukaryota > Metazoa > Mollusca > Cephalopoda > Sepiida > Sepiidae > Ascarosepion > Ascarosepion bandense. The sequence continues at coordinate 2,846,604 of JBBBDQ010001232.1, read as the reverse complement.
CATTCTCGTTGAACACCTCAGGCCACGATATTCAAGTACGCATGATCAGACTCCGAAGTACACACTCTTTCTGGCAACGGCTTCCGACAGGCATAGCTGTTACACATGTGACTCTGTAGACTAAGGCATAAAAATTCTTTCAACACACTCAGAAATGAAATGATCCATGCGACTAGCACAGACTATACAGGTTTTTCGAACATTGACTTTTTTAGAAACAGCCGAAGCCAGATCTTACAGCATAACAGAAATGTCTGTGGAGTTTTATCATGTTAAATTAAAGAGGATATGATGGTTGTTCCATTAAGATGGATTGATGTAAATAAAAACCAGTGTTATCCGTGAAATTTGATTGATTTCAATATTGGCTCATGCTATTTGAACCAAGTCAATTATAGGCGAAGAATAATATTACTTAGATATCTGCCAAGGCATCGGAGGCATGACTCCACCTGATGGTCAAAATGTTTGATGACGTCTCTGCATATTTACTCCCCGATCTCACCAATATGCCTTGTTATCTAATTCTGAAGCAGTCAGATTACTGACTGATCTCCTTCTGTATTTTTAAACACACTTACTATACGAGGTTGGGGCTGAAAAGTTCAGAGACTGACTATGAAGTATTGATGCATAAATTTCCACTCTTCTTATCAATAAGAGCATTGCTTTTCTAACGATAAGCTAATAGCTGACTGTTCAAAGACGGCTGCTAATCCGGTTTTTCAAAAAGGCATCAACAGAAAATATACGCGGTTCCATTAAGAAGGATTGTACTTAGCAGTAAAAAAAGCAGTGTTGTTAGAAACGTTTTATTGATTTATATATATATATATATATATATATATATATATATAGTTTATCGAAAATACTTTTACAGGCTCGGGGCTGGTTCTTCGCAACAAAAAAGAACAAAAGTTAATTTAAACAAATGTTCGGTAAACCTGCGTTTTTGAGTTATTAGCGTTGAAGAATGTTCAGAGTAGACGGCTCTCTGTTGCTATGTAGGCAAGCTTATATTTGCCATTCATGTACATCTGTGGCTAATCTGTTTTCAACTTTTCACGTGTGCAGTAGCAATTTAACTGTTTAATTTAAATGTTCGGTTTAACAATAGAAGAATATTCATATCGTGAGAAGGTACCAGGCTTTCGAACTGTTGCCCTGAATATCTTTAAACTGTTTGACAGTGCCTGGCATGCTGGCCTTCTACACAAGCTGGGGGTCTGTGGTTTAACTGGACAGTTTTTTACCTAATCTAGTCATTCCTTTCAAATCGCACAGTGAAGATACTATTAAAAGGACATGCCTCCTTATATTATCATAAGAAACGCGGGCGTCCGTCAATGCTCTATTCTAAGTTTTACGCTTTTCCTTATCTTTATTAAAGTGTTCGCCGATGTAATCAGATCAGAAGTAAGCATATACGTTGACGACACCACCGTTTACTCTCCGTTCGATCCCGATTCTGATGAAACTGACAAAGCGAACCTCACTGCTGAGAATGAAAAGGACCTCCAATCTGTGGTAAGAAATGGCTCCTGAATTTTAATGTCTCGAAAACGAAGCTGCTATTTGTTAACCATCAAAGACAATAGCTCCTACTTCGCATTAGCATGGATTAGGCTAGCCTCCCTGAAGCGAAACAATGTACAACTTCGTGTTAACCCTCTCAGCAGACCTCAAGTGTTATTACTATATCAAATCCATAGTTAAATCTGCTGCTAGGAGGGTCGGATAACTGTGTAGTGCCAGGAAGATTTTCCCGTCTAAATCCATCCTGCACATATATAAATCTACCATTTGTCCGTGTAATGAATACTGCTGCCACATCTAGTCGGATTGCACTGCTATTTACATCGGTGTTCTTGACAAAATCCAATGGAGAATCTGTAATGTGATCGAGCCTGATATTGAAGCTCAGAACAGTCAATTTGTTATCGGTTAAATATTGCTTCTTTATGTCTTTTTTACAAATACTTTCACAGCTTCTCCTCGGATGAACTTAGCTCCGATATGTATGAATTTACTCGAGCTACTAGATTAAAAACTAGGTTCCACCCTTTTACAGTGAAACCAATAAAATGTAACCGCAACTTCTACACTTCCCGCCTGTGGAATTCCCTTCCGTATACTTGCTTGCCCGACAGCTACAATCTCCAAGAATATAAAGTTAAGGCCAATAGTTAACTCGTATCTCAATGACTAGCATCATTTCTCTCATGCTCGTTTCTCCTTCCACTCCACTCTCATCACACCAGTATTCTCATCCTTCTCTTACCCACTTACTGACATTCCTATAACTTGTACCTCTTTCACATCAATTTCCTCCTATGTAATATCCTGCACACCAGTGACGGTGAGTCTGCTTTGCTTGAGTTGAAACGATTTTAAAAAAATGGTAGATATTTTTTTTTACATACGGCCGCATTGATACTAATGGACGCAGCTGTATCAGATTGAATGTCTAAACTAACAGAAACCGAGGCATCTAACTTTATTTCATTGTCACTTTGCTGGTACAAGGTTTGTGGATCCAAATCTTGTAAAAGTAATTTTTGATTGTATCTTTTATTGCAGATATCAAATCATAGACTGTAAACTTTAAACTTAATAAGTAAAAAACGAAGGATTTGCGAATATATGTTTCTATAAAATTTAGCTCTTGTTTTGGTGTGAGGAACCTGCCCCCGAATTTGTATATATTGATAGATAGTAATAATAATACAATGTTGGATCAAAACAACCATTTAAAAATTATCGCTGCTTAAGTTTCTAATACTTTTTTAAGCTTGCAGGTAAAAATATATTAGACAAAATTATACTCTCTTTTTTATCTATCTCTGAAATAATTTTACTCATAATAATAATCGCATTTTCTCTTCTAGTGTCTTTAACTATTTCTGCACTGTTCTGCATTTCTGAAATTCTGTCATTCTTCAGCTCCCAAGTTTTTTCAGAATACCGATGCTAAGCTTTATTTTGTGGTCTTGTAAAAAGCTTATCCGATGGAGCTAGCATTATTTTGCACCAGTCTTATTCGATATAACAACGAACGTGCATATTCTTAGGTCTTTATGTATTTGGCCTTACTCGTACATTTCATTCATGGCATTGCAGATTGCTTAATAGACTATAGCTTACAGTATTTATACTAAAATAAATCTGGTCTGATTCTTTGTCCTGTTCATCTTGGACAATAATTTTTCTCTGGGTCTTTCGATAAATTCGGTTATTGCACACTTTCCTCAGTTGTGGTCGGATCATTCTCTAACTGAATCAAAAGATTTTTCTTTTCTTTATCTACTACGGGCTGTATAGACTTGTGTTGTTCGGGTTTTTTTATTGGTTATGTTGAAATGATAAGATCAAGTACCTATTCAAAAAGCTCTAGTATGTTGTTGCCGTGATGCGTAAATTAAAAAAAGCGCAAAGAATGTATTGGTTTTTCTTGTATTTGTAAAACTGGATTTATTTTGCCAATAAATGGGAATTATTTATGTACAATTAGAATAACGGGAGCGGGTGTTACAGGAACCTGTAAAGTGATGTGCTGACGTTGTGATGCAGAAGAAATGGATGCATTGTCCCTGCATTTTTGAAGGGTGTTTTGACCTTGTAGAACATGAGACACTGTTACGGCAGATGTTAAGGTAAGTGTTACAAAAAAGACCCGATTTTGTTGGAATACAGCTAATAGCTTCGGAAAAGTAAACGATCGCAAAAAACAATATTTTTCATTAATTTAGCCGTAAACTGTGTTTCAAATGAAATTTTTGTTCGCATATCTAGGCATCAGACATTAATCCACTAATGGCTCGATTTTGGTTGAGTTGGAGTCAAGCGTCTAGAGAAAATACATAAAAGCTCGCAAAAGACCACCCGATATGGTGTTTACCATTGATTTTGACAAACCCTGTATACTGATCTGAAAAATTCTTGTGTACATTAAAGCTTCATGTGATGATCAACAAGTGACTCAAATTTGGTTGAAATCAGACCTAGGATTTTGGAGGAGTAGACTTCTTTGATGACACGCCAGGATTTGTTATTGGAGGCCACAACCTGAACAACATAAGATATGCGGACGATACAGTGCTGATTGCGGACACGGAAAGGAAACTACAAGACCTCATACAGAAAGTAGCAGTAGAGAGTGACAAGAAAGGACTACAAATAAACTTTAAGAAAACTGAGTGCATGGTCATCAGCAAAAGATACAATCCAAAATGCCAAATACAGGCGGAGAATAACAGAATCAAACAAGTACAAGAATTTAAGTACCTAGGAAGCGTTCTAACAGGAGATGGAAAGTGCAACACGGAGATCCGAAGGCGAATTGGCATGGCAAAGGACGCGTTCCAGAAGATGAGCAAAATACTAACACACAGGAAAATCTCAATAGAAACGAAGAAAAGAGTTCTAGACTGCTACGTGATGTCAGTTCTTCAATACGGCTGTGAATGCTGGACAATATCATCGAAAATGAGCACAAAACTGGAAGCGGCCGAAATGTGGTTCTACAGAAGGATGCTACGGATATCGTGGACTGAGCATACAAGCAACGACGAGGTGTTAGAAAGAATGGCAACAAAAGGAAATTGATGCTGAGCATCAGGAAGAGACAACTGAGGTTCCTGGGACATGCAATGAGGAAGAAGAGCCTGGAGAACCTGATACTGACTGGACAGATAGAAGGAAGGAAAGGCAGAGGAAGGCAGCGGATAACATATTTGCAGGGACTGATCAGGTGGATGACGGAACGGGGGTTGCCAGGAGCAACAAGAGCAAACATACTAAGAGCCACAAGGGATAGGGAGACGTGGAGAGCCATGATCGCCTACGTCCTGAAGGGACAGGGCACATAGAAGAAGAAGAAGTCTTCTTTAGAATAGAGACACACTAACACACACAGACAGACATACTAATATATATCTTTCTTCTTTAGATTCTATTATCTTGCTGTCCTCGTTTGATCTGTTACTTACTATTATTATTATTATTATTATTATTAAAACCTGGTATGTATATACCTATGACATTCTGAGGGTCATTATCAATTGTCATATCTGATTTGTTTCTAATTTCTGTTTTAATGGTTTATAACCTGACTCATTGTTACTTTTATTCACTCTAACGATTTCGTCTTCATGTATTAAGTCCGTCATTAAATCCTATTTTCCCTTTTTATTTTTGATGATTTCCTGAGGCAATGTGACTATCGCATAACTCAATGAATACCCAAACACAATTTATTATATTTATTTTTAAATATGTTAGCATTTACCTTTCAGTCCCTTGAGACGTTCAAGATTTTGAAGTTGCGGTGTTGTTTTGGCTTTTTTGGTATCCGTGCCATTATTCTGATAACCTATCCTACCATTATTTTGACAATCTACCCGTACACTAATTCTGATAATCTATTCGTACTATTATTCTAATAAGATATTATAGCATTATTCTGATAATCTATTCGTACCATCGTTTTTATTTAACATATGACTGATATGTCGTCGGTCCCACTTTTTTCTTCATTAAATTTTTCTAAGCATCGACTTCAACAAAGTGTTAGTTACTATTTGATCACATATTATCTACAAGTAGAAGGATATTTCTTCACGTTTTTATGGGGTTCTAGTACGAAATGTTTAATTATATCATCCTGTCTGATAAAAGGCAATTATCTTTCGATTCACTCTCGGTATTATCTAGTTGTCTGCGAAATTAGTTTATTCATTCCGTGATTTGTAGCGTCGATGCGTATGCATCTTTTCAACAGTTTGTTCTATTTTAATTCTACTCATTTCTTTCTCTGCAATATATGTAACCCTGTGTCCGCTTCTAACGTTATTTTCATTATATGTCCTCTTTGTATCACAAACCCATCAATATAATTTCTTCTACCTCTTGTTCCCACTTCTTCTTCTTCTTCTTCTTCTTCTTCTTCTTCTTCTTCTTCTTCTTCTTCTTCTTCTTCTTCTACACCGGCACTACCAATGCTCATTCTCTATTAGATTTGTATAAATCTGTGTGTAATCATTGCATGTAATTGTTTAGCTTTTTATGCCAACAGATAAAACTGGAGTAATTTTAGTAATTTATCTTTGTAATCACTCCAAGTAATTGGCTCTGTGGGATCACGCTAAAATAACGTTGGTCAAGTGTTGATACACCATCGTTTAAACAACGTTAATCACGTAGAACTTACTGTAATTTCGTTTCGTTTCGACCAACTTTTTAGAATATGGTTATAATAATTCCTTTTTTTTTTTTGATACAATAAAATACTAAAAAATTATTCAAATTAGACGGTTAGTCTATTAGCCGTGGGATATGTGTGTACGAAGAGAAAGTAAAACTGATGATGACAAACTGAAAACATAAGGTTTGGCACTTTGAGTGAAGAGGCTAAGATAGCTTCATTTCTGGAAAGATTTACATGAGAGTCTGTATCAGAAGTATTTCAAAGAAAAAAGATATATGACTTCAACTCCATGCTTACAAATGGAATACAGAGCAATTGAGTGTGTCGACTCGGCGGATAAAGCATGGTTAATATTAGGTGTAAATATCTGTACTCTTTGAACTAAGGAAGCTAATCTGATCCTTTCCTGAGGAAATACTGACAGAATAGAGATAGTAATATAAAAACAGGTCTATGAAAAACAAGTGATACCCTAAAATCCGCGTAAATGATTTTGAAGTCTCTAATAGCACGAAGGTGAGGATTGTGCAGTTTCAGCACAGATGTGACTGTAAGAGTATTTTCAGATGTTTGAAATTAATTTTAAATGATTTTCTAGATTAGAAAAGATTTCTCTAAAATTGGAGAATATAGTTATTTTGTCTGGAAGAGTAGCCGAAATGTTAACGAGTGGAAAATACAGATACAAGGATTCACTGGGTAAAAAAAACTTTTTCTTGAAAGAATTCCACTCACAACATCTGTCAATGGATTTTGAAGGAATTTATATAGAGATATATAGATATATATAGATATGTATTAAAATTCGCCTGAAGAAACCACTCGAAAGTGGCGAAATAAAACGTTTATAAATTATATATATATATATATATATATATATATATATATAAACATTTCAACCGTAAGCAAGGCGTAAACGTGCCTGTGATTTAAGGGGTTACTGAGATAAAAAGAAAATGAGAAGGCTTTCGTAAGAAGAAATGTCAAAAAAGAACGAGTTCTGGAAAACAGATGATGACAATTGATATTCCATTCACATTTTTAGACATGTGCAATAAATCATGAAATTTGGCGAGAGTTTGAGAAAATGAAATTATTAAAATTAAAATTATTATGGTTATATCTAGCTATATTCAACAGTAAAACATAGAGCCCTAGTCTGCAATCTGGAGGTACCAAATAGAAATACTCATTAGTCAAGAAAATACTTCGGGAAAAGATAGAGAGAGGCCACATCATGGCAACTGAAATATGACTGAAATGGAGATGACATGTCAGAACGGACAAAATGCACATCTTTTTTGTGAATTTGTCAAAACTTTTGTCGTGATATATTTCTGAGATGAATAATTTTAACTTAAATCGTTCGGGTTATTGTCAAATTTATTGCCATATTTATGACTTTTCGGACGTTGTGCGTTAAGATATTCCTCAGGTGATATACACAGACTAAAAAATGGGTTTGCTTTGACATTTCAACGCTTATCAGCTGAAGTATCCCGGAGCTTATAAGGACGAAAACGTCGCGAATATGGCAATAATTATATATATATATATATATATATATATATATATATATATATATATATAGTACCCTGGTAAAAAGAAACAACAATTTTAGTATTCTGAGTTCTCTGGCATTTTCTTTTTTTAAGAAAAACAGCATATATCTTAATGCAAAATACAATTATAATTAAATTTGCCTTTTTAAAATAAAAACATATTTAATAATAATTGTATATATATATATATATATATATATATATATATATGTGTGTGTGTGTGTGTGTGTGTGTGTGTGCGCGTCTGTTATTCTATCAAGCTAAATAGCAACTATCACTGAATTTTATCACCGTTTCAAAATCAATAAAATGGTTTGTTTTTTAAAAAATCAGAAGGTTACCGAATAGTTAATACAAATTAATTTAATGTTGTAATGGTATTTTTCAAGTTTATACCATCAAAGCAAGATGCAAAAATGTTTTATTTTCGATTCCTTCGTAGATGTATTTTATGCTAAATGTGTTTACCTAACCAATTAAATTATTGTGCTACGTAGACCACAAATATAGGCATCTAAGATAATGCGTCTTCGAAAGTTTTTACTTCACCCGCCTCTATTTAACTAAAATCTACCGCATTATAATATTTCCCGAAGTAAAAAGAAAGTGTCTGAATAGAAATTTGCATAATTCTGTGTTCGATAACCAAGTCTTCGAGAAACAAATAAAATTACCCCTGACAAAATATTGAAAAAAATAATACAAGTGATCACCCTTATATAGGTAGAAACCAACATAAATTATTCTGTTACAAATAGATACATTTTAATTATAAGACGAAAAGCATTACAAGTAGAATTATTGTTTTATATGCGAAATCATCTTAGAAACAAGGGGTTACTCAGTTGCAAATAAGAAGAAAATGAGAAATATGATAAGAAATGCAAAACGAAAGAGGAATCCAGATGACAGTAGATAACGAGTGACATTGCATTAGAATTTTTAAAGATAAGATGTGCCTTGAAATCATGTAGTCTTGAGTGTTCCACAAGTAAGACGTGCTATTTTAGCTATTTCAACTATAATAAATAAAGAATAAAAATAAAACAGAAACATTACTGAGGTGCGAAAATAATAAAAGAGGAACCAAGAAGAGTGTAGATAAAGATTGGCATCGCGTTTAAATAGTGTCCCAAAGCTAGCTGAAAATCATAACCTCAGAAGAGTCCCATGGCATGAAACAGGAAGTGAGTTCCGTGAGTGAATGGCGCGACAGGAAAACCTGTCAGCATAGAACTTACTGTTGTCTCTAGAGAGTTCAACTGTAAGTTGATGACACCTTGTTGCATGCTTGCAGATCATATGTCTTGACGGGCCCAAAACTTACATTTATCATTTAGAATTAAAAGATTCTAATTTCATAATTATTACCAGTAAAGTGAAACCTTGAAGAGACCTGATAATAAATAGTTGCTCATGAATTCTGACACATTCCAGATGATTGTCTATCTAATATCAATAAAATAAAAACAAATCTTACATCAGCAATAGGTGTAATATTATTACTAGTATAAAGACTGCCACTTCCTGAATTTTTTGAGGTGGGGGGCAAATAGTGACACGAACAACCAAAGAACAACAATATTAGTGGATAATACAAAAGTAAAACAGAGCGTCAACAGGCAAAGGTAAGGGTCATAGTGGTCATCAATTGCCCGAAGTACCTCGGAGGGACGGTTGGCATTTGATTGGGTTTTGAAGATAAGTACAAACAGGCACGAGTTCAAGAGGGGACGTCCACAATTCTGAAGCATTGATGCACCTCCAAAACTAAAGTTAGTGACCAACTAATACTACCAGCGTTCCTGAGTCGTCATTTGTCCAAAAACTTCTCGGAATCAGACCTGCCACACATCTATGATAATAAAACGAATAGCAAAAAGAAATGGTCCTTTTCGTTGATACCGTTTTATGCAATAGCTTCAGTATCCGGAGACGTCACGGGCCACAACAACATTCTACATTTAAATTTAACAACAAAATATGTCTGCATATATATATAAGAACGCAATGTATTTGGTGAATTAATTTTCTATGTCGGTTTTGTTCCAACTGAACGTTAAAGGTGAGATCAGTTTGAACGGATTAAATCATTCCAATATCGAAAAAATACCAGGATGATGCCAAATTACTGAGATCATCAAAAGAACAAGAACTTTAAAGATTTTTCCATAATTTATCGACAAATGCTATAAATCATCTTATTCGAAAAGATGGAAATAATTGGAATATAGCGTTTAACAGGCATATAATCTGTGAATAGATCTTCAATATATATATATATATATATATATATATATATATATATATATATATATATATATAATTTGTAAACGAGTTATTACAGTATATTATTTATAACTAATTTACAAATGAAAGATATTGAAATGTTCTACAACATAAGTGTATTGAACATTTTTAATACAACTGTGTACTGATCGAATTTTATTTTGACCAAAGACTAAATATGTAAATTACAATATATATATATATATATATATATATATATGGGGGTGCGTGGTTAGTATTTTGTTTTTCTGACCGTTATTCACTTTACATTATAGTCAGTTTCCTTTTTAGTTAATTTATTTTTTGCTTGATCCATTTTTCATATTTAATTTTATTCCTCCCCTAACTCTTTATATATATATATATATATATATATATATATATATATATATATATGTGTGTGTGTGTGTGTGTGTGTTTGTTTGTTTGTTTGTGTGTGTGTGTGTCTATGCTTCTTTTTCTTTGTCCCTTTAATTCTGCTTCTTCTCCTCCCTCTTATTTTTTGTTTCTCCACCTTTCTTTTTGCCTTTTGTATTTTCGATTATATTTTGAAATATTTCAGATTATCTCTTTATCTTATCTGTTATTTTCTGGTTTTATTATCCCTGTTTCCTTTTTGCTATTTTTTCCGTCCCTCATTTCTTTATTTTACATTCATTTTCCTCTTTTCCTTGTTGTTTTCTTATATTATTTTTTTATATTTTTCAGACTGTCTCTTTTTTCTTGTTTTGTTTCAACGCATTTTTCCGTGATTCATTTCATTGATTATTTTCTTATATTCTTTCCTTATCCCTCCTCCTCATTCTTCTTCTATTTCTTTTTCTTCTTTACTTTCATCTGGTTCTATGTTTCTACTTTTTCTTCCTTTTCTTCTTCTAAATCTTAGTAACCAATATAAAAGTTGCAAAACAACATTATTTCTTTGGTTCAAAATTTATTGCTACTTTCTCTGATCGTAATCATCAAAGCACTTCCAAGAAAGCCACAGAATTTATCTGACAAAATATTCATGTCTCTTCAAAGAATCCGCCCGTCCTCTCTGAATATCAAATGTAATTTTGAAGGAAAATGAAATCCGAGTAGAAATACCAGAAATCAATATTGATTAAGAACGAAAGTATGAACACATTTCCGCTGAAGACACCTCTTTCTCGAATATCATTTTTTCAACGTTTGATTTCAATAACGATTGATTCTCAGATAATTGATTGATTAGAATGGTTCTGTTTTCTTGTCCACTCGCGTACAACCACCCACACATGATTTGCAGAGCACATGACTTTAAAGAATCAACGAATGAGAAGGCGACCGAAGACGATGTTAAGAGATTTTAATCCGTTTAGTCAAAGTGTAAACGGATGTCTGTATCTATAAGTGATAGTACAGTTACTTGGCGTTTGTTTCAGTTGCAATCATATATATATATATATATATATATATGTGTGTGTGTGTGTGTGTGTGTGTGTGTGTGTGTGTCTTTCTTCATATTATTCTTTTACAAATATAAATTATCTGACTGCTACACAGATATGTATACACTCTTATTAATTGGTTTAAACATTATTTTAATGGATAATTGTATTTCAGTAGATGCTCTGTATATTTATCATCAAACATTATATTTATTTCCGAGTTCGAATTCCAGTTGAATCCATTGCATTCACTTACGCACAAATAGCCTTGGGAAAAGTATTAATCCGTTTCTTCACTCCAGTTATGGGTTAAATAGCAGGACAGATGGGGTTATATAGCTTTGGTCGGCAACCTGTCTACTGCAGAAAGCAATGGCAACCTACTGCGGGATAATCTTCTGCTCAGTCAGCCATGTCTCGAAAACGACATGATCGCCCAAGTGTGTTTCACGTATGGCACTTAACTGCCTGAATGGCCTGAATAATCGAGAAATATTGTGTTTAAAAGCAGTAGTTGGGCTTTTTTGACCGTTCGACTCGCGTGGTCGTGCGTTTGAGATAATTCAAATCTAATGATGAATCAAACGCAGGGACGAATCTTGCCAGAAGATGTATATTCTCTTTACAAAATATCTTGGTTATTCAAACCAAAAGATGTAAATGAACATACTGATAATTATAAATTAAAAAGAAAGATCTACTCAAATACAGGTACTTATTAGAAATAATGCTTAAACAAATAAATCAAAATTCATCTTGACTTAATCTATTTCGTTAGATATTTCGGAAAATATTAAGAAATATTTACATGTGTTTATGTTAGCTCTGATCTTGAATATAAATGTTTTTTGAGAAATAACTTGAGACCACATCAAATCATGAAGCAAACTGCTAACAAAAATTATATAAAACAGATCCGAATTTAGTTGCTAAGGACTTATACTTAAATTCCAAACGTGTAATGTCTCGAAAAATAAAATTCCACAGTATGTCTTGCCAGTGAAACAGAGTTCACTCCAATAAGCGACCTTTACAAAGATTAACATTACAATCTATTTAATTGCTTCCAAGTCGAGTCGATTATTTGGTATCGATTCAAAAGTTTGATATAAACAGTGACTTTCATCCTAGAGCTTTGTGAGGTGCCATTTGTTCTTCACCATGTTTACTTCAAAGATGTTTCACATGGAACGATAAGTTATCTTTTCGTTTTTAAATATTAAGAGACTAGCAGTATAGCCCGGTGTTGCTCGGGTGTAATGAAAGCTTTAAAACTAATCCATGGTTCTAGTGCTCAGACTCTTTGGACGTTGGCACGAAAGACTAAAAAGCAATAGTTGTTTCCAGTTAAAGCGAAACAGTAGACTGAAAGAAAAATGAATGGATGTAAGTCAAATTTTGATTTCTTGGTATCGATATCAAATACGTTTTTTCGTCGTAAACTGAATATTTAAGGCTACATAAGTCCTCTAAGCAAATGGTATCATGGTTGAATCTAAGAACTACACTTATACCTACTTAGGGCCAAACCCGAAGCAAAAACTAAAATAAAAGGGCAGAAATAAATACAGACATACAGGCAGATAAACAGACACGCACACAAAAAGATTTGCCTTTTATATATATATATATATATATATATATATATATATATATATATATATTATCGATTTGTTGCACTATTGTAGAAACTGAAACCTTGAAACTTCTGAATATCGTTTCTTATGTCTGTGTCTATGAGTGTATCAAATTTGATTAAAATAGGACCACTCCTTCTATAACCCAATTTTTTCGATTATCGATTTTCGATATTTATCGGGGGTATCTCAACACAAAACCTAGCTAAGAACACAGGTAGACGCTTATAGTACAACTGTGTAAATTTTCAGGAAAACCGGTTCAGCCGTTTCGAAGTCTATAGGTAACGGACACACAGACACACACACACACATAGACACACACAGACAAAGGTTCATTTATAAGTAAATTTAGATAGGGAGTATGAGCTTGACAATTTGAAATGGTGAAGAAGAATAGGAAATCTTGCAGAGTACCTGGGGCTTAGGACAGTGCGTTATATCCTTAAAAGTTGTACATTCTTCTAAATTTGGACAAATGTGTCTATAGAAAATATTATTGGCCAGCGTTTAGATGCATCTTCTCATCTAACTCAGCAGTGAAAAAAATTTTGAAATCAGTAAGGTTGTGGACATGTTAGTTTCCGGCGGTAAATATATTGATATATTCAGAGCAATGAAGACAATCATGAGTAAGATATTTTAAAATGGCTCATACAGAACAAAATCTAGTGGACGATAAATCCTCTCTGTCTGATTCAACTAAAGATGAAAATATTTATATATAGTTAAACTATTGTTAGTGGGCTCGTGGCGTAAAAAATGATGGCGAAATATTTATGTCGATATGCCGTCTAAAATGACGGTAACATATTCATTGATGTATTTACTATTGAGTATGTTACATTATTTAAAAAAAGAGTTACAGGAGGAAAATTATATATATATATATATATATATATATACAGAAACTGTTTTTTTATAATAGAGAAGATACATATCTATATTCTTCAATACTCGTCCACATAATTGTCGCAAAAAATAAATTAATTAGCCACTGAAAAAGCAATCACGCGGTAACAGCCTTCATAACTAGCAGTAAAGTTTAATAACTGATACTTAAACAAATAAATGCATGTATAACAGTCTTTATTATATATGGATGGAATTGTGGAGAAGTAGAATTAAAAAGTAGCAGATTTGAAGTTCCCGTTAACAAGAAGATATTTTTTACAAGGACACTATACTGTTAAACTGATATATTGAAACGCTTTGAATTGCGAATGTGACGAAATCACTAAATAAAACGTTAATATAAGAACAATATCAGTATTCGACCATGAATTATGATGTTGCCAAAACAATATTACTGAATAAAAGATCAGAGATATCCAGATATAATTACAACTATAAATAATTACTAGGTCCATACACACCTGGATGATAGTGTTTTAAAATTCTTAAATAGCACATCCCTAATTTTTAACATTTTCAGTTTTAAAAAATTTCCAGGAGCGCGTTCGTAAAATTCTCTTTTTGCACCACTGAAAAACGGTACATCAACTATTATAATTCGCATGAAGATACCGGAAACATGAAACCTATTTGCAAAAATAATACATTTGCAAATAAAACATATTCAAAAGTTCTACAGTATAAATGTATTGAACCTTTTTTTGAATACAACTGAGTACTGGTCTAATTAATTATAATAAAAATCTAACTAACTAACTATATATATATATATATATATCAATTCAACACGCCGTCCGTTAATTTTAAGTTACAATTCTCTTTTCTTTTTTGCGAATCCAGACGATGTCAATTTTTTCTTTTCTTGATTATTTAATTTTATTTTGTTTCATCTTTTTCTTTTTCTTTTCTTTTTCTTTTTTAATTTCTTTGCAAATCTATTTAAAAATGAAGATTAGACTGATTTTTCTCCAGTTTCTGAAAGGTTTTTTCTGTTGCTGAGGTGATGTGTTATCCCCCGTGGGGATTTTCATATCGAAATGATCATCCAACATCATTGAATTAATCCTTTTTTAAGTTATATATACATATATATATATATTATTTCAATGACTCAATTTAACTCGCATCCATATTTTTGCTTTCCTGGCGGCTACAATTTCCAGGATCTTAAATGCATTATCAATACCAATCTCTTAACCACTTGATTCTAGTTCTTTCTACATCACCCTGCATATATTTTCCTTTCTCTTTCCCTTTGTAACTGTCGCCACACCTATATTCTCATCCTTCTCTTGCTCCTTTTGCTGCCATCCCCTGTAACTGGTTCGTCTTTTTCTTTACTCTCCTCCTATCTAATCTTTTACTCTTATCTAGCCCCCTGCACATCAGTGGTGTTAACGCATTGCTTGAAGTGACACGATAAAAAAAATTATAAGTAGTACATTTTCCGACTTGTTTCTGTAATAACACTAATAGAGTTGACTCATTGCTAGATCTGTGTTTCACTTCTATCCCAGACACTTGCCTTTTTTTGTGCCCTCTTGGAAAATCTAATCATGTTGTCGTTTCCGTTAAAATATCTTTCCACATCACCTCCTCCTAGGAAACCCAGACAAGCAGAATATCTTACTTTTACCAAAATGCATTCTAGGGTCCATTCCGCGATTTCTTGTGTGATGTCTCTTGGAACAAATATTTTAGCCCTCCCGTTGAAGACTGCGCGTCCGAGGTCTCTTCATGGGTTAAAGTTGGCATCGATGCTTTTATCCCAGCCATGAAGTTACAACTTAAACTTCATCGTTCCCGTTTTCCCCTCTGCTTTCTCGGCTGCTATTGTCCACATCAGTCACTTCTTCCGTTTTTGTCGGTGACACGCGTCTGTCTATAACAGGCACCTTTTTGCCTCTGCTCGTAATCAGTGTGAGATTATCCTAAATTACGCTAGGCTGTTGTTTGCTGAAAGAATGAAACAACGTATAGCATCTCGCAAGTTTGGTTGATGGATATATAAATCTACCATGAGACCGTGGATTGAATACTGCTGTCATATCTTGTCGGCTACTCCTGATATTTATCTTGTTTTTTAAAAAAAATAACAACGAAGAATCTGTAATGTAATTGATCAGGACCTGTTAGCTCAGTTCCAGTCACTTTTTCACTGATTCAATGTGGATCACTTTGTCTCTTCTACAAATACTTACACGTCTTCTGCTCCGTTGCTCTTACCTCCCTGGTGTCCTCGCTGCATGAATTTAATAGAGTGACTAGAATAGTGGCTAGGTCCCACACTTTTACAGCGAATTCAAACAAATATAACCGCAACTTCTACACAACCAGATTTTTTGCTTGTACTTCAGGCTTGTGGAATTCCCGTCTATATACTTGCTTCCCTGAAAGTTACAATCTCTAAAAATTTAAATGTAAAGTCAATTGCCATCTCATATCTTCTTTACTCACATCCTTTCCCTGATACAACTTGTATCATGTTCTGCACTCTTCACACCTGTATTCTCATCCTTTTCTTACTAATTCTCTGACTCCCCTGTAACTTCTTCCTCTCTCTCATCACTCACCTTTTATACAATCCACTGAGCAATTGTGGCAGTTCTGCTTCGCTTGGGGTCAAATGATTATATATAAATATATATACATATATATCTTATTGCTCTATTATTCTAAACTGAGGGAAACAAATCATCAAGTGAAAATGAATCTGAAAGAAACTAGGTAGATTATGTACACAAAATATATTGAAAATTAAAATTTAAAATTACCATCACATTATGATCATTTGCATTTGTAGTCACACCAACGTAAACTGTTTCAGTTCAATGACGTCATAAAGAACGAAATGTCTCACCCGAAAAGTTATTTCACACATTTTCAGAGACCTGCTCCCCCAAATTGTTCTTGATAGAAAATATAGTTATATATCATTTTCCATATATATATATATATATATATATATATATATATATATATATATATATATATATATATATATGTTCGTCCCTCGCAGGCGAGGAAGAAAATGATTTCTTGATTTCTACTAGAAGTCATGACTTGCGCTTTAATTGGATTTACGTGAGGGAAAGTTACAAGCAGACATCAACCTCACTCTCTCTTTCCATTCCATCTGGGTCCGGTGGCATGACATAGGCGACTCTTGCCAGAGATAGTCAGGGATGCAGTGGATGGCCAACAGTGATAATATTGTTGTTACTGTGCCCTGAATGCGCTCTACAGCGCTTAGGTAAGTATTTTCTTATTCAGCAACAGATTGCCACTACCTGCTCTGGTAGTCTGGTTGCTCGTCGAGGCTATAGAATTTAGTTATTTAGCCCATATTTGGAGGAAATTCCCAAGGGTATTAGCCCGTAAGTGACAGCAGGGCATTCAACTCGAATTCGAACTCGCCTCCCCGATTTCTCATATTCCGGGATATCAACTGCATCACAATGCACATCCATCAAAAGATATATATATATATATTGAAAACGAACAGTGTCCTAAGTGTGTTTCTTATAATATAATGATTTAATAGACTGGTTAATAAAATTTAAGGAATAAAAGCCAACAAAAAGATACTAATATTTACATTTTTCGGAGAAGAATATTTTAACAAAATCAAAGCACGGACAGAGAAACTTTAAGTTTGGAATTTTAGAATATACCTATGTTCTCTTTCAAAGATACAAGTAAAAAACAAGTGGAACCTACTCTGCCCGGGAATATTGTTGTTGTTAGAAGACCCTCTGCGGAAATTATACTGGCTGGGTAAAACCAAAATCATATTTAATACTGCAATGTGTGAATTATTTTGAAAATAAATTTCAAGACCAGTGTGTGTCTCTTTTTGTCTACTGTTGAATAAATACGGTAACAACGCGTATCTGATGTCATCAACGGTATGAAACATTTGTTCGAAATATGCAACGACTAGGAGCAGTTGTCTCTCATGGCTGTTTAAAAGTTATTAAACCGTAGACTGAATTCAGTTTTGATTTCAGTTACATTACATATTTTATTCTTTTTATTTTTATTTTTATTTTTTCCATTTGTGGTAGAAAAGTAAATATATAAGATTTGAACAATTATAATTCAAGCAATTTAACGCCAGATATCAGCATCTTAATTTACACACACACACTTAAGGTTATCGAAGTTAAGTGTTTCATCACTTTACCACGGAAGTATCACCTGTAATAAACTTTAATAACAAGTCTGTAGACTAATCATCACTGATAGCAATTTCTCACTTCACGGCTCTGAAAAATTATTCAAACCTCTAGCTGTGATTTGTGACAGTTTTACATGCATGCCCTTTGTTTTTTATTTTTCGACTGTATATTAGGGTTTATTGGGAATAGTCTGCGAGAAAGAGAACATAATGACGCGTTTCACTCTGCCGGAAATGTGGAAACGACACGCTGCACAGCTGGGCATTCGCACCGGAAAGGTCAATTATAATATTTCCGAGTGTTTGGTTGTCAATCCCAGGACGGTGCAGAGGATTCGGAAAGAGCTGGGTGATTCTAATGGTGTTCAGTCGGAAAACTTACACTGATCCTTTTGATAAGAATAAGAACTCTCAAATTAGTTGATGAGAACCTCGGACACATCAAGGAGGCATACATCAAAAGCTTTGAAGAAGAAATGCTTCCCTGGATCAAGAAGGTAGATGCTGAAAGAACCCATGTCCAGCAACACAAATCAGTAGCACAAGCAGTAGAATTCAGTCATAGTTGTCAGACAATTTCACTGAACACATCACCACTTACATTTCGCCACCTAACTTCCCAGGTTAAAACCCATTTGATTTTTACGTGTGGATCGCAGTTGAGCGAGAGAGCAACAAAACTCTTTGTAACCACAAAGATGAATTGAAGACAATGATTATGGCAGCATTAAAAATTAACCAAGAAGACTGTCAGAAGAGACGAAGAAGTTTTTGAAGTCGTCTGGAGGCCGTAGTTAAAACCATTGACGATTTCTTCAATAATTTTACTCTATAGTATTTGAAGATATTTTTGGTTAATTTTGGTAAATGTTATAGATAAAATTGTATGCCAGTGTTTTTTTCATATTTGCATAATTTAAACAAAAAGTAATCATCGTCTGTATATATATATATATATATATATATATATATATATATATACGGAAGTCGTCACGAGAGTTTTTCGTCTCTTTTAATTATCTATTCGCAAATGCCTTTCGCATATATATATATATATATATATATATATATATAGATATATATATATATATTAACGAAGATTAACGAAACTGGTTATAAACAATCGACAATTTGAAATTTGAACATTATTTTTTGTCGATACTCGTATTTAAGTAGATATTCAGAGCAGAGATGGTTATTACGATGAATTCGAAAATTGTGTTATAGGCTTAATTTGGCTTTGTTTAGACTGATCGTCATTCGTGGTCAAGAGGTCTAAGACGTGCCAGATCACATGGTGGCTTTCCCTATGTGAATAGGAGTCGCAAGTTTGAATCGTGCCGAATGACATATTTTCGTATGAAAAATCTACGTAAATAATCAGGCCGGTAGAAATAAATGTATAATATAGTTTGATTCTAAACAGAATATCTACTTAAATACGATTATCGATCAAAATAATAAACAAATCATTTCATATATATATATATATATATATATATATATATATATATATATATATATATATGCGAAACATATATGCGTCTTCCCTTTCCGTACACACACACACACACATATATATATATATATATATATATATATACTTGCATATGCACGCCTTAGCTATCTCGGTTGTGGTGTCCCTATTATTAACATACATACAGTTCTATAATAGAAATTCCTAAATTCCAATATCTGACTTAAATCAAAATCCATTTTCTTTTATAATGTTGAATATTGATAGTGATTGACCTCATATCCGATCTTTGTATCTGTCATGTTATACGTCTTTGTATTAACTTGCGTTTGTTTGATTAAATTATAAGCAGTTTCTTTGATGTGTCGTTTTAGGTTTCATAGTTTTCTCTTTTAACTCAGATTGATTCATTTGCACTATTTAATCAATGCAAGTCCTTGGAAAAAATCGATTTCCAACTATTGATCACCATCAAGGTCTTCCATCTGTTGAATCTTTGTTGGATATTTTTCAATATGAACAGAAATTTGAAATTAAACATTCCTTAATATATATATATATATATATATATATAGAGAGAGAGAGAGAGACAGACAGACAGACAGACAGAAAGACAGACAGACAGACAGACAGTGAACAAGAGAAAGAGAGAGCAAAAGAAATAAAAGTCTTGAGGAGTGAATTCCTTATCATAATTTCTTCACAAATCTTTGAAGTCGTCATAAATCTGCTCATTTAAGTTAAAAACTGCACTCTAATTTATCAACGCACTATCTCGAGCAAATTTGGTCAAATCGGCCTGATGTAATGGTTAGCAAGTTTGTCTTGCTAGCACCTATTACAACTCTGTAGTGAGTTCGATCCTCCCTGGGTACCCCGTAGTGTCGGTCTTTTGCCACATCTAAGCAGTGCTTAAAAAATCAACTATATGAAACACATTATGACAAAAAACCTATTTCCAAAATTTCTTTCTAAACCACTAACCACTGAAAAAAACAGCAATCATGATACTAAACATCATCGCTCTCTCTCTCTCTCTCTATATATATATATATATATATGTGTGTGTGTATGTGTGTGTGTGTGTGTGTGTGTGTGTGTGTGTGTTGGCGCGATCAGTTTATTTCGCTACTATATTTTCAACCTTGTCCTTTTCGTCAGGCGATGTGTATTGCTTAACAGTTAATAAAATATAAGTTCACCATAGAAAGTTCAACATAACGGAATATGTTTGTTATTGAAAATCCATTCATCCGGGTTGTACGAATGTAGAAAATATTTTCTAATGTTTTCACATCTAGACATTATTTCGGAACTTTAATTTAGTAGCTTTTGTCGATCTGGAAATAATACTATAGTCAAGTTTTATTCTTGTCAAAATGTGCATATATAATCATCGTTGCAATGTTTGTCTTTTTTAATTTTCTCTGCGATGTTGTCCCGCTAATTTTTATTTTTATTTCGATACGTAGACAATAAGCTTGGTGGTATTTTTAATTTTTCTAGTTTGAATGTTGACCTGTGATTTTTCCATCGTGTTGCAAAACTACATTTAGTAGATGATAAGTATGTTTTATTTTCGATTTCTAATTTGGAGATAACTCATTCGATTTTACAAACTCTTTTCAGCGAACATATGTTACATTATTTTTTATGGATATATTAGCTGACATTGTTTTTTTAAATTTTTGGTATTTTGTCTATTACATAAACCAGTTGTAATTTAATGTAGGAATTGGAAAGACAGCTGTAACTTAATTTCTGTTAAATATTTTCTGTGGCTAGCAGGTTTTAGTGAAATATTTATTAAGTAGATCGAAAAACATTTTCTCTGTTCTGGATTTTATTTCTAAATTAAAACGCGGGTTAATCCAAATAATATTACAATTTCTCATATTATTCTTTATTCTCATTTATTTGGTGTTTATATTCTCATCAACGTTTATTTTTAAACAGCCCCACCTAGACTTTGATACACACTGTATATCTATAGAGAAATAAATTACAGAAATACCGTATCAGGTCGGTGCAAATTTTTTGCCGATTTAAAATTTCATCATAAAAATGAAACACTGTGTGTTTTTGAAAATCTTTATTCATAACAATAACGACCTTTGCTCTCTATAACTTGATTCCATCTATTTAACATGATCTTTTTGGTGTGGAGTTTCACTCTTGGTTGCTGAAATGTTTTTTTAGTCGATTTATTCTCGGTCGTCGACGTTTAACGTTATGGTACAGAATCCACTTCTCATCACCTGTGACAAGCCTACCCAAAAATGGTGTCTGAAGGTGTCGTGAAAGCAAAGATTCGCAACAAAAAACACGTTGCATTTTCGTTGGAACCTCTGTGAAACTCAGAGAATAGAGCATGCTTAATGTGTTCCTTAGATGCAAAGAACATGTGTGAGAATGTTGCAGAAAAATATGAATGATGCTATAATAATCTGAAAGAAAAAGTTATGAATTAATCATGGTGATATGTTTAAGTAATAGTAATATGCATAAAATAAATTAAAACAATTTAAAATGTCCCTTTTACAAACCGACATAAAAACGATTTAAAATGTCCATTTTACAAACCGGCATAAAATTTTGCACCGACCTAATATTATATTGATAATATGTTATCGTTTTCATTTTCATTACTCTTCGTTTTTTCAATCACCTATGATAACAACCATACTTTTTCAAAATAATATTTTAAGCAGATCAGAACAGTGAAATATATCTTCCAAAATCTACGTAATGTATTAAAATACTGGAAATATTGTTTTGAAATATAGAAAAGCATAATTAAATGTGATGCATTATCTATTGACTTCTATGGCAATAAATGTTGAACTTACAAATGAAGAAGACACTTGAGGAATTAAAAATATGGTTCTCTAAAACAATACGAAGAAGCCCATGAATATGAAACTAAGAAGAAGAGAAACAGTTTAAACAACTAAAGTAACGTAGCAATAGACAGGATGAAAAAATATAGGGTGACCCCCAAAATCGGAAATGTTTGAAGTTTATATTGGCAGATATGAGCAAGTGGCAGCAATGCAAAACAGTTGGCTCCCGAAGTAAACACTCAGCTATTTAAGTAACCATGTATCAAGATGAATTTCTAAGCAAGTTATGGATGAAGCCCACTTTCATCTCACCGGATACGTTAATAAGCAGAATTACCGTTACGGCAAAGACACAAATCATAATGAAGTTTCTGAACGCCTTTACAGGCTAGTAAGGTGAGAGTATGATGTGCAGTTTCATTACATGGGATCATCAGATCTTATTTTTTGGAAAATGAACAGAGGATCTCAGTCACTATCACTGTCTCAACAGCAGATTTCAAGAATGCATTCGTACAGAAGAAAGCTATCTACAGGACGTAATAAAAAAATGAAAATTCCATCATTGTTTCTTGAATGGTATGTTTTGAGGTTTCAATTGCTTTGAATAAAATCTTTGTCTTTCATCACTCTTGGTTTTATTGGATTGTTTAAAAGAATCAACAATACAGAATCTATTTAAGCCAATTTCAATATACAAGAATGTATTGCAAATATTCAGGTTTTCTTTGGGAAACTATTAAAGGTTTATCCTTAACTAACATTCAAACAAGGACATTTGTTCAAGCGGCATAGGAATAACGAGTTAGTTAATTGTCGTTCCCTGTCCTTAATTCTAAATAGAAGATTTGGTGTAACAAAAAGAGAAATATGTATCACACTGAACCTTTTAGTGTGACATACAAACAAAAAATTTTAACAAACAAGTAACGACAAAAAAAACGTACACGTATAGTGGAAATAGAAAATGTCCGTACCTGAAATGTAGTAATTGTGTAAGTCTTTTGTAAGACGAAGAAATATGCTCTAGTTGTGAGTGATTCATTTTGTGATACGTTAACATATGCGTCTATCTACACCCTCAAACCGACAAAAAATCTCATGATCCTTATGATCAATGTCTGCAGAAAAGAAAATGAGAGAGAAGGGGCCTTTCTAATTCTTTTTATACGTTCTTACGATTCATTCTCATTTGCTCCACGGGAGCCTACCGAATGTCTATATCTATCTACAAAAATAAGCTTCATTAGTCGATTTTAATTTCCGATAAATTTCACACAAGTAAACAATGTTATATTATGCTAATTTCAAAGACACCACAAAAATGAAATCCTAATTATAAAACATATTTTTAATTAAATTTTATTTAAAAAATTAGAAGTGTAAAATATATCCAATAAATACATAAATAAAAATAAAGATCAATTAAAAATAAATGAAACAGTCAGTTAAGTGCCATACGTGATACACGCTTGTGCGCTCATGTCTCGAAAGACTGGGCAGAAAATTATCCCGCTGTAAGCTGCCATTGTTTGCTGCGGTAGCCCAAAGTTGCCGATCAAAGCTACAGAACCCGATCTGTCCTGTTATTTATCCCATAACTGGAAGGAAGTGACGGATTCATACCTTTCCCAAGGGTATTTGCACGTAAGTGAATGCAATTAAGTCAACTGGAATTCGAACTCGGTTCCCCGATTTTTCGTTCCAGGCCGATATCCACTTTACCACAACGGAAATCTTCCAGACTTTAATGTTAAACATTAGGTTGCACTCGCTTCCCCCACAAATGGAGACCCGGCAACTCACTGCTACAAAGATCCTATATATGAAAAGATTCATAGACTGACTATATTATCACATTACGTTGTAAAACTGACAGTCACCATATTGTGTTGATGCCTATGTCACTATTCTTTTTATCTACAAATTATCCTAAATCTTGAGAGAACCATGTAGAGAAAAGAACCACGGTGTCATCAAGTTAGGTGTTGCTTAAGCGGACATCGTATGAAATAGGAAAATTAAAAATCCTCAGCCTTCATGCTAGATTCCCAGGGCCATAGCATTAAAACCAAGTTGGGTTTTAAAAAACGGATTCATACTTTTCATGGTTATTTTGGAAAAAAAATGAACTTGGCGAGGTAGGTTTGGAAGCTGAATATGACACATTAATTACGCACCGAGAAATACTACACCAGACGCATATCCACACCAGATATTAAAAAAATATCTGGAACAGTAAATAGTGTAAAGAGACCCAGAATACGCCAAAATCGAACATTATATTTTTATTTTTGGTTTAAAGAGAACATTTATATTTCATCATCTAATTTGAAGCGAAAAATTACAAGACACGCCGTGATTGTTGGATTAGAATTAGAATTAAAACCACATCAAATTGGAGATATTTTTTGTGTGTGTGTGAGCGGACATGTTAACTTAAGGTTAGAAATGTAAAAAAGCGAGGATGGAACAGAAGTACTCGCGCCGATTCACACCAAGTTTAACACGATTGCAATAATCGGGGTGCATAATGAAATTTTTTTGGCTTTGATTATTGTATAATCTGCGACGTTTTTTTTTTTAAATCATCTCACACCAAGCAAAGCATTCTACTGCCATTGTTGCGTCGGGGGTTACATAGGGGAAAGTGATGAGAAAGAGGGTTTAGTTATGAGAAATGTCAGGAGGAGGGTAAAAGACGGATGAGAATACCGAGGATGGGGGTGGAGTAGATGAAAAAAGAGCCCGAGAGAATGGACGCGAGTTAATGAGATAGATGTCTATTGACCTTACATTTAAATTCCTGGAGATTGTAGTTGTCGGGGAAACAAGTATATGGAAGGGAATTCCACAGGTGGGAAGTGCGTGAAAAGAAGCTGATAGAGTAGAAATTGCGGTTACATTTTATCGGTTTCACTGTATAAGAGTGGGACATAGTTCTTAATCTAGTAGCTCCTGTAAATCTATATCTAGGAGGCACCCTTATTCTAAGTTCATTGAAGCAGAAGCCGTGTAAGTATTTATAGAAGAGGCACAGGGAAGCCACGTCGCGCTGTGGAGATAGCGATTGCAGCCGAGTTACCAAGCCGGTATCGATCACATTACAGATTCTCCGTCGGGGTTTTTACCTCGTCCAGACAATATTGTCTCGATTGTCAGTTAGTTGTGTTTAATGTCACTTGAAAACCACAGGATGACGATCGTTTTAACATCAACGCTGAACAACGAACACGAATATTTATATAAATATACAATATATTTTTATTCTTTTTTTTCGGTGACTTGGTTTTGGTGTGGTAGAAGTTTGTTGTGGGTAGGCAGGCGTGCACACGAGTGGCAGTTGACTGCTGCGTTCATCTTTCCGTCTCCCCTGTCTGGGATCGAAACTGCTTTTCAGCTCCAATTTAAGTAGGCCAGCTCCCTTTGACACGTGATACTTACACTGCATTTTGTTATATTTCGAGTTCTTATTTCTTTGACCTCGACAACTATTCGTCTAAAAAAAAAAAACAGACTACACTTGGATTTTCACACTCAATGACATTTCAAAAGAATATTAATTTCCTTAAAATCATGCCAGTTTTGCTTCGTTCAATACGAATACACTACTAGGTGAAATACCACATCGCATCAAAAATATGTAAGAGTTGTCTTACGGCCATTGTCTGCAATGTAGGTTACTCCAAGGAAGTGTACAAAAATTGTAATGCTGCACGAACACACTGCCAAACCATAGACAGATATCGCGGATATTGTTGGTGTCCGCCTTTAACTGTCAGTCGTTTTATCTAGTAAAAAAAAAAAAAAAAAAAATAACAAACAGGCTCTTTCAGTACAAAATGTAAAATAAATTTATTTTGGAAGAGAAAAACAAAGCCGGGAGACGACGTATAGTTGACCAGTGAAAGTGTGGAATATATCTGGAAGACATAATTCATTTTGTTTCAATTAATTTACACAAGGGTGTATGTGGCTTAACTATTTAATTTTAGTCTAGTATGAGTCCTATCCTGTTTGAATGTGTCATATAAATAAGAGTATTTTTCTTCGGCTATTTATTGAAACTATTTATTTACTCTAACTGTAAACCTTACCAAACAGTTATAATAATTCATATTACACTTTCTATGATAAGTCACATCTTATACACATATTTTCCTTACGCATATCACTGGTTTAATTTAAATATTTAATTTTACATACGTACATCAATTATATTTTAAATATATATTATTTCGTATGTATATCAGTGCACTATTTTAAATATAATTTTTTCTTACGTCTATGAGTGCTGCATTTTAAGAAAATATTTATTTTAATTATATGAGGGCGCTATTTTAAATATATATTTTCTTACGTATAGGAGTGCTCTAATTTATATATATTTGCGTAAAGCAGTGATCTGATTTTAATGTTTCTACTTACGCATATGTGTTCTATTTTACGTACATATGTTACTTATTTATATGAGTGAGCGATTCTAAATAACTTAAAATTTTATTTTTTATGCATATAAAATTAACATCTTTACTTTTTGTTGGGAACGGCGAATAGATTTAGGTTACCTGATGGTATCAGTTTGTCTGGAATATTTCATACGATTGGATACTGACAATATATTTTCAGTTTGACCTCTAATCTCTTGTTAACATTGTAATTGAGGAAGCTAGCGAGGTTTAAAAACCGTGCTACTTCTAAATTGTGCATTTGAGCAATATCTCTTTTTTTATACAGGTTTCATTAAAAATGAGAGACGAGATATTATCATTAATTTTTTATATATTTTTTTATGTGTTTGTATAATTTTCTTCATTTTAGATCTCAAATTATGTAAGAATTGTCCAAAGCCTTTGTACTTTTGAGCGCTTTCGGCTATATATTTAGCCATTATTTCCGAAATGTTGTAGTATTGCTTTCCTTGTTGGCTGCCGGGCCATGTAATTTTAAAATTGTGTTTTTAGGCAACACACTTTTTTTTAAACAGAATTGTACAAAGCCTTTGTACTTCGGAGTCCTTGAAAGTACAAAAGCTTTGGACAATTACTTGAGTTGATAAAAGAACAAACTTATGCGAGCACATGAAAACTGATATAAAAAACATAATGATAATACATTTCTGTAATTTTCGATGAAATTTGTATATATATATATATATATATATATATATATATATATATATATATATATATAATTACTGGAGTTGCTAGCCCATGATACTTTCAAATTTCGTATCAGATAACTACCAGAAATGTTTGTTCAACTCATTCTAGCTTCTTGAAATTTCGGTAAAGCATCCTTAATGAATTACCTAGGATAATCCCATTACGAAATATTCGTCTTTTTCTGTTTATCAAATTAAATGCGCGTAACTTTTAGGAATTTGTTATATTCTCTTGTAATTGTCTGAAATTTGAATGTTGTCATTGAGGGAATGAAAAGTCTAGTTATTTAAATATTTAGCTGAAAAATTGCATACCATTATATTACAAATTTAAATTTAATACACATGGAATATTCTTGGACATATAGATAGATATAAAGGAACCTAGAAAGCTATCTAGACAATTATGTACGAGCCTACATTGATAGATATGTCGGGCTTGTCTAGATATGGGTGATCCTAGATAGAGAGGTAAAAGTCAGCAATAAAATGAAATGAGGGCTGGAGCATTTCGATTCTTAATTGTATATATATATATATATATATATATATATATATAAAAGAGGAAAGATATATATATATATATACATATATATATATAAAAGAGGAAATATATATATATATATGAAAGAGGAAATATATATATGCATATATATATATATATATATATATATATATATATATATAAAACAGGAAAATGCACGAAGCCATTAACATTTTGTTTAAAGTTTAGATTTTTTGTTATTAATATGACTTGCTTTTTGTATGATATCTTAACTGTCAATAATGGTATTTGTGTTCCTACAAGTTTTTCGAGTCCAAAGTTCACTTTACTTTACACACAGTAAAAAAAACAAAAGCAACCGAGAATAATTTACAAAGATGAAAAGACACATAGAATTACTCAACAAATATGGTAAAATAAAAGAAATCATAAAGACAACTAAATAAATTAAAAGCAAACGCCAAAAACAAAATATAAAAAACACAAATTTGCCTAATCAAAATTCGAACAACATACAACACAGGGTGTCACAAAATGCAGTAAATAAATGAATGTGGTGCATGCAACATGATAATAAGAGGAAATCACTTCAAGTTCGAAAATACATCTACACTCGAAATAAAAACAAATCTATGTTACAACACTAAAAGCAGAATTTATGCTCTAAAATGCGATGAATGAGCAGAAACATACGTGGGGATGACACAAGTTCTGAATATAAGAGTAGCCTTACACAGAAATAACATTAAACTAGCCAATAACAGGAAATTATACCTTTCCCATTATTTGTACGAATGTAGGGGAGGTACATTCAGAGGAGTGCCTCTCTACCAAAATGCAGATTATGACACGCACGTGATGCAGGAAGAATGATTTTTGTAAAAAATAATAGTCATTTCTCAACAAAACAACATGAAAATGCCTCCTCAACAGGTGTTTACTCGTGCAACCAGATTGGCAACTGGGTCCCACCAATTCACAGTCAGGTTAGCCAAATGCAGAAGACAATTCTACTCCTGCATCTTTTTCTCTCGCACTTCCCGCCTGTGGAACTCGCTCCCATATTCTTGCTTTCCTGACGGCTACAACCTGCAGAAATTTAAATGCAAAGTCAATACTCATCTACTAACCACTGGACTCTAGCTCTCTCCCTACCCCCGTATAACCTTCCTTTTCTCTCCACCTATGTCATCACACCTGCATTTCTCCTTCTAACTAGTTTGTACTCCTCACTCTTTTCTCATTAACCTTTTTACAATTATGTAGCCCCACGCTCATCAGTCGCATTTCTGCCTTGCTCGGGATGAAATGATTACAAAAAACAATCTAAGACACACACAGAGACACACGAAGATCAAACGCAAAAAAAATGACGGTCTGAAGAAATAATTAAAATTCTACTTGATGACACAAAGAATTGAATCAAAAATAGCTGAAAATAATTTTGAAGAAAAAATAGACGAAATAAAGTTTTCCAAGACAGCTTAAATCACTCTGGCCAGTGAATAGTGAATGATTTCCGAAATAGAAGAGATTTAACGAGCGATTGAGAAAAATAACAAACACGAACGCAAATGAACTTTTTGACCTGCTTACCGACTACTTTATATATACACAGTTTATTCATAAGGAAGACAAATAGATCTCGATTAGTAAAGTCACAATTTTATTCGCATGAACAGAGTCAACTTTGAACTCGAAACACATGTAGCGGCACAAATAGCATTATAGACACTTAATATATCATACAAATAGCAAGTAATATTAATAACAAATCTACAATTTAAATAAAACGTTCACGTCTTCTCGCACCTCTTTCTTCTTTAAAACATTCTGTCTTTGCAATAACCTTATTTCTGTTTTCAATATATAATAGCAGTATAGCCCGGCGTTTCTCGGGTGTAATGAATGCTTTAAAACTAATCCATGGTCCTGGAGCTCAGAATCTTTGGACGTTGGCACGAAAGACTACAAACCAATAGTTGTTTCCAGTTAAAGCGAAACCGTAGACTGAAAGAAAAATGAATGGATGTAAGTC
The DNA here is from genome assembly GCA_037127315.1 of Ascarosepion bandense. Taxonomy (NCBI): domain Eukaryota; kingdom Metazoa; phylum Mollusca; class Cephalopoda; order Sepiida; family Sepiidae; genus Ascarosepion; species Ascarosepion bandense. The sequence goes on along the minus strand of JBBBDQ010001232.1, from coordinate 2,816,377 downwards.
AAATTTTGATTTCTTGCTGTCGATATCAAATAAGTTTTTTTCGTCGTAAACTGAATTTTGAAGGCTAAATAAGTTCTCTGAGTAAATGGTAACATGACTGAGACTAAGAACTACAATTATACCTACTTAGAGCCAAACCCGAAGCAAAAACTAAAATGAAACTGCTGAATAAATAGACTTACAGGCAGATAAACAGACACACAAACATATTGCTTTTATATATATATATATATATATATATATATATATATATATATATATATATTATCTATTTTCTGAACTATTGTAAGAACTGCAACCTTGAAACATCTGAATATCGTTTCTTATGGCTTAGTCTATAAGTGTATCAAATTTGATTAAAATCGGACCACTCCTTCTATAACCCAATTTTTTCGATTATCGATTTTCGATATTTATTGGGTATACCTCGACACAAAACCTAGCTAAGAACACTCGCAGTCGCTTATAGTACAACTGTGTAAATTTTCAAGAAAATCGGTTCAGCCGTTTCGGGGTCTATAGGTAACGGACACACACAGAGACACACACACAGACAAAGTTCCATTTAGAAATAAGTTTATATATATATATATATATATATATATATATATATATATATATATATAAAAGTGCGAGAAACCCTGAAAGTTTTGTTTAAAATATAGATTTATTATTATTTTTCTTTGCTTTTGTGCAATATATTGAGTGCCTTTAATTGTATTTGTGTCATTACACATGTTTCGAGTTCAAAGTTGACTCACTTCAAATAAACTTGTGACTTTATATATCGCGATCCGTTTGTTTTTCTGATGGCCGAAAATATTATGTATATATAGATAAGTTGGTGGTGAGCAGGTCAGAAATGTCATATGCGTGCTTGTTAGTTGTTTTTTCACTCTCGCTCGTTAAATTTCATCCGTTTTGGAAATCATTCACCTTTCGTTGGCCAAAAGAAAAAATTGTTACACTGATTTACGAAACTTGATTGCATCTTTACACCTCAAATTTGTTTTCAGCGACTTTCGTATCATTCTATGTACTATTTAGTTATTTTTTGCTGCTTTTCGAATATTATCTTTTACTCTGGTTCACGGATATTTTTCTCTCGTTTCAATTTAGAGTGCCTGTGTGCGTACCTTATGTTTTTATTGAGCGAAGGCTTGTATTGATAAACATGCGATGGAAGGCTTGTATTTCTTTTAAAAATATTTCTTCCTGCATCATGACTGTGTTATAATCTGCCTTTTTGTTGATAGGCAGTACTGTGAATTTACTTCCGCTACATTCGTGTAAGATTTGGAAAACGTACAATTTCCTGTTATTGACTGGCTTAATGGTCAAATCTACTTTGAATTAAGAGATACTGTGCCCTCCTCATGCTTTGGTTGACCTTTTAACCATTTGGTGTACTTTCATGAACGTTCTCAAATTTATAAACAGTGATAAACCAATGACCTCTTCGCCTTTGTTTATATAATCATGTGCTGCATATAAATCCTATAGTGATTACCTTGTTAAAAACTCTTAGACTTAGTATTCAACGGAATATATATAGATATACTCTACCGGTCATAATGACTGTTCAATCCCCCCCAAACACACTATATATATATATATATATATATATATATATATATATATATATATATATATAAACACACACTACGGGCCATAATTATTAGGCCACCCCAGGTTTTTTTTTAATGATGTATTTCATACAAGTTTTAGAATTTATTGCCAAGTGGATAATTGTAAATGAAAATATAATGATTCTTTTGTTATTATTTATTTGCAAAATTTTTTCAAGGCAGCCAGGAAGCTTTTGCTTTGGCCAGCCAATAAGAAGAAGAGACTGGCATGAAGAATATATCACAAAAACTGGACACCAGAACAGTTAATTTCATGCACATATTATTCTGTAGTATTAATTAGAAAAAATTATTTTCATTTAGAATTTTCCATAAGGCAATAAATACTAAAATTAGTATAAAATATATTGTTTCTGTTAAAAAAAAACTGGGGGTGGCGCTTATATTTATGGCGGTAGTATATATATATACTTGAATAATATAGACACACTGTTTACGGACTTTTACTGATCCATTCCAGATGTGTAAACAGTTTCTTCATGTTACTGTGAAAGTTTTCAAGTTGTGACGTCATATAATTTGCTAAACCGAGTACTTTTGTTCTGAATATGCCATTGCAAAGGATCCGTATAAAAATGAGAAGTCACAATTTTCCTATATTACCTAACGAATCAGTTGTCAGTTTTCACAAATACTCACACACGCACACACACAAACACATATGGATATATGCATACACTCCAAAATAATACAAACATCCGAAAATAGCAATAGACTAAATCTAGTGAATCCATGTAAATTATGTATTTATAATTATAACGGTAACCACGTTTTGTATTAATCTCATTCAATTTGAAATATAACAAAGCAATTATTATTACACACCTCTAAATGCTACCAAGGCAGGCATATAATGTTAGAGGATTTGTGCAAAAGCAGGAATTATTGGAACGGGGCATTGCTGTTTATTAATTTGATGTATATTACCTCCAAAAATCGAAAATTAAAGAATAATATATTAGAATTTGTTTGGCAACAGTAAATAATCTGCATACAGATTTGTCTTCAATATCGAATAGGAAAATAATATCCACAGACGTTGCTTGAACAACCAAAATATGCACAGTGAACAATGACATCAAAAGAACTGTCTATCATTTACCGTAAAATCATTGAAGTGTTTGGAAAACCTGGAGTACTATCGAAAGTGAACACGAACAGGGTAATTGTGAGATGATTTATAAGAGATAGGTTGTTTAAGAGACGTTATTTCTAATTGTTACAACAAACTTCAAGATGTCTTCAGTTGTTAAATCGTTGTCTAGGCTGCCATAATAACCTTGATCTTTTCAAAGAGCTGAAATTTGGAATTGACCTAAAAATGTCCTCCAGTCTGTTGCCAAATGTGTCAAAGAAATGTTTATTAAATTAATGGCTAAATAAAGAAACAGTTCTCTTTTAATCGTCTAAAGTCTTCTTCTTTTTCTTCTATTTGTTATGTATCTTTAAAAAACTTAGCAATCATGTAAGACTATTTCCAGATGGCTGGTATTAATTTTATTAATTTGAAAGATAGGAAAAGATTTCTCTAAAATGGGAGAATACAGTTATTTTTTCCGGGAAAATTAAACGAATTGATTGAATCTGCTTAAAATAATCATAGAAAAATATTATCGTCCGTTTTGACAAATTGCTAAACCTAGCTCAAAATTAGACTGAGTGAATTTCTTATCTTGGGTTACAGAGTTTTTGGGACGGAGAGTTAAGTAATAAGAGAGATTATGTTCTCTACCCATCATCAGTGAAGTGACCGGAGACTCACTCGAAACGGATAACTGATATTATTTTAATTTCGAGCTGGTAAGAACTCTATAGAAAAGGAAAATTGAACCCTCCGTAGCTATATTTAACAACTCCGGTTGCTAGCCTTTTCATTAAAACCGTGGTGGAAAATGAAACTAGCGGATTTGGGGCCCGTGATTTGAATCAGATGTACTGGTATGGACGCCTGAGTAAACCCCATCTCTGAGAAAATTGTTAAAGAATGTATTATTGTAATACCAGCAAACTGTTGCATGTCACCAATCTTGACTTGCTTAATCGATATATAAATATATAAAATCGATATATAAATATATAGAAAATCTACACCCGTGGCGTTGCAGTGTTTTGCTGATCATATTCCGTTTGACAATTTCCAACTACCGCAGATCGTGTAAATCTGGTCTTTAATATATACCCAGCCCCTCGCACGTTAGTATTAACCTAACCAGGTGATAATGGGGAATCCTACTTGGGACGGTCTGAGATCAACCAAACAAAACATGGGCGGAGTTCAAATAAACACAAAATGGGCGGAATGTTTAAGAGTCAGGAAGGATCAGTTAAGGTACGCCTGGAGGTCGTGTTATAATCATGGCTATTCCGTATTTCCTGTCCGTGGTAGCTCTTAGTAAATCGTACTTAATTTTTATTGCTCCTCGCCACTTTTCCCCATCCATTTACACCACACATTTCGGTATGATATGCAATTTTTCTAGCTATCTCTCTTACTTACATTATATCCTGAAAGTGTCAAAATCTTCAAGGCTTTTTTTCTCATTAAGTACACTAGAAATTTCCACTGTCGTTTTCTGATATTAATTATTGTAATTTTGAACCTCTTGATTTTTTTAAATTTCATATTACTGAAATGTGGTCGGTTCAGCAGTCAGATCATGGGTATGTTTTCTCCACCTGGGTTATTCCATAAGTATATACACCTGAGCGTTTATGAAAAAAGGTGTTAGCTACAATCTGGTCATTCAACTTGCGCCATTTTCCCCGACAAACATCACTAGTTAATCGTTCAAATTTGCTATTTTATTATCTCTGTCTGTACCTACTTTAGAATTAATACTTCCTGTAAATATTGAAATTTCTTGCGATTTAGTATCGTCTCAAAAACATTAAAATATTTCTTTTCGCAACCTGCTCTTTTTTTTGGAGGTGGATTTAAGAAAGATATGTTGAAAAGCATTTTTTCATTTTGACTACAAAGAACTTTCAGAGAGTTTATAACATATCATAGCACATTTTTTCAGATGTCGCTCTATAATCAGTTCAACCACTCGGTGGCCCCCTCCGGTTGCATCCTAGCGTCATCTCTATTGTTTGCCAAGCTCGTTCAGAGTACGCCTAAAAATATTAATATTTAAACTGTTCCTTTTTACTTTATATTTTATAACATATCGCACTGACTTACTTATCTAACATTACACTCCTGATCAAAAATTTAAGACCACTTAAAAATCTTTAAAAGGAATTTTTTTTTATGGATAGATTTTAAACTCCCCCCACTTACTACAATCTAAAAGGTTATGGAAACAAAAAGCTACATTCCAAACATTTTATTTAGAAATTTACATTTTTATAAAATGAGGATATTTACACATGATCAAAATTATAAGACCAGGGGTATAAATTGTTAGATCTATGGCAATTCCAATGTTTTTTAGTTCAATTAGAGATTAGCAATCACTGCCAAAATATGTTACCATGGCTAAAGCAAGCAAACTTACCAATGTTGAGCGTTCTCGAATTCTAGAATTCCATAAGCAAGATTTGTCACAGCGGACGATCGCAGCTAAGGTAAATCGCAGTAAAACTGTGATTTGCAACTTTCTAAAGATCAGTGAGAATTATGGAAAAGCAAAATCCTCTGGTAGGACCCCAAAAATTTCTCCTGCATTGAGTAAAAGAATAAGACTGGTTGTTATGAAAGAGGAGGGACTTTGTTCTAGTCAAATCAAGGCAGTCACAGATGCTGATTGCAGTCCCGTAACCATCAGACGACGCTTAAGACAAAAAGGCATGGTAAATAAAAAGCGTAAACAAATTCCTCGGCTGCTTCCATGTCACAAGTTTGACCGCTTAAAGTTTGGTCGTGAATACCAAAAATGGGACGTTGAGAAGTGGAAGAAATTCCTGTTTTCTGATGAGAAAAAAATTCAATCTCGATGGTCCTAATGGCTTCCAACGATATTGGTATAACAAAAACATGCCTCCTGAAATTTTCTCCACACGTCATAGTGGTGGAGGGTCCCTAATGTTATGGGGTGCCTTTTCTTACAGAAGGACGATAGAGCTCCAGTTGATGCAGGGTCGTCAGAGAGCGGCTGGTTGTGTTAACATGCTACAAAAAGCATCTTTGATGACGGTGGGCCATCGTTTGTATGGGGATGGATGGTTATTCCAACAGGATAATGCTGCAATCCATGCTGCAAGACGGACCTTGACCTTTCTACAAGAAAATGGGGTCCATCTCTTGGGACATCCTGCATGCTCACCGGACTTGAACCCAATTGAAAATGTTTGGGGATGGATGACAAGAGAAGTTTATCGAAATGGCAAACAATATTCAACAAAAAATGAACTTTGTGAAGCCATCTTCAGAAGCTGGATCAACATCCCCCGCACCTTAATAGAAACGCTTATTTCTAGCATGCCCGACAGAATTTTTGAAGTCTTCAAAAGCAGTGGAGGTAGACTTCATTATTAAATTTGGTTGTTAAATATTTTCATACACGTTTTGTACAATTTCGTAGAATTTTTGCCTCTGGTCTTATAATTTTGATTATATGTAAATCGCCTCATCTTATAAAAATGTAAATTTCTAAATAAAATATTTTGAATGTAGATTTTGTTTCCATAACCTTTTAGATTGTAGTATTGGTAACCTTAAGTGGGAGGAGTTTAAAATCTATCTGTAAAAAAAAATTATTTTGCAAGATTTTTAAGTGGTCTTAAATTTTTGATCGGGAGTGTATATAGACCGAGAATTATTCACAGTCACTGAATGGTGGTCCGGAGGCACTTGTCGCTGTTAACTATCCTTACAAGGAAGGGATACGTTCCAAGTTATTTGACACGCCGTTGTTTTAGAGAAACATTTTCAGCCTTTCATCAAAAGGGCAGATGATAACCTCCAGGAAACTGACACACCGAGCATTGATGACATTGAACCAATTTCTAGGTCTGTTGCTAGAAGGGATTTTTTCACACTTTCGGGCTAGACAAGCTTTCCTCAAAAAATCGATGTTATCTATGTATTGAATATTAGTGTCATTTCTGGTTTGATTCTTATGCGCTATTCTAGGTGTCCACAAAGTCCGTTTGCACTTTAAAAATTTATAATTTTATTTGTATTTGTGATAGAAATAATTTTTACAAAATGTTATAAATTTAATTTATCTACTTTTGAGTATAGTTATTTAACTAATGTGATTTCTCGCATGACTGAAAATTCGTTGCAAATGTTTTCCGTGAACAGCAAAATAGTATTATCCTTTGTATTGTTAATGATGGAGGGAATGGAAAAACTTAAATAAAATTTCTATAACACCTTAAAAAATATAGATTTACTTCTTTCTAATCCTATTTACAAATTAACTCTATCGCAAATACAAATAAATGTATAAATTTCTTTAAGGTGCACACGAACTTTATGGACACCGTGAATTATTGGTGAAAATATGCAATGCTTTCATTTCTCTGAACATCTACAGTGAACACTTCCATGATTATTTTCGAGATGAGTTTTCTATATTAAATACTCGACTTTAGGAATTTAACCCCAAAACTAGACTGGCTGGTAGCTACCAAAATATATAGTTGAAAAAGATATAAGTAACCAAGAGTTACATTTCTATGATTGTTTGATTGTATATTTCGCTTCGACTATTTTGCGTCTGAGTAAAGATTGATTTTAGATAAACTCTCAATTGTTAATTGTCATCTGAATCTTTTCATTTTTGCACATTCTTATTAAAGATTTTAGTTTTGATATTTCATCATACTCAGTAACATGCTGTATCTGAATGGTTATAATGCCATGCTTGGAGTGATGCATATATATATAAAATAAAATAAATTTCGATATTCTAATCAGTTGTATGGCCATTTCTACATGAAATCCATAAGAGAAATTTCACGTTTTCTCGGCAACTTTTATTTCAAAATAAAGACAGATATATTACAGGCGGAAGTTAAAAAATATATTTCACAGAAAAATTAATGGGTGGGATTAATAAGAATGTAGACAGAAATCAATGTCTATTTTTAGATTTTGGAAAACCTTGCATTTAAACTGGGTTGTAAGTTAAGAATTTCGTCTTGTCTGGTTCTAAGAAAACAAAGAAAGAACTGGGAAGGGGTGGTTGACAGAGAAGTAAGCTAAGAAAACAAGAAAGGAAAGAAAAAGGAAAAAAGTGAGGTTTTCCAAAATCTAAAAATAGACATTGATTTCAGTCTATGTTCTTATTAATCCCACCCTTTTATTCTTTCTCTGAAGTATATTTTTTCGCTTCCGCCGGTAATATATCTGTCTTTATTTTGATATTAAAGTTGCCGAGGAAAAGTGAAATTTCTCTTGCGGATTTCATGTAGAAATGTCCATACACCTGATTTGAACATCAAAATTTATTTTATTTTATAATTGGCTCTGAAATTTAAATATTAATTACATTGAGCACTCCAGCTTGATCATTTTTTTATATTAATGTTATTAATATTAATTACGATCAGTACTTTGGGATTTACCTTGCTGCTTTTCCTTTTTGGATTAAAATTATATATATATATATATATATATATATATATATATATATATAGTTAATGTAAACGGCCTGAAGACATCAAAACGTAGAAATATCGATCGCGAAATACTTCGTTTCTTGTTTCCAAATAAAAAATATTAAAAGTTCTATAATATATGTGTATTGAACACTTTTTAATACAACTGTTTTCTAGTCTAATTTAATCATGTCAAAAAATAATTATGTATATTTATATATATATATATATATATATATATATATATATATTATATATATATATATATATATATATATGTATATAAATATACATATATATATATAACTATTTAATAGGTTAGTTTCTTGTATATATGCATAAAAATATATATATATAAATATATGTATATATATATATATATATGTAACTATACGTCTTATTGTTCTCTATTCAATAAGTTATTTATATTCACTGAATCAGATTGATAAAACATTTGCCCAAAATTAATGTCTAGATATATTGTAGACAGACTTGCAGATTTACCTATGAGTATATAACACAGGCGTGCATGCATACAGACGGGTATTTATAAATATAATGATATGAGAAAATAATTAAACTGAATAACTAGAATGTGCTCTTCGTAATATGTGGTATTTGGAGATATATGGAAATTCCTGGGAATATGTCGAACTTACTCACTTGTAACCTGCTGTCAGTTTATGGCCACCTGATGCGTATTATCAGATTTCGAATGGGTACGATAATGAGTATCAAATCGATTGGATATTTAGTTTGTCAATTTCGTGAGATATCTGACACCATCAATCTTGGTGCCACACTCATAACTGCAATACCATCCACTGTTGCAATATGTTCACTGTGGGCTGTGCAATATATCCTTGTTCATCATGAACGTAGAAACTGGACTTTGAGCAATTTGGCATAGCCTAATCCTGAGTAAACTTGTTTTGCTAGATCAATTAAAAGCAAATAGCTACTTTTTCATATTTCCTGCTTTATGCCAGTCCAGTGTATGATAATAACCTGCATCCAGCAGCAAGGAACTTTGATTGGGAGGTTGTGCAAAGCATAGAACCACCTTTTAATTGTTGTTTTTCCCAAGTTAGTGCCTCAACTATGGGCAAATAGTTTATAACCAAACTGAGGTTAAAACACTATGAAAGTATATAAATAGACTTTTATAAAAAGAATATAGGTTTTTGAATAAAACATATTACAAAACAATACATTTTTGTTTGAAAGAAATTATTGCTTTAACACATATATAAGGAAAAAATATTACTATAACACATTTGTGAAGGAAAAATAATATTGCCTTAATACATTTTTGAATACAAAACTAGAAGGTATCTTCATTTTTCTAAAATAAAAATAATAAATGTAACTAAATCAATATTCTCATTATAACTGAACACAAAATAAATATCTTAAAACACCACCTTTTTGGTATTAAATAACCCACAGCGGTTGATATGCTGTTTCACAAAGCTCAAACAAATTCAAACTGCCTTATACTACATCTAAGAAAACGCTTACTATATTACCTCCATAGGCAACAGACTCACGATAAATGTTCAATATTCTACACAGGTTGCATCTAGTAGATAATTCCATTGTTCCAGATGTCGCCTGTCGAAACAAGAATGAATGGAATACTATAGATTCATTTAAGGTTTTATTGTTTCGAATTTGTTTGAGCCACTGATAGTATTCAGGCAGACATACGCGTAGCTCCATCATACCATCTTGGTAACTGGCAAAAAAATTACGTGCAACAAATTATTTGGTGACTTATCTGATGATCGCTTATTTTCAACTAGTCAAACAAAACGTATTGTCAAGTCATAGTCGACTTGTTTGGAACTCTTACTAGCTATTTAGCAGATTTAAAAAGAACTGTCAAAAGGCGGATGAACCCTCTTATAGCTAAAATGATCATCTCGTATAATGTGGTAAACTAGGTTCAATAAATTGGAAAGAAGGATTTTGAGATTGCAGTTAACAACAAGGATGCGCGGATCCTCCAGACGAATAAACGATCGTAAGTAGAGTAAAGGAACTGTTATCACTTTGCGTGGAATGATATAAGATCTTTCAGTTCTTCTTGCTCAACACAAGATAAGACAAATGTGTATATCTCCGACTATCAACCAAGATATGTATAGTGAAATGTTCACATGCTCTTATGTGTGTGAAAACAGTTTAATGTTTATATGAATGATGATGATGAATGATGATGATGAAGGAAGCTTAAACGTGCCCTTGACTGGTTACCGATTGGTTTAATTGCTTTTTCGGTATTTGTTTTATGTACTCCAACACTGATGGATAATTCATAGCATGGTAAAACACCATGTCATTGATCTCAATATTATAATAAGAAAGAAGAGTTTTGACATCGGCCTAAATTATAGGATACAATGGAAAATGTGTAGAAAATCAAGACCCTACAATTGTAAATATGAGAGACCTATGTACAGTTATTGTATCATATGGTTTACTACCCCATCTAGAGTGACTTATATGATTTCATGTGCCTCACATGACTTTTGACACATTAGCAGACCTATCTATCTATCTATCTATCTATCTATCTATCTATCTATCTATCTATCTCTTTCTCTCTCTCTCTCTCTCTCTCTATATATATATATATATATATATATAGGGAGATGTAAGAGCAAATACAGAAATTACTCCTATAGACATAAATCAAACCTCGCCATTAACGTGTCAGCCACGAACAAATGTGCTCCTTATGTATTCGTAGTTTTTCTCGTTAAAATTTAAAAGGGTTGATCTATCGATTGAAGATCTCTCCATTACGTTTGATCTCTATGGCCATGAAAACATGACTCGAGAAAGAAATCTTCAAGTACTTTCTGTCGCCGGTCTGCTTTCACCATGATCTCTTTGCCTTTCAATATGCCTTTCCACATGATATACTGTCCTATTAATAACCTCTTGTATAACTATTCCGACTGAGCAGCGGATTTTTCAAAGAATTTCGACCTTTATATTGCTGCTATTTTAAAAATCACTTACACGTAAGAAACATATTATGTTTTCTTGTTATATTGAAAAATTCTTCGACTCGTTTATTAAATTCAACGATTTGCTCGGTTTATGTTTTTGTCATATTTTATGATTTTAATCACCATTCAGAAAGACTTATTTTTTTTTATCTCATTTATAACATTGACTCTATACAATTAGTCGAATTGAGAGCTTCGTTTAATTTTCTCTTATAACTAAAATTAATTTAATAACGTTATATTTTAAATTTTAGCATTAGCAGCTGCAAATAAAAGAGACACCAAATCTACTCTACTCTCTGGAAATTCTTGTAATTCTTACTTTTGTTTAGACTCAGTTTTGCGCCATCATTTTTTAAAATTTTTGTTAAACAGAGAATTTTCGGTTTAGATTTTACTGTTTTTTAGGGAAACAAAGTAAATATCAATTTCAAAATATTTATTAGAGATATAAAACATATCTCATACAGGTTATATTAAATGAAAGAAGAGTTTACTCAAAAAGGCCGCACTCGATATTTAAAACGGCCTCAATTTAACTCCGAAATCTGGCACAGGCGGCCATCACAGTCTTCCTAGAGATTAGCTCAAACAGTGATTTAATCATCTCGATCAGCTGGGCATTGGTTTTTATCTTTCTCAAATGGACTACACATAATAATCAATGGAATTAAAATCCGGTGAGTAAGTGGGCAGACAATAGCGATGATGCATCGTAAAAATTATCCGAAACATCCTGAGCGTGTGGTATGGTGCTGAAGGTTACTGTCACACATATGGTTTTTTTAGCTGCCACCCTCTTTAGCCATGGCTTTAGAGTGTTAATCAATTTCACATTACCACACGAATTGAGCCTGACACCCACTCCAAAGTTGTGAGGTGCGATGATTCGGCCTTCACTGAAGATACACACAAAACCACCATTGTTTGGGGAAACTTGGTCTTCATGACTTGAGGAAGGACATGTTGATTGTAGGCGAGCCATCTGTTGCTCAGGGTGTTGTGAAGCTCGTCCTAACAAAAAATTATCTTCATAAAAAAAGACCAACTTGTCTCCGGTTCAGTAGGATAACAAACTTGTTTAGTAATTTATTTGTTTTCCAACGTTTTGCTTGGAACCTTTTTTAAGAAACTCATCATTACATCTCTTGTATGACTAGCAGCGACTGAAACATATATTTCTTTGTCTAGCTATTTCATCATTTTTTTCTTGTGTAGTGGTAGCTAGTAGTTCAAACTTTTGTGGATGCTTTAATCAACATCCCCATAATAACCGGTGTTCTTTCAGTACCATCTCTCGCCTAGATGGTTGTCTTTGCAAGCACCTTCAGCGAGCAACCCTGATGCCACAGAGTGTTGCGTTTGACGACCGACAGCTACTGCTACTCTTGGTCTCTCCTTACCAAAATAACTCAACATGAGCATGAACGATTAAATGAATAAAATCAAGCAAACCAAACGTAAAACAATTAGTTTTTAACATAACAGTTACTAACAACTGTGGTATTTGTAACTACTTTTGCAGTATAGAATTGTTCCTCATCGAAAAGTCTCTACACATGCTATCTTCCTGTGAAACTATACTTAGTTAAAAAATCCTCACTTCTAATTTCTCGATTCCTGGTAACCTTCCTTTCTGTATCCCCTGGGAATTTATGTCCGCTAACACCAGGCCAAGGAGATCTTGCATCTCTAAAACATTCTTTCTATTAAATCCAGATGTATATCACTTTAATCTCTATCGCTCCAATTCCTTTCCTGACTTTGACGTTCTAGACAGTATTTCGGACAATATTAGAGAAGGCTATTCCCCTTAATCCGCTGGCAAATATGTTTTCATTCAGTGATTTTAATGACCATCATGCAAAGTCACTTAAACATTCTGTCGCTGATGTTGCTGAAAATGTTCAATACAATTCTTCATTCGCGTTTCATAAGTAACCCTAATGGACTCGTTTCGGTTGTAGATTTCTTCTCTATTTCCGTTCCTAATACATGTCATACTATGATGGTCTGCCTTTTTGGCAACACTGATCATGCGCTGGTGTTTTTAAATATCTCTTTCTGCTCCTCCACCTCTATCCAGAAACTATCTACCAACAGGATATCTTTCTATTCTCAACATGCCGATTAAGAATCGTTTTGTGATTTTCATTCGTGACGTCCGTTGGAACAAAGATTTTAGTTTCCCTGCGCATATGAGATCTCCTCCTGAGTGAAAGCCGGCATCGGTGCTTTTGTCCAGCAAAGAAAATTTCAAGCCACATCTCATTCCTCTCTTTTTTTTTGTTTTTTGTTTTTTTTTTCATGCTTGCTCAGCTACAGTTGTCTACAAGGATCATTTCAATCGACTATACCGGTGTGACACGTCTGACTACAATAGATACCGATTTGTCTCTGCTCGTAATAAATGCAATCGTGTCCTAAATGTTGCAATGTTATTGATTGCGGATAGAATAAAAAATGTATAACTTCTTTGCAAGTACGGATCTAATGATTACTGGCGTTACTACAAAGAGTGTGCTAAACAAAAGCAAACGCTCGGTCCTTCCACTCTTCAGTTAATTTGCAAGTCCTCACATCCACAACAAGCAAGGTTGAATTGTTTACTAACAAATTCTCTTGCAATTCAACACTTGAATTTTCTGGAGTATCCACATTCGAATTCTGTTCTTGCACTGAGTCTCAGCTAAGGCATATATGCATAACCCCTCTCTGGTCCCTGACATCGTTTCTTAAAGTTAGATTTCTAAAGTTAGTTAAGCAACCTGAGATGATGGAATTCCAGCGATTGTACTAAAAGAATCTGATTATGATCTTGCTATAGTCCGCTCCAAACTAGATAACTGTAGCTTCTCTTCTTCATGCTTTCCTGTTTGATGGAAGACCTCATCTGTTGTTCCTAACTGAAGAGTTCTGAGAAAAAATTGTATCACTCTAACCATCGCCTTTTTTGATTCTTACCGCTTTTCTGTAAAGTATTCGGGGTTCTAATCCATGCCGTAGTAGTTAAACATATCACCTACGATATATCGTATTTCTTGTCGATAGATTAATTTAATTCAGTCGTTTCTATCAAATCGTAAAATGGCCGTGTTTAACCAACAAGCTTTTATATACTTTCAGATGAACGAGGTATTACTCAAGGCCCTTTCTTCTGTGCCTGATCTTCATCAAATATTTTCATGATTAAATCACTTCCCAAGTAAGCATCTATGCAGATGACACAAAGATTTTACTCCCGTTTCAAAAAAAAAAAAATCTGCCGAGGCACATCAAGTAAACCTGCTATTCAAACGGACCTCCAATCAATGGTTAACTGAGGCAAGAAATGGTTTGTAAATTTTAATGTCTTTAAAGAAAACTGCACCTTCTTTAACCACTGTAGAAAAACTTTCCTCCCAGCTATCAACATGTATGAAAATAGTTTCCATGAGAGCAACACAATGCGCCTCACATTTAAACCTACCTGATATGGTACGACTATATCGAATCCATAGCTGCCTTGTACATTAAGGATGCAAGGAACGTTGGGTCATTGTTTCATTCAGAAAATGTTTCTTTTCAGAATGAATCTTGCACATTTATAAATCTAGCATGTCTTGCATTGATACAGTTACCATATTTGCTCGGGTGCTTTTGCTATTCATCTCGGGGTTGTCCAAAAAATCCAAAGAATTATCTGAAATGTAGACAGTTCTGATTTTGCAGCTCGACATCAGTCACTATCTTACCGTCGTGACAAGGCTTCCCTCTGACTTTACTAAAAAAAATATTTTGGCCACTGTTCTGACGTGCGTTTTCTCTGGTGCCCGACCACATGTATTTACGCGATACAAAATTGACATCTAGCACTCATCGTTTTACCATTGAAATTGTTAAAAGTAACCCCCTCTTCTAATTTAACAGTTACTTTCTCTTACTTCTGGCCTGTTAATATCCCTGCCGTTTACTTGCTTTACGCGATTCAAGATTGACATCTAGCCCACACCGTTTTACCATTGAAATGGTTAAAAGTATCTCACTCTTCTAATTTAACAGTTACTTTCTCTTACTTCTGGCATGTAAATATCACTGCCGTTTACTTGATTTGCGCGATACAAGATTGACATCTAGCCCTCACCGTTTTACAATTGAAATGGTTAAAAGTATCTCACTCTTCTAATTTAACAGTTATTTTCTCTTACTTCTGGCCTGTAAATATCACTGCCGTTTACTTGATTTGCGCGATACAAGATTGACATCTAGCCCTCACCGTTTTACAATTGAAATGGTTAAAAGTATCTCACTCTTCTAATTTAACAGTTATTTTCTCTTACTTCTGGCCTGTAAATATCACTGCTGTTTACTTGATTTGCGCGATACAAGATTGACATCTAGCCCTCACCGTTTTACCATTGAAATTGTTAAAAGTAACTCCCTATTCTAATTTAACAGTTACTTTCTCGTACTTCTGTCCTGTAAATATCACTGCCGTTTACTTGATTTACGCGATACAAGATTGACATCTAGCCCTCACCGTTTTACCATTGAAATTGTTAAATATAACTCCCTCTTATACTTTAACAATTACTTTCTCGTACTTATTGCCTGTGAATATCACTGCCGTTTACTTGCTTTCCTGATAGCTAGAATCTCGGAACATTTTAATTCAAAGAATTTAGCTTCTACTGTTTCATTTAATCCTGTCTATTTTTCATTTTTTTTCAACTCATTCTGTACCAATTCTTATTAAAAATAAAATTATTGGTTTATGGAAATAATGAGAACATCTGCTGTGTTTCGATACGCGGCGCGGATAATCATGATGTAGTTTTCTGTCTTCCAATATTAACATGGATTCCACTAGTTTATGTCAGTTAATTTTAATTACTCCAAACCTGGGGATTACGTTTTACGACGCAGTATGCTTTTTACAGATATTACATTCCGATTTGAAAAAAAAAATTGACAGATTTGGCCCGAACATTCTGTTTAATATGGTTTTACTTTCGAATTATTATATTCATAATCATCGATATAATTACACCATTTCTGTTGATCTAAACTTCGGCGTTCATTATTTTTCCTTCGTACACGGAGATATTCTCTCAATATTAAACAAGTTTTTATTTTATATTCTCCTAATTGTTTTCATTAGAATTTCCATGCATTTGGCTTTTCATGCTTAGAATATATCTCACATCAGTTAATTATCACGAACACTTGTTTTTAATTTGTGATGCTTTCATGTTCTTTCTCGGAAATCGAAATTATTTGATATTTACACCTTAAACAGTGAAGTCCCAACTGCAAAGAAACATGATGATTTTGCCAACAGCTTTGTCTCTGAGATCATACATTTTGATATTTTGTTCCTTGCATTTATTCCACAATATTATTTTCCATTTTTGCTCAATTATCCGAAATATTACAATATTTAAGAATATCCATTTAGAATTGTCATACAGTAAGCACTCAGTATTAGAAATGCTAAGCTTTAATATAATATCAGTCCTCCTATATAGAGTAAACGATAGACAATCTCTTCAAAGATAAAGAAGAAACAGGTGGCAACAGAAAAGAAAAGGGGTTTTACATGAGGTTAATAAGAAAATGGTTTAGAGAATATGGAAACAAAAAGGATATTCATACTTAACATCAGAAAGAGATTGTTCAAATTTCTAGGGTAAATATAGAAGAAAGATAGGTTATATAGTTTCACATGCTTAGAAAAAACTGAAAATAAGAGGAACACAGGAAAACAGCGCATAATATACCTAACTGTGGTGTAAACGGTTGTCAGATTAAGGACTAGAAGAGGTAGAAATAAAAACTTAAGGTAAATTTTAATAAAAGCTGTAAAGAAGAATAAACTGTGGAGGACCATTCATCATCATTTCATCATTTATCCATCACACCCATGGTGCATAGGGCAGCAAATTTTGTTGCTGTTTCTGTAACAAACTGTTTGTTATGGGGCAGGGTTGTTAGCCCTGCACCCAACCCCCTCCCCCAAACCTGGAGGACCGGTGGACCATTCTTGGCCCTTACGTTTACAGCACCTGGTATTCCTAAATAAACAGGCTCGATGTTGCTTAACTTCGGTGATTGGACTGGAACCGGTGCATTAAACACGATATAGCCGTAGACGTGGTGGACCATTCAGTCAGATACGTGCCATACGTGAAACACGCTTGGGTGATCAAGTTTCGAAAGAGACATGACTGACTGGGCAGAAGATTATCCCGCAGTAGGTTGACATTGCTTTCTGCGGCAGACTAGTTGCCAACCAAGGCTATAGAACCCAATCAGTCCTGTTATTTCACCCATAACTGGAAGGAATAGACGGATTAATACCTTTCCTTAGGGTATTTGCGCGCAAGTGAATGCAATGAATCTGGCTGGAATTCGAACTCGGTTGCCCCGATTTTTCCGAGCACCATAACGCACATCCTTTTCCTTATAGTAAGTATTCTTTTCTGTCACTATATAGTTAGCATTTCCGTTTCTTCTCCGTGTATTCATGTTGTGCCGGTTTTTTCTTCTTTTCTTCTTATATATTTGCTCTTGGCTGCAATGTTACAAAAATATGTTTCTAATTTAAGGAATTTACAGAAAAAATATTCTTAAATCTTGTTGTGCAATAGACATTTCTAAAATTCACTGTGGAGAGAATTATTTTTTAATTTTTTTTAATTTCTTTTATCGTTAATTATTTTGTTACTTACATTCATCTTACAACGCACTTTTTCTTAGTTCGGCATATTTCGTGAATTCTAGTGCACGTATATGTGACACAGCCCTCGATTTAAGTATTCTTATACATCGTTCTTGTGTATTTTTTCATTTATATTATGACAGATAGAGGATCTTCATTAATATATTTGTTTCACTGATCGACATTTTAATTTCTTCACTTGACCAATACATGAAGGATCCAATGTAATTTTGTGTTGATACTTCCCATGTGTTACTCGAGTAAATAACACTATCACTTTTTCGTGTTAAAAATATCTTTTTTTCTGAAATTCTATTCTTTACTTATTTGATCAATTTTATAAAACTGTTTTTATCATGAATTTTAAGCAAAAATTTGTAAAGTTCATACAACTGTTTTTTGTCGTGACACTGGGTGTCTTCAGGTATCAATATTGCAAAATATTTATTCTGTTGAAATTTTTTTTCTGTTAGTGCCAAATTGTATTTATCTGTTACAAACATACCCTTGCCGCCAAAAATGACGGCAAAAGTATTTTAGATGATTATAAACTGTTTAATTACAGAATATGCCCCTGTTTTTTATTACTAGTCATCGAATATTAGCGTTTAAAATGAACTGGAGGATTTATGCGTAAATTAAGATCGCCATTTCTAAAATAATTTCAATATAAATTTAGTTTTAACAGAAATAACAAACACTATGCTTAAAGTTTTTTTGTGGAATTTGAAAGACAAAATTTTGCTGATTCATATATATATATATATATATATATATATATATATATATATATATATATTCATCCAGTACTGTGCATTAACAAAAATAATGTCTTAACCATGCATTAACAGCAAAACTATGAGAGCAAAATATTTTAGTATATTATTAGCTATCTCTTCAGATGTTATCCCTCCTGAGTGCCAAAAAAGATATATATATATATACTTTTTGCCGCATTCAGCCTGTACTTAAGAGAAAAAAACATACGCCTCTCTATTATAAAAAAGACAGCTTTATTTATATATAGCAATCGTTCATTCAGCAATGAAATATATCACTCTCAGCTATTGGGCGTTTATAATGATATACACGCTAAAAAGTCTGTCTCCTTCTACCAAGCGCTCGTAGCTCAGGGGTAGAATCGCCGACTGACGCCAATTCAGTCGGGTTTCAATCCTGGGTAAAAAGTCAATCGGCTGTATAACCGTACTGATGGGTTGTGATACGGCGAAACAGATCTCTCTGCAGATGACTATCTATCTATCTATCTATCTATATATATATATATATATATATATACTGTATATATATACACACAAATATCTATATACTTATATGTATATATATTAATATATACAGCTGTCTTTTTATAATAGGTTTGTTTTCCTCTTTAGTACAATATTTACCAGTTAACCGACATTTCTGTTATTGATTGATTCTTTTTTACAACTAATCAAGCAAGCATTATTTAAACCCAAGAATATTAAGATTGCATTTTCTATTTTTTAATATTTTAGAGATCAAATTTTAATAATTACCCCTCATCTAGGGTAGAAATAATTGCGCATATGTGAATACTGGAACCCAGCTGGAATGTAAACACTGCTTTCCGTTTAAAAATTCCCACCGATTATCGATTATAACACCCACACATCAAAGGTTAGCTCACTTGCTCTTGCCAAACTCCCCCATCTAATTATTGAATAGGCTGGACGTTGCATAATTTCTGTGATCGTACAAGAACCCGTTTTTCTAGGTGTTATGTCGTAATCTTATATTATTACAGAAATACAGAAAATATATGTATCTTCTTTGTGAATATAATGATGTTAAGTGGTATTTACTTAAATTTAAACTTTCATTACTAATATATATATACGAAACAGTCAATGAACCACATTTCCTTGCCAGATGATGGTGTATTGAACACCGAAAATTGATTGCTTTTGATTTGCATTAAACCATTTTTATAGCAAAAATATTAACCTATATAAAAAAAATCTTACAGAAAATTAAGAAATGGTATTAACCGACATATTTATTTAAATTTATTTGTTTGAACATTATTTAATGGATACCTGTATTTGAGTGGATATTCTGTTTTTCTCTAATTAGAGAGCACATTTATATCCATGAAGCCTTGAATAATTAAGAGATGTTGTTAGAAAATTAGATACTTTTCAAAAAAGGGTAGTCATAGATCATTACCAAATAATGAATTGTTTTAACCTAAAAGATGTCTATCCGATGGTTTCTGTAATAGCAAAGTATAATCTGTAATCTTAGTTTGATCCTAAAAATAAGTATCATCAAATTCCCCTACGTAAAGCAAACCGCCTTTACACGGCTTTATGAAGCCGATAGTAAAGTGTATAAACTCAAAAGGATGTCGTTTGAGATCACAATTAGAGTGGATGGGTTCCAATGTTTTTTGGATTAAATAACTGGAAAGGAAGGCCTAAAAGGGATTATTGTCATATACAGATGCCGTGACCATTCGAGGTATTAATAAAATAGGATATGACACTAAATTGGCAAGATAAAAAAATGATTGAGAAGTACGGTCTCATCTTAAATGATAATAAAAATGTCTAGAGATTAATGAAAATAAAACTTGTGGTCTATGAAGTACGTAAAGTGACCGTATTTTTCTATATTTCTGAGAAATTCATAGCACCTGAAAAAGGCCGGGGTGTACAATGGCCGAAACGTCGTACAAATGGCAACAAAGATGAGGATAATAGTCCGAATAATGTAAATATTTTAAAGAACCGTTATACAAGATCTTGAAAGTATGAAACCGCTGCAAGAACTTCCTCCCTCCTGGCAATATTAAAATCAGAAGAGAACCGTCGAAATGTTTGCCTACTCCCTTCGTTGGATCCAAAACTTTTTGCTAAAAATTCAAGCAGTATATATCAACACTATATTCTCCTTAATTACGAAAATATAACATTCCTTTGAATATTTGAAAAGGGAATTAGAAGAAGTTGTTAGTTACACTCTAGACAGTGAAATATCGTTTTAAATTGAAACTAATGATATGTGAGCTTAGCTGCCACGCTAAATCTAGGAGGCTAGTCTGTTGTATTCTGATTCTGAACTCTTAACCCATCAACCGAAATCAGTACCCAGTAGATAAATTAACACAATCATCGCAGCAATCATGAGTCATTAACTAAAAGTTAAATAAATATTTTATTCTTGTCACGGTCCAAAAATCTCTATGTTACATTTTCGATAAACTTAAAACTTCGAAGACTAAAAATGAAATAATTCGTCGCTGTCGAATTGAACTTTTCACTTAAAAACATTTTATCATATAATTTCATATTTTTGCCGTAGAAAAATCAAGATTTTTGAGGGGAGGTGGCAAACTGTCCAAATCCACTCAGGCCTACTAAATACTGAATATAGATGTCCAAAACCCGCTTCCTTTAAATCCAGGAAAAAAACAAATATTTATTAAATATCATCGATGAATATAGTCATTTCAATTTTGCTTTTGCTTATAGGAGCATACTCACTGCAACTGTACTGAGTTATTTCAGTAAATTAGTTTGTATATTTTGTATGCCAAATTATATGTATTTCATAGTGAAACGAGTTTTATGAACATTGCTCTTGCTGGAGAGCGAACGACAGTCGCCAAAGCTGAAGCAGTTAAAATAGCTTGAAATAGCCCTCTGCCGTATTCGTATGGAAATGAGATACTAAAATCAAAATAAACTGTAACAAAACAAGTGTACAGTGGGTCAACCGAAGAGGCTGAACCGGAAACATGTAACAACCCTTGCCCAAACACTACAACAATGTCCATTCTAATCCTCTATCGCGCTCAGTGCGTATCAACAAAGCATCTAAATGACTAAAAAAAAAGAAATAATTAATTTAGTTAAGATTTTTTTTGAAGCTGCATTCATTTTCTTTTTCCGTAATATTGAATTCAAATTTGACATAACAAATGTAACCTGAACTGTGTTGCTAAAAATTACTTTACATTTTTCCTGCTTCAAATAAAACGGTTGACAATTTGCTAGTAATTAGCACTTACGGTAACAAATTGTTAGATTTGTTACAATAAATCACACCCCTGAAAATGACCTCGCAAAGTGGTTGAAAGTACTTGGGTACCTTAAGAAATGAATGAAAAGAACATCTGTCAATTGTAAAATGCGATTGATTGTAAAACGCGAAAGATTATCCGTTCTCTGAGTATGAACGGACTTTAGTAAAAATAAGCAAACATAGTGTTTGCAATTTATTTTTAAAAAATTGCTGCCTAAATACACAAATTTTAATATATATATATATATATATATATATATATATATATATATATATAATTTGTTCTAGAACTATTATTAACAATTGCAAATTCGTTAGAGGCTGAGATAAAATAATGCATTTTTATACGGCTACTACATTCTTTTTGTTTAATTATACAGAGTTTAGGATAAATTTGTGGGTTGTGGTGGGGTGGATATCGGCATAGAATCAAAAAACGAAGAGCCAAGTTCGAATTCAAGAGAAATTTTTGCATTTACTTAAATGCAAATACTCTTTAAGAAAGGTATTAATCTGTTGCTTCTCTTTCCAGCTATAGGTTAAATGACAAAACAGATTGGGTTCTATAGCTTTGGTTGGCAACCAGTCTAGCACACAAAACAATAGCACCGAATTGCAGCAAAATTTTCTGAATAGTCAGTCATACCCCTTTCGAGACATGATCGCCCCACCTTGTGTCACTCACGGCACTTAACACTCTGATAGTAATTGTTCGGTGATGGGTTAGATACGAAACATGACAGATGGTTTAAGTCGTGTGATTAGAAGTCTTACCAATGCTACACGTCAAGTCATTCTTACTATTATATTATTTTTTATCGAATCATTCCTTCTACATTCATAACACGTCCTCATGTCGTCTGCTAATCATTATTTTTCACTGCTTATATTTATTCCTATTTTTCTTTTTAATGCAATCCACAATACTAATCATTCTTCGATGTCTTCTTTTGGGCATATTCTGGACACTTGAAATATTTATTTCCTTCTTTTGGGTGTGTCGCTTATCTTCAAACTTCATTTGTGATTGATCACCGGTCTTTTATCCCGAAGCAGGCGCCTCATGCTTCTTTATTTATATCACGGACAACTTGCCACAGCTCTTAGGCTTTTTCTTTCTTCTTCGGCGCTTACAGTGGTAATAAAGCATTCTCTTGTGTGCAGTTTTTAGCGATCTCTAACCGTGTATGACTTTATGGTCGTTCTGGCTCACCTAATAAATAATCTATTTCCCAAAGAACACATGTTGACATGAAGTTCGCTTTGTGATTGTGCGCAAGGTTAAAGCAAAATATTTAGAAAAAGAATCTGAATCCGAAGTTACAAAACATATTTTCTATTTTTTTTTTTAATCATTTCACCCCGGGCAAGGCGTAAATGCCACTGATGTGCGGGGGGGGGGCTACATAACTGAAAGAAAATTAATTAGAGGAGAGAGAAGATGATTACGAACCAATTAGAAAGAAGCAAGAGAAAGATGAAAATGCAGGTGTGGTGACAGTTGCAAGCGGGGAGAGAAAGGGAAGGCTATACGGGGTGAGTGAATGGCTAGAGTCAAATGTTTAGTAGATGAGTATTGACGTTGCATTTAAATTTCTGGAGGTTGTAGCCGTCAGCAAAGCAAGAATATGGAAGCGAGTTCCACAGGCGGGAAGTGCGAGAGAAGAAGCTGCAGGAGTAGAATTGTCGTTTGCATTTGGCTAACCTAACTGTGAATGGGTGGGACCCAGTTGCCAATCTGGTTGCACGAGTAAACACCTGTTGAAGAGACACCAGTGACTTAAGTTCGTCTGAGCAGAAACCATGAAAGTACTAATAGAACAGACAAAGCGAGGCCACATTTCGTCAGCTTTGTAAAAGGTGATTAATTACATTTTCATAAATGTCCGTATACATTTGTGTATAACCCTATTTTAACATACCAAACTGCGCTTTCTATAAAACACTGGGAATTAAAAGACAGTAACTTAGATCCCTAAATAAAATGGAAACTCATAGGTAAGGCTAGAACCCTTAATAGCTTAAGAGATATGTGTAATCTATGTTTGACAGAAAAAAATAAAATTTTAAAATTTCAAAACCAAAATATATTTCTTAACAAACGAAGGGAGATCATAAGTATGTGTCGCCATACAAATAAGTATAAATTACAATAATTATCATATTCCCCCAGTTAATCTCGATAAAAAAAAAATTCAAAACTGTTTTTAAAAGTTGACCTAACAGTAACCTCTACATCACCTACCCTGCTAACCCTAGAGTCAGGCCAAATAGCTCCCACTACCGAGTAAGAATTACGACTAACTTCTTCGAGCCCAAACTAATGAAAATCAATAAATGCCAAACACTTCCTTTAACTAAACGAACCTCTGAGTTTAGATTTTTCTTCATTCTCTGTTTAGAAGGGGTCGACAAAGGCATGCCTTAAAATGACATGTTAAAAATGGCTATTTCTCTATAAAGTTTTATCTGAATTTACAGATATATATATATATATATATATATATATATAAATATATATATATATATATATAAATATATATATATATATATATATTATACCTAGAATAACATCGCAAAAAAAAATCTTATATTTGAATAAATGTAACATATATTCAAAAAATCTTGTTTTCTAATAACACTTGAATATTCCAATATTTTGTTAAACCAAAAGAAGTGAATTGATGACAACATGCATGCACAGAAATAAATATCTTTTCAAATACGATAACCCGGAATAACATAGATTCTTCTCTGTATTTTGTTTTATTTTTCATTCTTTTATTTCATTTAATTAATAACTTTCATTTTCACCAAAATAAAGCTACAAATAATCCACTCGACCCATAGGCACAAAACATATAATCTCTACCGTAAAAAGATTCTAAATATTGAAATTTTATTTAAACTCATAAGGTTTTACTTTTCAATTATATGTTTAAGTTTTAGTCAAAGTCAAATTAACTTTTATGATTAAAAAATCAAATTATACATCATAGCAGCATAATATATAACTGTAACGATCAATGCGAGATCCAAAAATTCAAATCCCGGAATGTTTTTTTCGTTATAAGCACCTGATGATAGCATAGTGCATGCAAATCCTAGTTGTATTATAGGCGTAAGGTAAAATGCATATTTAGGACATGCTTTATAGCCCTGTTAGACTTTATCGAGTACTGTTTTCTAAAACAAGAAAAATATGTGCATGTACTTCTTTGCATAATTATAAGTACATTTATTGATATCTATCTATCTATCTATCTATCTATCTATCTATCTATCTATCTATCTTTCGGGTTTCAGTCCTGGATAAAAAAGCAATCGGAATCTAACCGTACTCATGAGCTGTGATACGGCGAAACAGATCTGTCTGCGGATAATATATATATATCTTTGGGATATATAAGTGCTCAATACAAAGTACGAAAGAAAAGATACAATAGTAGAGAAAAACACACACAAAGACTTTGCCCTGACGATCCGTAGTGTGAAACCGCGGTAGGTTTTGGCTCACTCTAGACTTTTGTGTGTGTATATATATATATATATATATATATATATATATATATATATATATATGTGTGTGTGTGTGTGTGTGTGTGTGTGTGTTAATAAGGATTAATATATATTATATCTTCCCACATATGTAAACAGCAATATATATATTAATCGAGTTGACCCCATGCAAGGCAGAAAATGACAGAAGCACAGGCGGTTAGTGGTTGTGAAAGAAGATTGCTATGGTGTAAAAACAGGGGGAAACAGCCAGGAGAACATTAGAGTGAGATTGACATTAGATTAAAATTTTGTAGATTAAAGCTGTTTGAAAAACAATGAGCCGAATATTAATCCTGCAAGTAAGAAGTACGAGAAAAGCAATTGTTATCACAGAACTAAGAGCTACATGTCGCCCGCTCAAATATAAATTGATGAAATTCTGGTGCCAGTCTAGTTTTCTTCCTCTTCTTTGTGCCGTGTCTATTCATAAATTAGGTGACGATGGTTTTCCACATTTTACTATCCCTAGTGACTCTTAGCAAGCGTTCTTCTGACACCCCACCCATATCGCTCTCTGCAATTCACTTTCTCAAGTTTATCAAATATTTTACTCGTTGCTTTCCGCTGTCACTCTTTCTCATTATCTAACCTGTGTTTTTCGATTTTATAAGATATCCATCCTCATTGTATGTCTCAGGAACTTTAGCTATCTTTTTCTTATGTTAAGTATTAATTTCCATTTCGTCCTTTTCAAAAACTCATCACTGCTCACATACTTGGTCCATGGTATCCACAGCATCCTACTTCGTGCTATAGTAAAAAGCTAGCCCGAACACTTAACATGAAATTATTTATAGAAGTGACAAGTGACGCATCCTGATGGTGGTGGGAATATGACTGAAGCCTAGATATTAGAATTTATTTACTAATTTCTCTCCAAGCAAAGCATTAAATTTCAAGAGATTACTGAGTGTTAGAGAATACGAGAAAAGAACATTATTAAAGAGTGAGAAAATAAAATACCAGGATTTACGAGGACATAAGATATCAATTGACATTCTTTTAAACATCAATGTTTTTATATATATAAACATGTTTAGTTTAAAAAAAACAACCGAAATACAATCAATAAAAATAAATTTGCCTTAAAATGTTTTGTTAACACAAATCGAAGTAAGGCCAAGTTTAATTGTTAAAGGCAGAATGAATTCATTTTAGAAATAACTGTTAGTGAATTTAAGCAAGTTTTAATGTCTATATAATTATCTAAAATTATAAAGCATAGGAAATGGTAATCAGTATGCAATATATTTAAGAGTGTGAATTATCATATGCTGTGAGTTATTAATAATATCATTACGCTGATAGATGTGTGTGTGTGTATGTAGGAAATAATATCATATCCGCAAGCGTAAAGAATAATCCAAATAAATCTCTTTAATATAAATTATTAAAAATATAGATCCATACAGAAAGATCAAGGTGTATTATCCAGAGCAATATGATATAGCTAGAGAAAAACTCAACGCACCATCTAAGATATACACTATAATTTTTTTCGACATGTCATTTTTTGATACTCATCTCAGTCCGCAAGTTATATATATATATATATATATATATATATATATATATATATATAAAGAATTAAACGAACACCAGCTAGTCAGAAAACGCCCAAACCTGTCTGCGTCTCTTTCACAAAAATACGAGGTATGCGCACTGACATTTACAGCGTAGAATAATTTCTTCAAACTAACTCACCTGATATCGTAGCTCTCTGTGAATCTAACCTTGACCCTTCTATCCCTCTTCTGTGTTCTACGTTCCTGGTTACCTTCCTCACTTCAGGAAGGACTCCAATGTCCATATGCATGGGCTTGGAGTTTATATCAGCGAACATCTCCCTCTGGCTAGGGTGACATCTCTTGAATCCCTAGATTAGGCTTTCATGTGCTTCCTTCTCTCACTTCTAAGCTCGGTTATCTATCTCTTCTTTCACTACCGCTCCCCCTCCTCCTCTGACTGTTCGGTACTTGACAGCATCTCTGACAATATCGACAAGGACCTTTCTTCTCTTCAATATGCCCATATATTTGTGTATGGTGACTTTAACGCCCACCACACCAAGTGGCTGGAGAACTCTGTCACCGACCATGCTGGTGACCACACCATGAATGTTTCAATCACCCAATCCCTTACGCAAGTGGCGGACTTCCACACGCGTTTCTCCAATAACCCTAACGGAAGGCACTCACTACTAGACCTCTGCTTCACTTTCATCACAAACTCTTGCACTACCAGACAGCTCTGCCCCCTCGAAAACTCTGACCACGCCGTAGTTTCCGTCAACGTCTCATTCCACTTCCAGCCTACCCAAGAAACCCAGACCAGCAGAATATCCTACTGCTACCAAAGATCTGACTGGGATTCTTTCCGAGACTTCCTCTCTGACGTCCCTTGAAAAAACGTTTTTAATATACCCGTCGAAGACTGTGCATCAGAGTTCTCCTTCTGGGTTAAGACTGACATCAGGAAGTTTCACCTTAAATCGCATTCGTCTCCATTGTTCTCGCCCGCTTCCTAGGCCGTCATTGCCCACCGGAATCATTTCTTCCGGCTCTATCTTAGCAACGCGTCGGACCAAAACAGGCGCCTCTTTTCCTCAGCTCCTAATAAGTGTAAAAAGATACTTAACGAAGCTAACATGTAGTATGTTGCCAGAATGAAGCAACGCATATCATCCTCTAAGTTCGGCGCCAAAGACTACTGGCGACTCAGTAAAAGCGTGCTTAACAAGGGTAAATCCGCAATACCCCCGCTAATCAATGTATTTGTGGTCCACACCTCCTCAGCCGACAACACTGAATGCTTTGGTCGCAGATTCTCGACCAATTCGTGAGAGAATTCGTCTGGAGTTTCTACACCCGACTTCCCACATAGAACTGAGGCTCAACCGAATGACTTCCACTTTACACCCCGGTTGGTTTCTAACATAATCTCAAAACTTGACCCTCACAAAGCGAGCGGAATCCCAATCTTGAAGAAATGTGCCCCTGAACTCTCCTCTGTCCTTTCTAAGCTCTACGACCTCTGCCTATCTGCGTCCTGCTTTCTTGTCTGTTGGAAGTCTTCCAATGTAGTTTCTATATTTAAGAACACTGGAGAACCCTCGGACCCCGCAAATTACCGCCCTATCAACCTTTCGAAGTTTTCGAAGCCATTATCGACGACGAGGTGGTTCAGCATCTCAGGCTCGTCCTGGACAAACACTATGCTTTCCGCTTCTCCGGGTCTACTGCTGATATACTAACGACCATCACCGCATGCTGGACTTCTACGCAAACTGCCGATCTATGGTATACCTGGACATTTGTTTGAGCGAATCCAGTCTTTCTTCTCTAATCGCACATTGAATGTGGTATTAAACGGACATGCATACCAGAACTACCATAGGAACGCGGGTGGCCATCAAGGATCTATCCTAGGTCCTACGCTCTCTGTGATCTACATTAATGATCTCCCCGATGCTATAAGATCCCAAGTAGGTATGTACGCCGAAAAGGACTTCCAATCCGTGGTGGACTGGAATAAAAAATGTCTCCTAAATTTTAATGCTTCCAAAACGAAGATGATATCAATTAACCATCGTAGACAATCGCACCTACCTCCCATTGGCATGGAACAGCTTGCCTCCAAGAGAGTAAAACACTACGCCTCCTTGGCGTCACATTCTCAGCTGACCTTAAGTGGAATAACTATATCGAATTTATTGCTAAATCCGCTGCAATGAAAGTCGGTTCTCTGTTCAGGGCCCGAAAGTTTTTTACGTCTGAATCTATCCTGCACATATATAAATCTACCATCCGCCGTGCATAAATACTGCTGCCACAACTGGTCAGGTACCCCTGCTGTTCTCCTCGGGGTTCTTGACAAAAAACAACGGAGAGTCTGTAATGTGATCGATATGGACTTGGCAGACCGGATGCAGTCACCGGATGTGCCTCTTCCATGAATACTTCCACGGCTTCTGCACCGATGAACTTAGATCAGTGTTGCCCCTAGGTAAGAATTTGCACGAGATACTAGATTAACAACTAGGTTACACCCTTTTTTACAGTGTAACCGCAATTTTTTCTCTAGCTTCTTTTTTTCCACTTCATGCCTGTGGAATTCCCTTCCACATGCTTCCTTCCCCGACACATACAATCTCCAGGAGTTTAAATATAAGGTCAATAGACACCTCCTAACACATTAACTCGCATCCATTCTCTCATTGTTCCCATTTACCCAACCCTCATCCTCGTTATCCCTACCCATCTATCACCCCACTTCTGACATTTCCTATATCTAACCACTCTTTCTCATCACCTTCCCCTATGTAACCCCTTGCGCAATAGTAGCGTGTAATGATTAAAAAACACTTTTTAATCAGAGTATAGCAATCTATCAGTGTAACTTTTAGGATATTGATTTGGTCAGTTAAGTAGCAGAGGGGTTGTTAATCAGTTTCAGCTTCTTTGTTGTTAATGAAATCAACAACAGGTGCTTCAGAGGGGCAACAATGAGACACCCACCAAAACAGGAATAGTTGAGGCCACTGATACTTATTTTCACTTCTCATCTGTTTTGGATGATTTTTTATTGGCTGGCTTTCTGCTGCTGTAGTTTTTGATTTGTCTTAGATCAACATCTCTCTTGATAGCATGGTGCGATATCTGGATGCAGCAGAGGTTGCTAATGTAATGCAACTTCTCCAGGATGGCACATCTATACGTCCCGTTGCATGAAGGTTTGCTGTGTCACCCAGCACAATCTCAAGAGCATAGAAGATATTCCAGGAGACACGTAGTTATTCCAGGAGAGCTGGACAGAGCCGCAGAAGTTCCTTGCCCGCGGCAGGATCGATTTCTGCCCCTTTGTGCAAGGAGGAACAGGATGAGCTTTACCAGAGCCCTACAAAATGAACTCCAGCCGGACACTTGTTTTAATGTTTCTGACCAAACAAGAAGGTGGCCTGAGGGCCCGACGTCATGCAGTGAGCCCTGTGCTCGATGTCCAGTATCGTAGAGCTCGATTGACATTTGCCATAGATCACAAGAATTGGCAATTATGCTATTGGCGCCCTATACTCTTCACCGATGAGTGCAGGTTCAATTCATGCGACAGGCGTGAAAGGGTCTGGAGATGCCGTGGAGAACGTAATGATGCCTGCAACATCATTCAGCATGAACGGGTTGGTTGTGGGTCACTGATTGTCTGTAAAGGCATATCTCTGCATGGGCTCACAGACCTCTACAGCTTAGATAATGGCACACTGACTGCTATTAGGTATTGGGATGAAATCCTTGGACATTTTTCAGAACTTACGCTGGAGCAGTGGCACCTGGGTTCCTCCTTGTCCACAATAATGCTCGACCTCATGTGGCTAGAGTATGCAGGCATTTCCTGTAGGATCAAGGAATTTATACCATTGAGTGACCCCCACGTTCACCTGACCTAAACCCAATAGAACACCACTGGGACATTATGTTTAGGTTATCCAATACCGCGAGGTTTCCTCTCAGGCTGTTCAGGAGCTCAGTGATGCCCTGGTTCAGATCTGGGAGTGGATTCCCCAGAACACCATCAGTCGTCTAATTAGGAGCATGCCGCGACGTTGTCAGGCATGCGTTTAATCACCTGAGAGCAACACAAACTACTGAGAGTCATTTTGAGTTTCTAAATAACATTATGGCAAAATGGACCAGTCTGCTGCATCATTTTTTCACTTTTATTTTTGGGGTAACTTAGTTTTCCCCCCCCCTCTATAGTGTGATCATTTCCATTTCTATTGAATTATGTAGAAACATTTTGTTACTAACACATCAACTGCTTATTATCAGGATAGATATTCAAAATCATTTTCCCATGTTTAGATCTGATGTGTTTTCGAAGTGTTCCTCTAATTTTTTGGAGCAGTGTATTTTGTTTGCATCTTATGTTCCTAATTAATAACAATAATAAACGTTTAGCATTAAATGTTATTTCAAATTTGACATGAGCACGAGATTTTGCTACAAGATTCTCAATACGCCCTGGAATTTCATCAACTGATATTACCAGAATCTCTTGTAATATAGAAGACATTATTTCTTGTACTTGCCCTTCAATTTTGAAAAGTCTTCATTTGCTATTGCAGACTTCTTCCTTTTAGCAACATAAAAAGAAAGAGTCACAGGGGGCGAAGTCAAGTTAGATTCAATTCTACGGGTTATTAAGTTCTTTTTGTTGTCTTTGGAATACAGAAGTACTATTGTTTCGCAGTGGCTCGCGATTTGTTATTTTTTGCTCCCGTCTGAATTTAGTGTGTGTGTGTGTGTGTGTGTGTGTGTGTGTGTGTGTGTGTGTGTGTGTGTGTGTGTAGTATTTTTATGTTGTTTTGTTGAGGGAAGCTTGTTTTTTTTTATAAATATTTCTTCCTGCAACATGACATAGTGTGCATTTTAGAAGATAGGCATTAATCGAAATTTACCTCCACTACATTAGTATAAGTGTTGTGAAACGTAAAATTCCCTGGTATGGCTTCTTTAATGTTAATTCTCTGCGGGCTTACTTGTTTTTTATTCAGGTCTTGTGCCGCCCCAACGAAATTTGTGAGCATTCATCGGATTATAGAGTTGTAGCTCAGATTTGTTTTTGTTTCGAATGTAGATGGGTTATCGAACTGTTACTATGTTACAGACCCCATATCTTTTTTGTTGCATTTTGTGGCCCCTGTGTGCGTGTTGTTCGTATTTTGATGATGTTACTATATTATTTACATTTTTGGGTTGCTGTTTTATTTTAATTTTTTTAATTTCTCTTCCAGATTTCTTTTATTATATCATTTTTGTTGAATAATTCTTTGTGGCTTTTTTATCTTTGTAAATAATTCTGAGTTGCTTTTGTTGTGCATGGAGACGTATGACAGAATGCTTTCTTATTTTTCATGAGTATTTTTTGTTTTGTTTTTTTGCTTCCGAAGAGATTCTAATCTTATATTTTCTGCAAATTGGTAGCCCTTGTTTATTAAAGAAGTGGCGTATACTGGTATTTATAGTGTATTTCGTAGTTCCTATAGGCTTATTTACGAAGGGTTTCGTCAGTTACTATTGTTCAAATTCGTCGTGCTAGAGAGTATGGGATGGATTTTAGACAACTTTTAGGGTGGAGACTCTTGGAATAGATGTACTGTTGGATGTATGTGGGCTTATAGTGAATATCTTACATGATATAATTGTGTTTTGCTTTTCCTGAGTATGTCTAGGAATGGCAATTCATTATAGCTATATATTGTGCTAACTTCATTTTCGGGTGCATTATTTGGAGTGCATTATTTTTAGTTATGTCTCCCCATGCTGATCTTCAAAAGATAAAAAAATTCATCAATTTATTTTTTCATGCTTTAGTGAATTATATTTTTATGTCTCCCACATATCTGTGTCCTATTTGGCTGTATAGTTTTTCTACAAGATATGCTGGTGTAAGTGTTGCATATATCGATGCCATCTTTGTCTCCATCGTGGTACCTCTTGTTTAAATATAATTTCGGTAGTTAAACTGGAAAGAATTGTTGTCTAAAACAAATTCTATATTCTGTATAATAATTGTTTTTGTAAAGCATGGGGGAAGTATTTCTTGGTGTTTTCAAACCAAAATATAATCACCAGTTTATCTAGTTCATGGGGTATGTTGCGGTTCAGGCAGTTCACTTCAAATGTTATAATGTGTGTACCAATGTTTACTTTTGTGGTGTGAAACTTAGGATATGTATGCTGATTTTGATGTAGCCTTTTATTTTTGTGGTGTATGAGTGTTATACTTTATTTATTAGGTTGCTCCGTCTGCTTGTTGGGAAGTATGGCCCTGCTACAATGGGTGTGAAATTATGATCACTAGAGTTTGTTGTGTGAATATATTGGGATTTTTGTTCATAGATCGCTCAGTTAAGTGTCATCGTGATACACGCTTTTTGCGATCATGTCTCGATCATAAGTGACTAGGCAGAAGATTATTCCGCTGCAGGTTACCATTACTTTTTGCGGTAGACTGGTTGCCTGCCAAGGCTGTAGAACCCAATCTGTCCTATTATTAGACCCATAACTAGAGGCAAATTGACGGATTAATACCTTTCCCAAGGGTATTTGTACGAAAGTGAATACCATGTATTTAACTGGAATTTGAACACGGCTCCCCAATTTTTCGTTCCGAATCGATATCGACTGCACCACAACACACTACTGGCCATAATTATTAGCATCACCCCCGTTTTATTTAAAGAAATGATGTAATTCATTGTATTTTTATTATTTACTGCCAAGAGGATAATTCTAAACAAAAATAAAATGACTCTTTTTTATTATTACTTTGCAAAATTTTACAAAACTAGAAAGCAAAAATGAACTCATCCGAAACACCCTTCATTATTTCACTTATGAAAATTGTAATATAGGTAATTATAAAATAAGTATAAATTCATTTGATGCACATGTTATTGTGCAGTATTAACAAAAGAACCATTCTAATTTCTTTTACAATTATTCACTTGGCAACAAATACTAAAAATTGGCATGAAATACATAATTTCTTTGAAACACTGGGGTCGCCTAATGATTATACCCGGTAGTATATATATATATATATATATATATATATATGTGTGTGTGTGTGTGTGTGTGTGTGTGTGTGTGTGTATTCATGTATCAAGGATAATTTAGTTGGTAGACATATTGAATTTTTTAGAATATTTATTACGTAATTAAAAAAATCGGTACAGTATTTTATACTAGAGCAGACACATCATGCTCACTTGTACATATTGTAGACAACAGGCTACATCAGTTAGACTTCTTACAGTGACCCGCGTATGAATTTTCATGATTTCTACTCGCGTCTGCCAACTAAATAAAAATCGAATTGAACCTGTCATGAAACATTTTCTTCAGTAGACTGCTTTCTCTTGACATGTTATTAATTTCACCAAGAAAATGAAAAGCAGGTTAGCAAATATATATATATATATATATATATATATATATTTCATAAAAATAACATTCATAATAATAAATAAGATCAGCTTAAAAACATCTATTATATATATATATATATATATATATATATATATATATATATAATTTCCAACGGCACCCTCCGATGTACTGTTGGTCGGATGGAACCTTAGTGCTTTGTTCTGAAAGAAAAATGAATGGAAGTAAGTCAAATTTTGATTTCCTGGTATCGATATCAAATACGTTTTTTTCGTCGTAAACTGAATTTTGAAGGATAAATAAGTCCTCTGAGTAAATGGTATGATGGATGAGACTAAGAACTACAATTATACCTACTTAGAGCCAAATGACACACCAGGATTTGTTATTGGAGGACACAACCTGAACAACATAACATATGCGGACGATACAGTACTGATTGCGGACACGGAAAGGAAACTGCATGATCTCATACAGAAAGTAGCAGTGGAGAGTGACAAGAAAGGACTACAAATAAACTTTAAGAAAACTGAGTGCATGGTCATCAGCAAAAGATGCAACCCAAAATGCCAAATACAGGTAGGGGATAACAGAATCAAACAAGTCCAAGAATTTAAGTACCTAGGAAGTGTTCCCACAGGAGATGGAAGGTGCGATACGGAGATCCGAAGGCGAATTGGCATGGCAAAGGACGCGTTCCAGAAGATGAGCAAAATACTAACACACAGGAAAATCTCAATAGAAACGAAGAAAAGAGTGCTAGACTGCTACGTGATGTCAGTTCTTCAATACCGCTGTGAATGCTGGACAATATCATCGAAAATGAGGAACAAAACTGGAAGCGGCCGAAATGTGGTTTTACAGAAGGATGCTATGGATATCGTGGACCGAGCATACAAGCAACGACGAAGTGTTAAAAAGAATGGCAACAAAAAGGAAATTGATGCTGAGCATCAGGACGAGACAACTAAAGTTCCTGGGACATGCAATGAGGAAGGAGAGCCTGGAGAACCTGATACTGACTGGACAGATAGAAGGAAGGAGAGACAGAGGAAGGCAGCGGATAACATATTTGCAGCGTCTGATCAGGTGGATGACGGAATGGGGGTTGCCAGGAGCAACAGGAACAAACATACTAAGAGCCACAAGGGATAGGGAGACGTGGAGATCCATGATCGCCTACGTCCTGAAGGGACAGGGCACATAGAAGAAGAAGAAGAGCCAAACCTGAAGCAAAAACTTAATATAAAAAACTTGAAAAACTGACCCGGTAAGATATCAGGGTATCGATTTCCAATATCGGAGTCAAATAAGTCATCCAGTGATAAACTAACCTAAGTAAGTCCATGAAAACTTATCGTACCCATCGGGAGTAAAATTGGAGAAATGAACCATATTCATGGCTGAATATCGGTTTTTGATCAGATTCGATAGAATATCGGTGGTATCGATTTCCGATATCGTGGAAAATGAGTCGTCTGAGAAGATATACTGACGTTTAAGTCTAAATACTATAATTTGAACCAAGTTAGAGTAGATTCTGCAGCAAGAACCACAGTAAAAGGTCTGTAATCCTGATCTTGATCAGACTTGATTTGATATCGGGGTACCGATTTCCAATATCGTGGACAAATTGAAAAAAATAAGTCACCCATGATATGACCAGAAGGCTAGGAGAATATTTGTGTGAAGTTTGGTGAGAATCAAATAAAAACTGTGGATTTGTACAAAGCACATTCAGACAGATACACAGACACACACACAAACAACTTGCCTTATATATATATATATATATATATATATATATATATATATATATATATATATATATATTGTCGATGTTCTGCACTATTTTAAGAACTGCAACCTTGAACTTTCTGAATAACGATTCAGTAGTTTTTGTCTATGAGTGTATCAAATTTGATTAAAATGTAGCACTCCTTCTATAACCCGATTTTTCGATTATCGATTTTCGATATTTATCGGGGGTACCTCGACACAAAACCTAGCTAAGAACACCCGCAGATGCTAGAGTCAGCCGTTTCAGGGTCTATTGGTAACGGACACACACAGATACAAATTCTATATATATATATATATATATATATATATATATATATATATATATATATATGTAAACAGATTTTTCACTCAAATCGGAGCATCCATTAACAAATAATAATGTTATAACAAATAAAATTTAAAATATATCGGCTAATGCCAGTTCATAAATATTCGAGAAATGCCGTATTATATATATATATATATATATATATATATATATATATATATATATATATATTAAACCTTGAATAAGTACTTGCTGATTGTTCATGAAAAGTAAAAAGTAATTCGTAAGAAAAATGTCACTGAAAATATTGCCCATCGCTCGCCGCTAATTCTTTGCTGCTTCCTGGCAGTATTTGAATTCCACATCTGAATAACGAAATTTCTTTTGAGTCTCTTCCTATTTAAGAATTACCAAGTAGATTTCCAACCATTTTGCAATATGTTGCTTAGCGTTGACCTAGTGCAAAACAACTTTTTCATGTCTCTGCACGTATAGCGGCCTTTTTTTTCTTTACAGTGCTTGGCTCGAACGCATCAATTCTTCCTCGATTGCGATCTTCCCTGATGATTTCCGTTGAGCCGAACAGCTCATAATAAACAACACCCAGCTGATCCGAACAGATGTGGAGCAGAAGCTTCAAACAATAGATAATAAGCTTTGCTGCAGATGTTGCTGTGTGTGCCCCACATCTTCTTCGCTTAACGTTTTCGTAGTGTATCCATGTTTTAACGCCGGTCACGATAGGATGCAAAAGTATTTTCTTTTCTACCGTTTAATCAGATTTTCACACGTGACAAGAGACCGTTCGGCATCTTTCGGATTCATCTTGTATGGCAGCCAATACTGTTGCTTTTGTATCATTTTTAAATCATTCAGCTTTGTTTTGTGATCAACTCTTAATGATTCTGCAGTTCTGCCTGCGTCTGACATGGGTCTTCATGAATGAATGACACCAATATTCTCTCTACAAATCTTTTTGGTGCGCCAAATGGTTCTTTATCTCCAACAGCACAATCATCATTTTTGAAAAGTCTAAAAGTATTTCTGCCTGTTGATTCCGACAGAGCATGGTCGCCGTAAGTCTCAACAAGAATTCTGTGTGCTTCAGCTACAAATTTCTTTTGAATAAATTAGTGCAGTAAAGTTCCATGCACGAAATCCGACATCATTAACGCTATGAATGTCAAAATTGTTTACACTTCGGTGAAATGACGTGCACTTAATTTCAAACTTGCTTATATTACATCTTTTTATGTGAAAGTTGCACACATGCTGTTCTGGGAACGCCATCTGTTGCAAAACAGCGCGAGGTTATTCAAGGTTTATATATATATATATATATATATATATATATATATATATATATATATATATATATAAGCACACAAACAGAAAATGGCATGTAGATAAAATCCTAAAAAATATCATGTTAATATTATCAATAATAAGCCTGAACCAGCCAGGTCTGTATATAAAAATCATATCTATATACAGAGTCAAATATATATATTTTCAAATAAACTTCAGAAATTACATGTGTCGTATGATCATTTCTGCGATGTAAATTCGCTTCGTCATCGATTCGATTATTAAAAAAAAAAAAATGAAAAGATTTCATACACCGGATGTTCATTTAAAAGAAAATGAAAGAAATAAGAAACACAATTGGATGGGGTAGTTGGAAAAGAGATGGAAGATTATACAAGAAGATAGATGTCTAGAGGTTGTTACAGAGAGTAGGTAAGAAAGAGAGAACATAAAGTGAATGGATTCTAACTTACTCTTTGAAAAGGACATTTAAAGATTACATATGTGTAGAGAAATAAAAAAAAATAAGCGTGTGACAGAAACGTAAGTGGGGAAGGGAAACAGATTAATGAAAACAGAGGAGATGGGGAAAGTTATCAGAGAGAGGGAAAGAAACAAGGAGAAAAAGAGAGAAAGAGGGGCAATGTATGTGACAAATGTTAGCCAATGAGTATAGAAAGATAGGAAAAGATACATAAAAACGAAAAAAAAAAAAAGGAAGAAAAACGTATAAAGGAGAAAAAAAGAAAATAGATAATATGACTTAACATTCGGCTTTTTAAATATATTTACATTTAAAATAAAACTGTGACTCTATCGTTGAAATCAAATTACCTTACGCTAAAATCTACCACAGGAATAGAAAGGAAAAACGGAAAAAAACAAATTTGATATTGGTAATAAGTATAAATGAAGATTTTATAATATATATATATATATATATATATATGAAAATTATACGTAAGACCGAGTAATTAACTGTTTTAGGGAATCATAAATGTATAGGTAGTTGTAAGGTAGATTACAGCTATATTTAAGCGACACCAATACATCGGTAAA
This sequence comes from Ascarosepion bandense, assembly GCA_037127315.1. Classification (NCBI taxonomy): domain Eukaryota; kingdom Metazoa; phylum Mollusca; class Cephalopoda; order Sepiida; family Sepiidae; genus Ascarosepion; species Ascarosepion bandense. Next base: position 2,777,441 of record JBBBDQ010001232.1, on the reverse strand, counting down.
CATAAGATATGGGTGAAGTAATTAATTGACAACTTAACAAATGTATAAATATAGAAATAAGCAGACACACACACACAATATACACACACACACACCAACACACACACACACACACACACACACACATATATATATATATATATATATATATATATATATATATAGCTACTCCCCTCAAGTATCCCTGAGGAATGTATGCAAACCCCCTACCTCTTATCCACCCCTTAATAATCTATTTAATAAGACTAGTATCGCTAAATCTGTTATTTTCTCTAAAATATGTTGTCTTGCAATCTAAAATATTTTCTGGCTTTAAATAACCTGCAATGTTTTGATAAACCAAAAAAACGCACTAATTAATGAATTTAGCAAAGAATTTTCTTGAAATTTTATTCAGAAGATTAGCTGTAAATTACTTACCCTAATGCTATCTATAAGTTTGTAGCTAAAATACAAAAAAAAAACTAGTTATCAGGTATTTTAAAAAGTTCCAGCTGTAAGAGATTCATTCTATCATAGCGTCAGGAATGAATTCGCTATGATATGCACTTGCCGAAAATTTTTTGCGTAAAATTCAGATAAAAGCCTGACTATTTTGCCAACCACAAAAAGAGCAAAACATTCTGATATTTGTTCATTTAGTCAGATAGAATTAACTGAGAACACCTAAGAAATTTTTAGTATAGCTGTTTGTTATATTACATAGTTTTTAACCTTGAATTTTTTTCTCATGTTAGCAGTTTTTTAATTTTATTTTCGCTAGAGAAAATTGATATCCACCTTTCAACTTACCGAACTAGTCATGCATTAAATGGAAAAAAAATCACATTTCAAAGAGAAAGGGAAAAAGTGACTGAAATAAGAACTTCAACATCAATCAATTTACAGAACGAACACATTCTATTAGATTTACATTTTATAGCAGTTCGATCCTGGTAAAAAAAAATGAATTTTTTATAATTTACACTTTAATAGAAAGAAGTAATGAAGCGTTGTGTTAAATTTACTCCGCGCTAAGAGATCGCTGTCGTTAACTCTTTATCAAATTTACGTTTAAGTGATTTTTCAAGTGAGGGAAAATGATGAGGTCGGTAAAGAATGTGTGATGCCAAACATCTGGCTAGAATTTCAGAGTTCAAGCTGTGCCAGTTTTTACCAGTTCTTTAACAGCAGCACTGTTGGTGAAGCACAACAACCCCAACCAATTAAACAGATGGCCACGAGTAAACCGATTTCACTCAACAGACATTTATTTAAACAACCAAGCAGGAATAAAATCAAGACTTGTCAGAGATTATAGTAACTATTGTGTAGGATCTGTGAGTATCTACCTCTGATGGTTAGATTGAAATTTAAAGCTAAGTATTTAGTTACTTAACGACACGGTATCACTTAACGAAGGATTGCTGATTTTAGGTCAAGTCCATGATTGAGTCTTCTCTCCGATTGATTCAAGGGGATCTGGGTGAGACTTTAAGTTGGAGGATATCGGCTGTGGTTTGACATGGAGCTGGACAGATCCATTTCCACGTTAAAGACAAGAATGAATACTTCTCTTTGTTTTAAACCCAGATAAGTGGAGAATATTGGTCAAATATTTAATCCGTGAAGTGTATAGGATACAATACCTATATCATGCATCAACTAACTAAACTACCCAATATAAAACTGCACACTCGCAAAATTAGAACTAAACGACTAAAAGTATTTTGGAAAAAAACATCTATAACAGACAAAGTAAAATTACACAACCGCAAAAATGGATTCAAACGACAAAAATAATTTTGGAAAACCATACCAAAGCAATATTCACAAGTCAGTGTGAAAAGCAAAATTCTTTATTCTTTTGATTGGCTAAAAAACAGAAAATTCATAAATAACGATTTTCACACCTAGATGTGAAAAAAGTCTGCTGGAGCTGGCAACATTAGAAGATTTACTATAAAAACCACGTTTGCTGACCGATCAAAACGATTCAGCATGGGAGCGGTTAGCTGACAGACCTTATGGCAATGTAACAAAAGAAATCTCAAGAAGCCGACCCGGATGTAAGGGCACGACATAGATTCATTCAGCCACTTCTTCCAATTTTCTTTTCTTCTTTTTCACACTGGGCCACCAAAGAGGTAAACAACAACCACATAACAACAGGACAAATTAAGTACTATTTTTTCTCACCCTGTCGACGACCTGCTACAAAGAGGAAGGAACATACGACTTCACATTCTACTGATATCTGTATACGCAGGGGACATTTTGCTATTTACTACTGTCATCCATGTACTCTAAACTCCTGTGGAACATTTTAATACTTACAATTCTCTTTGAACAATTCTAACTACAAAGCTGCATGCATTTTCTCAATGAACATTTTTCTCTTCACAAATATGTTATAGTGTTCAGTTAACGAAATTTCACTTATATTTTTTTCTTACAGATTTGTCATTCTGTTCATAAGTATTTACTTTAATGTACACACAAGATATTTTATCCTTTCACATTTCAACAACCAACCTTCAACCTTCTGATATTTTGAATTGTATAGACTTCGGATGTGTTTGGCACAAAGTCAATTTGCCAAGCATCTTCGAGGCCCATACGTGATACACGCTTGTGTGATCATTTCTCGAAAAAGATATGACTGATTGGTAGAATAGTTTCTCGCAATAGGTTGCCATTACTTCCTGCGGTAGACTTGTTGTAAAGCAAAGATATAGAACCCAATCTGTCCTGTTATATTACCCATAGCTGGAAAGAAGGCGGGTGTGTATTTGAGTGTAAGTCAATTGCTTCAACTGGAATTCAAACTCGGCATACCGATTTCTCGATTTCGGAGCCAATATTCACTGCCACCCAACGCGTTGTTCGAATACCAAACGTAATCATTGAACTGATCATATTTCCCTGATTTGTTCTTTTAATCTTAGCTTCTTCTGAAAAAATCTCGGTGAATCAGTAGGGAAAAGTAAAAGGTTTATGCCCCAGTCCTCTGAATCTGGATTGTCGATCTACATTTAAATTTATAATTCCAGTACTTAGCGTGTAATCTGAGCAGCAGTATCAACAGTGTTACTAAAGTTTGCTTAATACTTATTTCTCATTCAGTATATTTTTTTTAATCATCTCACCCCAAGCAAGGCATTCCACTGCCACTATTGCGCATGGGGCTACATAGGGGAAGATAAAGAGAAGGAGTGGTTAGACATAGGGAATGTCAGGAGGAAGGTGACAGATGAGTAAGGATACCGAGGATGAGGGTTGGGCAGATGGGAAGAGTGTTTGATAAAATGGGAGCAGGTTAGTGTGTTAGGAGGTGTCTATTGACCTTTACATTTAAACTCCTGGAGATTGTAGCCGTCGGGGAAGCAATCGTGTGGAAGGGAATTCCACAGTCGGGAAGTGCGAGGAAAGAAACTGTTGGAGTAGAATTTGCGGTTGCATTTTATCGGTTTCACTGGTTTCACTTGTGCAGGAAGTAAAAATCACGTTATAACTCACGTGCGTCGAAATAGCAGTATATGTCGGTCGCATTTATATCTTAGTGTAATCCTTCTAATTTTCCGCCCATGAAAAGATCCTGAATTCACAGTAAATCATTTTGGTAATATAAATCCCTTAGATGATGTCTAATATTTGGATGACATCTTAAGAGTGATCAACAACGGTTTATTGACCAGAAGAAACAGTATCTTAAACGTTGACAAATTGTGATAGACGATGTGAAAGCTGTAAACGCATCATTTAAAGTTAAACATTGAGGGAAGCTAAAACTGTGTCGACCAAATAAGAGTTAGTAAACCTTATATTAATTTTGTCATTTAAATACAGTTTGTTGGAAGTATGGACAAGAACCCAATTTCCTGACTTTTAATTAATTTACCAGAAGTGATTGTTAAGTACAGCATCTTAACACGTAGCGTCAGTAATAGTGGAGATATAAACGTTAATTAGATTGTCTATAAACTCCTTTCCAAACTAAGCCATTTTTATGATTAACGGTATTGGGTACACACATCACTTTATAAAAATACAATTCCATGTGCCTTGTCCTTTCAGTACGTAAGCGGCCATGGCCTTCCACGTCTTCCTATCACTGGTGGCGTTTATCACGCTTTTTCCTGTTACACCACGCAACTCCCGTTCTGCCATCCTCCTTCTCAAGCCAGTCAATTACTTTATTCGCTGTTTTTCCCTGTCTCTCCTTACCTCTATCTGGCCTGTTAATATCAGGTTTTTCCAAAACTTCCTTCTTGATTGCATTTCCCAGGAACCTTAGCTGTATCTTCCTTATGCTCAGTATTAACTTTATTTTCCTTTCCATCTTTTCCAAAGCATCCACATTGCTCACATGTTCGATCCTTGATATCCGCAGTATCCTTCTATAGAACCACATTTCAGATGATTCAAGCTTTTTATTTATCTTCGATGATATTGTCCAGCATTCACTGTCATATTGATAAACCGACATCACATAACAATCCAATACTCTCTTCTTTATATCTAGCGAAATATTCCTTTCTTTTAATACTTTACTCAGCTTCTGGAATCTGTTCCTCGCTATGCCAATTAGCCTTCAGATCTCTGTGCCGCATATTCCGTCTTCTGTCAGAACATTTTCCAGGTATTTAAATGTTTTTACCTGCATGATTTTACTATCTCACACTTGTAATTGGTATTTTGGGCTGCTCTTTTTGCTGATGACATGCATTCAGTTTTCCTGCAGTTTGTTTGTAGTCCTTTCTTTTTACTCTCTTCAGCTACCTTCTGTATTAGGTCTTGTAGTTTCCTTTCTTTTCTGCTATCAGTATTGTATCAACTGCGTATCTTATGTTGTTCAAATTATGGCCTCCGATGACAAATTCTGGCATAAACTCTAGGGTCCTCAGAAAAGTCTAGCTGTACACGTTGAATAGATCCACTAAAACGACACATCGTTGTCTTACGCCTCTATGTATTTTTGTGTATCTGCTGAATTCGTTACTTCTCCGTATGCAGGCAGTTTGCTGCCAGTAAATGTTCTTGATTACTCTCGTCTTTCCCAAATATGTCTAGGTCGCTGAGCATCTCCATCAATTCATTGTGGTGTGTTTTGTCAAATGACTTTGCATAATCGATAAAATATATGTACACCTAATAACCATAATCGAGAATTTCAACAATCTGCGGGAAATTAGAAAGGATGGATTTTACAAGCCAAATGAAAATTAAAGGCATTTTACACACTTAAACGTTTTATTACGTTATCAGTCTACCGTATTATATTTTTAAAAAATCCTTGTAAATGATAAATTTAATTTTTTGTATTAAATTCTCCAGGCCCTCTTCCCTCATTATATGTCTTGAAAACTTCAGCTGTCTCTTCCTGAAGTTAGGTGCAAGTTTTTATTTTGTTTGCATCCTCTCCAAAACCTTGTACCTGCCCATATGTTCCATGGTATCCTCAACATCATTTTGTAGAATCGTATTTTTAAAACATTGTTAGTTGATGTTTTCCACGTCTTAACACAGTGCACCACTTTCTACTAGTTTCTTATGCTACCATTTCCAAAAACGCCGTAGATATATTTTGCTGTTTGCACTGATTATTATTATTGTTATTTTGCTTTCCATGAATAAATAACATTAGAGTTATAAAATCATTATTTTCCTTCATATACTTTTGTAATATGTAAACATATAAAAATATTTTATAATATGATTATATAAAAAAAAAATTTAACAAGTTTCATCCACAAACAAATTGCATAAAAAAGTGTACTTTTAGAAAATACATACGCGGTTTAATCAAAAGGAGTCTTGTCTGATACCGAAGCACACTAGGTTATAATTTAATCACTCCCCTGAGTTGTTTATAACAGGACTTAGAAGGATAATATATAGAGTCTGATCAGCTTACTCCACAGGGAAACTTTTGCAGGGGTTTTTTTTTTGGGGGGGGGAGGAAAAACGACATTTCACGATCTCACTCAATGCAACGTTTTCCTGATCAAAAATCAAATCCCACTTGAAAGGAATAAGAATTCTCGATGCCTTTGGAATCCAAGTTAATTCTATGACGTTGTTGCTCGCTAACGCAAAAATGCTTTATCAATGAAAATGATGCCGGATAAGTTTTGTGATTTCATAAAGGTACTATTTCCTAGGAGATTAAATGACGAATCGATATGTGTGTTAGTTTTTTTAATTTTTTTCCTGAACACCAAACCCGATAATTGTTGATCAGAAGCCTTTGAAATATCTAATGCGATCGTCTATGAGATTTATTTAATTTATAGCTTGAAGACATTAACACTGCTTAAGCCAACCAAGTATGTCTCGCTAACCAATAATGTCATAATGTAGGCAAGACAGAAAACATTAAAACTTAAAGTAAATAAGTCTTAAGATTTCCGGGAGCAATAACGAGGCAATCAAATAGAACGAGAAATTCCAATTTATTTTTATTTATTCGTTTTTTCTTCAATCATGGAAACATTTTAGTGCCTTGTCCTCATTTTCAATTATATATATATATATATATATATATATATATATATATATATATATATATATATATGATAGCGAACACGTGGAAACTTAAATGAAATTTCAATAAAGCCTTAAAAAATATAGATTTACTTCTTTCTAATATTTTTTACAAATTATTTCTATCTCAAATACAAATAATGTTATAAATTTTTAATGTGCATGCGATCTTTATGGACAACCTGTTTATATATATATATATATATATAGTAGTATGCCTACCTGTATACAGTTATAATTTTTTATAGTGCAGATGAATTTTATTGAAACCCTGCACACACACACACACACACACACACATACACACACACACACACACACATATATATATATATATATATATACATTGTTGTTTACCTACCTGTATACAGGAATGGAATGTACTCATCCTGTTAAATACGTAGACACAAAGAGAGTAAAGTGTACGTTAGTAGAGAACAGAGTGAATTATACTAACTGGCAGTTAGAGAAATAAAAGCTTTGTCATGATTTGTCATTGGCGGGCATATTCTCAACCATACGCGGATGACACGATGCTGATAGCAGACACGGAAAGTAAAATGCAGGACCTTCTACAGAAGTTAGCAAAAGAAAGTGAAAGAAAGGGTTTATACCTCAAGAAAACTGAATGCATGGTCATCAGCAAAAAGAAGGGACCAACATGCCAAATGCAAGTAAGGGAATCTAAAAAAAAAAAACCCAAAAATTCAAATACTTGTGAAGTGTTTTGACAGAGGATGGAAAATGCGACACGGATATCCAAAGACGCATTAGCAAGGCCAAAGACGCATTTCAGAAGCTAACGAAAAACAGGAAATCTCATTAGAAACAAAGAAAAGAGTGCTGGATTGCTACGTGATATCTGTTCTTCTGTATGAAAATGAATGCTGGACAATTTGATCAAAGATTTACGAGAGGCTTGATTCAGCAGAAATACAGAAGGATGCTGAGGATACCATGGACAGAAAAAGAGTGCCACGATGAGGTGTTGGAAAGGAGGCAGACGAGAAGAAAACTGATAATAAATCTCAGGAAGAAACAACTGAGGTTGCAGGGAAACGTAATTAGGAAGTAGGGCCTGGAGAACTTGATACTCGCAAGACGGATAAATGAAAAAAGAGACAGGGGACTGCAGCGCGAGACGTACTTGTTAGGTCTGAGCATATGGTTGACGGAGCTGGGCTTGCAAGTGAAACCAAGAGAAAATTTACTGAGAGCGACGAGAGACAGTGTCCAGTAGAGGTTCATGATCGCCTACGTCCTAAAGAGACACGGCACTTGAAGAAGACGTATCTACTGCAGGCGGCGTGCAAATCTTGTAGTTGTTGATATGCTATTATTCCCAACGTCCGTTTCGGTGATTACTCACACAGTAAACTTTTCGAGTTACAACAAATATAAATGTGTGTATCTTCGTAGTAGAAAACATTTTTACGACACAAGATATTAAGCTGACACCTTCATGTCAGAATGTAAGAGAAAAATGCCGTGTTTCCTTTCGTTTTTTTATTATGGTCTGTTTGATAGGTTGTTATCTTCTAGTCGGAATGAACCAAGAAAACACGGTTCTGCAAAGCAGTGAATCGTGGAAGGAAACTGTTCGAGAAGATCTTACATATTTTCAATGGAATATGAAGAGAATGATATTGGTGCGCTACAATGTGCATGGCATGGCGAGTTTCAGCTGAGCAGGTTATAACCATTGGAACGCACTTTTTTTATTGTAGCCATTAATCTCGGCTGAGGCTAAAATTATCCCATTACGAATTGATCTGGTTTTATATCTCCCACTTATCGGATTCATGTACTTGAGTGGGTAATCCAGGTTTCTTCCAATTGTAAGCTTAATTTCTACATATCTAGTCAAAATAAGTCTTATTTATAAAAAGGCACGCCACTGACTAAAAGTGATTTCCCCAAGATAAAGACATTAAAGGTTCAATCCGTACAGAGAGATTCATTTTGGACTCTCTGCTGTATAAGCCGGTGGACAAAAAAGAAGACATCCATTATGGTGTGTGTTCAATAATATTTACCATTATGGACATATTGTAATAAATTTACTTTGATCGGCAAAAATATAACTGACGAAAATATCGCGCCATTGACGTTCGTAGCGGATTGCAACATCAAAAGCTGAAAAACAGGCGATAGCCGACAAAGATAGGATTACAAAAAAATCTGGCAGTGAATGTTGGCGGTGGAGTAGAATATCAAAATCAGAATCACAGGCTATATCCGATAAAGATATTATTGTTCAAAAATATATGGCTGTGGATGGTGGCGACAGATTGAACCATCAAAGGTAGAAATCACAGGCGACGACTGACCGGAGAAGATGATTGACAGATCATCTGACCGTCAATTCGGGGACACTCCGAAAAAACAAAAATGCGTAGGAATCTTGATTATATAACTCTGCGTCTTCTAGCCGAAGAGAAAAATACGAAGAGAGAGAAGAGAGATCCCCAGTGGCTGAAGAAGCAGAGATTAACTAGCAACTCCCAGATAACTTCTGCGTGTGAGTGATCTCTCTCCAGCCACCCTTCCATCTCCACACCAGTGTCACCGAAGACGATCGTCATCGTTGTTCGTCGCGATCCAGAAACAGTGATTATGAAATATAGATAAATAACTGACAGAGAAGATTAGCAAAGTTATCAATTATCACATTTTTACCGCTCCAGAAGAGTGAAAGCAATAAGCTGAAATACGGTGAAATGCATAGCGGTTAAGAAAACGGCGTGCTCTAACGCTTATAGTCATAAATTGAATTATTGAATATTTCATTAAGGAAACCAGAAAGTACAGTTTGACTCCAAGTCTCTTCAAAACGTATGTGTTCTTGCTCAGAAGTTCTTCGCCTTGAGCAGAAAAGAAGTCAATACTATGCGTTTGGTTTAACCCGTTTAATTTACTAATCGCCCTCTAGCGCAGAATTTTTCATTACCTGACAGAAAAATCCTAGCCGTTTCGTTTTTTTCGTTCTACTGTGCCTGGAACCAATATGATTGGATGCGACTCTTCGATTTTTAAAAGTTCGTAGACAACTTTATTTTTTCTTTCACATATATGGAATTATTATTACGTTAAGGGAAATTTGAAATTTAATTTGGATCAGTTTTATTGTGAATTTTCGCTGAAGCAATTTTCCAAAAACTTAGATCGAATAATTTAGGTCATGTCAAGAGAAATATTGATTGGTAGCAAATAAACAACTCTCGTCAAGTTGAGATGTACGTAAGCAATAAAATGGTTACATGAATGAATTTTCTACGAACATCATAAGCGTTCCTTACAATTTTTTCATATGCGAACTATTCGTGTAATAATTATTAACAACAACCAAATCTACTATGCTGGTTTGGGGGTTTTAATGGTCAATTTTGTTACGTGAATGGACACGGGAATAATATTAACTTTGTAATAAGTCAGTCTATGACAGCGATTTACTTTTTTAATCAGCGATGTCCCGTTAGAATGTTGGCGATCATAGCTCTCTACCATTTTCGGTTCATTGTATCGCCTAAAAAATGCTGCCTTTTTTACTCACTCTTAAAACTATCTCCACCATTCATTAATCCAAACTCGCAAGATAGGTTGTGCGTTTATTTCCTCTGTCTTTTTTATCTGCAATCTGTTCTATGAGTATCAAATTTTTGAAGCCTTCTTTCCTTATATGTCCAGTAAACCTCAACCGTCACTAAATGATGTTAAGTGTTAGTGTCCTTTTTGCTGTCATTTTATCTAAAACTGCGTCGTGACTTTGGTAACGTCGGTTGGTCTATGTTATTCTAAGAATTTTTTGTAAAGCCACATCGTTTCTGTTTTTGTCATGTCACTACTTCATCTGTGAGTAGATTGTTCAGCATTCAATGTCGTATAAGAAGAGTGGTAATAAAAAAAAAAAACAAATCAGCACGCTTTTTCTTGTTTGTAACAATATTTTTTTTGGTTCCTTAATATTTTGAAAGGCATCTTTTGCGAATTCAATGCACCTTCGGATTTCGGTGTGGCACTTACCTTCCTGCTAATACGATTCTAACTTGTTACACCTGTTTAATTTCGGCTATCTCCAATCTGTATTTTGCATATCTGACTGTTCTATTTGCTAACAATCATACATTCAGGCCGTTTCACTTTCGTTGCTCTCATCTACTGTCTCAGAAGTCTATTCATATTCATTGTGTTTACCGTATTTTTTGTGAGTATCACGAGAGATTTATATCTATAAAAGTGACGAGGGTCGACGTTGTGTAAGTATTTCTTTGTTTGATAGATTCGACTGATTTGATAGATTGCGTTTCTGCATTTTGCGGTCTAGCTCGATTGGATTTGCGCTCAGATGTAGATCAAAATTTTAGAACGCTAACGACACCTTGAAATTTTTCAGAAAGCTAAAAGTAGGGGTAGAAAAATATATATTATCACCCCACAAGGTCAGGGATCAGTTAGTGTATTGATTATAATATAGAATCGATCATCCCACTTTATATTATCTATATGTATATATATGTTGCCCCCCTCCAATCCTAATGTAATAGAGACATTCTACATTTTTATATATATCTATAAAATTGACAAGGTGTACGTTTGTAAGTGTTTGCTATGTAAATTCATCAAATGTTTATTATTCTTATTATTCCTTAAACTAACCGAGTGAAATCGGGCTCAACTGCTAGTTATGAATTAATAGCAAATAAGAGGAGTCCTGTTATAAACAAGTACATCTTTTCAGAAAGTTTGAGTTAGCTTAAAATAAACTCATTTTTAAAACGGTAGTTTTCTATATATATTCAGCAAAATAGATAAAAAAAAACACAAATTAGAAAAGTGTTGATAATTGTTTACAAAAAGTATCTGATATGTTAGCAATTCTTATTCCTTGCTCACAACATACTTTTTCTAATATTTTGATTTCCTTTATATTAAATAAGTTTTCTATTCATCCTCAATGAAATGAACTTTCTTTTTTGCTTTCTCTTTAGGGCAATCCTTACCGACTAATTTTCTGTTTGCAGTTATTAATTTATTCTTTTGCTACGACTCATCAATACATTGTGTTATTGTTGTAACCTAAAAGGTTACTGAATGGGTAATAACCAAAATAGAGGTTGAGAATAAATAGTAATATTTATAATATTATCATATACAAGACTTGAAAGCTGCGTGAAGTAAATAACGAGTGCTCGTAGAGAACTACTAGTCAGTAAAAAAAAACAAAAAACGCACCACTCTATCAATAGTGTCCAATGTGCTATATAAGAATTGAGACATGCCCATTACTGTCGATTTGTGCGTATATAGGAGTTACTTGATTCATAAAACCTTTCTAGATAATAATATTAAAAAAAAAACTTGATTATACATGTCTTACTACTTAAACCATATATGGGGGTAGATATTAATTCATATTTCCCTAGGATATTAGCGCCAAAAGTAAATAATCTAAACCCTAATGAAATTGAAACCTCGCCCTCCATTGAGAAAAAAAAATTCATAGTTTATAAATATATAGAAATATAATAAAATCAGATCAAAGAGGAAAGTATTAGAAGAAATACGCAATGGTTAAACATCCAGTTCATTTCTCTTCTTTAATATCGAGAGAAAAATAACTATTTCAGCGAACAGTAGGACTTTGAGATTTTTATACTAAAACTTGAAGTAAAAAAAGAAATGTAGGAATACCTGAAATTCTGGGATCATATTATACTAAAGTATGTAATCTATTCTAGCTTCATTAGCACGTGATTAAATTATACTAAATTCGTATTATACACAAGCAATTTCGGTAATCTGCATTATACAAGGAGGATCTACTGTAGAGCAATGCCTAGCGGCTAAAATTGAGAAATCTGAGAGCCGACGTCGTATTCCTGCGGAAAGTTATAAGTCCATCTCTTCTCTTCCCAGCTGTGGGTAAATAGCAAGACAGACTGAGTTTTATAGCTTTCGTTGGCAACCGGTGTAGGAAAACTCTGAATTCAAACTATCATGGCGAGTAGTAGGCGCTGCCAAGCTTTCCTGCCCAAAGAAACACAACTTGTACTGCGGCTTCAGTACATGTGGTTGCCATACGATGAGTCACAGGATATCTGATATCTGAATTTTTACACAAGGACGAGATGAATGTCTTCACTGAATAGCTTTCTGCATGTGACTTCGCAGATATATATATTTTGTATAAATCTATGTCGTACTTTGCATTAGCGTGTGCAATGTTACTCATTTACGCACACACGCATGCACACAAATTGATTAAATTGGAAATAATATTCGTCAATATTTCTGTGATTAGTTAGTGTCTACACTATTTACCTAATCGGACTACTGTCCTCATGTATTGCTATTTAAACTACGTTTCGGCCGACCAAGCATAGAGATGAATGCTATATGGGAACCAGTGATACAGAATGCCAAAGAAAATTATTAGTCAAAATTGCAATATGGTAAAATTGCAATATGGTAAAAACAAATACTAGATAAAGTCATTATCATCAAAGATTACAATATGAGCTCTGGTAAAAAAAAAACAGTTACCGAATATTAGGTTTATATGTCCCAGAAATTCATTTTTTCCTTATTATGGTCCTAAAGAAACTGGCAAAGTAGATATAGGCGATGGTTAATTCCAGTGACTTGAACAAAAGTGTTGTGAGTTCAATACCAGGCTACAGCACTAGTAATTAGAGACTCCGGTTAGAAGGAAGATAACTCATGACTACCAAACGAGGCTTCGCAGGTTCGAAATTTCTAGCACCTGAAGAAGGCCGGAGCGTACAACAGCCGGAACATCGTAGAAATGTCAACAAAGATGAAAACAATGCTCCAAATAATGTAAATAGAGCAAATAATATATTTGAATGACAGAATCTCCTCCCATTACTCTCTAATAAAGATAGTTTATACATGAACAAAGAATTTAGGTTGTATTGCTCACACAGAACTGACAGTTAGCGAACTAAGGATCGCAGCATTTAATGGAAGGCAAAATAACCAATTTTCATTGTAGATACAGCAAATTGTTTTAATTTTAGCAACAACATATCGTACAAAATTCGGAACGATATTACAACATGTAAGAATGTAAGAAAATAACGAACATTCTACATGTATTTTAATTAACAGTATGTAAGAACGATAATTTTATGGATGATTTAAACAAACAAGAAAAAAATCCAACAAAATGATTTAATTTATAATATTTTAAAATAGAAAAAATATTTGTAAATTAGGGAGCACCATCATGTTTTTTTTTTAATTGTGCCAATCATAATCGAACTCACCAGAATTTAAAGACTTTCAGAATACTGGTAATATAAAACTGTTTCATTCTAAAAACGAAACAGAAATTTCTTCATCGAATAGCCTAACCATAAATTTTATGAAATTATTTACAGTGAATTTTTTTTCAGAGAAGTTGTACTAAATTGTTTCAAGTATTAAGAGTTTGTTCATTTCTTCGTGCAGAAAAAGAACAGCCCATGTTTACACATAGTATATGAGAAAATAGCGGTAACGTCTTGTTTCAGTAAAGAGTATAAAGAATTCAGCGTGTATCAACAAAGTTGTAATGTTTTGTTCCACTCATTCTTTTTGTGTACAACGGGTAGATGAAGAGGAAGAAGGCGAGTTAAAAATGCGGCCAAAGAAAGAAAATGATAGGATATGAATATGGGACACCAAGGGATGGCTTCACTGTTTTCTTGTTACATTGTGTCCTCTCTGTGTTTTGTTCCCTCGTCTCAATGTTTTGACCGACCGCTCTCTTTTTATTGGTTAAAAAATATTTTCACTCCAAAAAATAGTCAAAAAATAGATTTTCCCATTAGCTCTTAAATTCGCATACAGTGAAGAAAAACTGATGTTTTTATTTTGTACTCTCCATATTTTTATGACGTAAGTGTTGTTTTAAAAGACTGCATCTTTCGGCTTCAATAAGGTTCTGTTTACATACATGGAGAGAAAGCTGTAACGTAAAAATTCAGCTGGTGTCATTGATGTCAGAGCTTTGGTCAAAGTGAAACGGTGATTGGTGGCGATTACTTGGGGATGCTATTACCAAGATCATTCTGAAGCGAATGCTTCTGCTAAATCTTTGGTTTCTGATATTAAATTTATTTGCTTTCAGATATTCTGAGTTCAAGAATTTAGAAAATTATAATAGTGCAACATGATCGGTTTATTATACTTTCTCTATTTCAAGTTTTCTTTATACTTTCCTCTTACGTAAACGTTGAACGGGTTCAGGTTTAGACATTTACCCATATTTACAAAGCTACTGTTACGTTGTTTCCTGTTGAGATATGAGTGTAACATAAAATATTGGTTTATGTATACAGAAACGGGTAAACTACAATAGTTTCCGAAATATATATTTCAACTAAATAAAATGTACCGTAAATATTCAAACAGAATAAATATATATATATATATATATATATATATATATATATATATATATATATATAAAACATTCGGTTTATTTTTCTTGTGGTCAGTTCGAAATAAGAAATTAAATTTCCTGTTATTTTTCTTTGTATTTTTCTTAAATAAATTCATCCCAAGTAATGATATTAAAACGTAACTGGATACCGAGAGTGAAAGACAACAAAATGACTTTATAAAGAACTGGAAATCTAGTCCTAAACAAGAAATAAACCTCTGCTCTTGTCCAAAAGACCGGCGTGGCGAGAACTAGACGATTGACAAACCAATCTACACTTATTAATTCCTATGATTAAATTGGTAGAAGATTTTTAATTTTATTATATTTTTTGTATGGTATGTAACATCATGCGCATTTTTGCTGCAGTAGACATGGGCTCAGAACGAGAAATCGGAGAACCGGGTTCAAAGTACAGTTGAATTCGTTGAATTCATTTACGCGTAAATACCCAAGAAAAAGTTTCATTCGTGTCTTCAGCTATGGGTTGAATAACGGGACAGAATAGTTTTTATAGCCTTGGTTGGCAAACAGTCTAACGCAGAATGTCATATCGGTTTGCTGTGGGAAAATCGTCTGCCCATTCATTAATGTCTCTTTCAAGACATGATTGCCCAAGCGTGTTTCACGGATATCACTGATGTAACAGGCCTGTAAACCTGAGTATTGGGTTAATAATGACATGAAGACTTTAGTCAGTGATTTTATTCTTAACTGTTGTAGAGCAGCTGGCACCTCTCTATCATTCTCAATCATTGAATGATTTGTGGACCAAAATAGCTATAGAAATAAAGATTAATAGCAGTAAGAGATGCAGAGTGATATTGACGATTATTATCGGCCTGTACACTCTGTGACTCTACCAACATTAACTCTTAATTAATACTGTTGTATCTTATCTGTTTGTCATGGTTTGTTTTTAATGTTCATCAGCACGGTTTTTGCGCTTTAGATATTTTAACACACATCATCTGGCATCGTAATGCAACCTCAGTGATACAATAACCTTAGAAGATGTTTAGAAATTAAGGTTGTCAAACAATTCACTTATTTTTAGATAATTTCATAAGACACTTCGATAATAAGAATAAAGGCTTTTATTCATACAGATTTCTATCTATCAAAAATATAGTACTTATAAATGATTGTTTCTACATGTTTGCCGACTCCGTTGTGTGTGTGTGTGTGTGCATGTGTATGCGTGCGTTTTTGAATATATAATTTTCTTTTTTTTTTTAGAATGAACAAAGTTACCCACTGCTGAGCATTCTATACACCAAAATTCGCATGCAGGTTCATCCGCTCCATTAATGGTTTTGAGAAACCTGATTTTTGGATTCTTCTACTCTGATGAGGATAAAATACCCTCGGGCAAATTTGTGGAATTAGAGAAAAAACGATTTGGGGATTTTTAGGTTTCTAAAATCTCTTTTAAAGTCATTTTCTTTTCCGCAGTTGTTACTTTTAAACGGCTCGCTGCGCGGTCATATGTTGTTAATTTATGATCACCAGTAGTGTAACCTAAATGAAGGTATCTGATGTTAGATAAACCCAAAGTTCTTAAGTATCCCAGCGTAACATCAATGATAATGTAGCCACAGTCATATTACAGATGGTTTTCTACACTACCTTTGTGAAAAGTTAAGCGGACTTAAATTTGCTAGCATGTAAAAAAAGAAAAAGGAAATACGAACACGTCGACTGTAGAATGTCGATCAAGTCAATTCTCTCATCCATTTTCTGTCCTGTTAAATTGTAATATTTTATTCTTTTTGCGGCCTTAATAACTTTTTTCTAGCATAGTTTCATACTATGTAAAACTCTTGGATGTTAATAGTTCTGTTGTCTTTTTTTGTTGTCAAAGTATTCTTTTCCGTGCATTTATGGTAATCTCGAGAATATTGAATAACGTATTTTTTAATTTTTTTTTATTTAACAGTTGCTGTATATTCTATAAAAAGCGACATACATTTCTTTACAGTTTTTATTATTAGCTTATTCACCCATTCTATCAGAAGACGTACTGTTATTTCTACCCATAGACATTTTTTACATATCTTATATTTTAAAGACACGACGAAAACCAATAAAAGTTGAGAAAGCAATGCTTATCCAATATCTAGAATTTAACTCATTATATTAGAGAGAAATAATTGTGAGAAATACGAAACGTTAGCTGTATTGTATAAAAGAGAAAATGGTCTTTCTTTGCTCTCCTCAAGACGTATAGGCTTAAAAATACTACACCAATGTATAGACATTTGAATTCAATAATGTATGTCTGTAGTGTAAACAAATTATTCTGGGTGCAGATTTCCCAAGCTTATGATAATTTAAAACCTGCAAGTATATTTATCGTGGGCATTGCAATAATATAGGATGGTCCAAAAGTAGGCGGACAGTAGGTAGAATATGTTTTTTATATCACACATATTTTTACATTGGTGTTCATTACAACTATGTTATAGTTATTATTGTACACAAAAATGTAATTGTCAATGTAATAAATGTATTAGTAAATACAATTGTATACTTAACTTAAAATACATGTTTTGCGCTATCATGTATATTTAGAATAATACAGTAGAAACCTTGTGTATGCGAGGCCCGTCGTCAGCGACCTCTTGCTATTAACCACCGTTTTTCTCTGCTTGGACGATCTGCTAACGTTAATTGACCCCCAGTGAGCGACCTCTTGCTGTTGTAGTGAAGTGTCGATTTTTTATTATTTGTGATCAAACGGCGGCTGTCTTGTATTAACATGTGCATATGACATTTGACAAGTCCAAGAGATTTGTCGGTTTCTGTACCAACTTAGATAAATTCGGGCGAAGAGGAAAAATCACATCCATGTGAAATTTAAATTTTCAAAGTTATCACTCATTATATTTATTTTTTCTCAGTCGTTTTACTCTCTCTCTTTCTCTTTCTTCCTCTCTCTCTCTCTACTCTGATCGTTTTTTCTCATAGGTTTGTTTATTTTTCCATATATTATCGCAGATTCTTTTTTACTATCACTCACTTCTAAAAAAGATTGAAAACGTACTCATTGCGAACTTTTCCAACGTCCATATTTTATAAGAAATAAGACCTAACATCAATTAGAATCGAAGTGGTCACATTACAAAGAAATGATTTTCTAAGCCTACATCAGTTGGAATAACTAATTTTTATTTCTTTTGTTAACCGCTGTAAATACGTTTTTAATGTTAAAAAATAATTATGATGTATAAATTTCTTTCAAAGTTAGAACATCTTATGTTCTCATTTATTTATTACCAGATTACATGGTAAAATACTAAAATATGTACATTCTGTAGAGTGAAATATACGATCGTGGGGAGGATAGGTCACGAGTCTTTCAGTGAGCGACCACCTACTGTATGCGACCAGTGTTTGATAGCAATACGGGTGATCGCATACAGCAGGGTTCATTGAATGTATTAGTCAGTTAAGTGCCATACGTGATACACGCTTGGGCGATCATGTCTCGAAAGAGGCATGACTGACTGGGCAGAAGATTATCCCGCAGTAGGTTGCCATTGCTTTCTGCGGTAGACTGGTTGCTGACCAAGGCTATAGAACCAAATCTGTCCTGCTATTTAACCTATAACTGGAAGGAAGAGACGGATTAATACCTTTCCTAAGGGTATTTGCGAGTAAGTGAATACAATGGATTCAACTGGAATTCGAACTCGGCTCCCCGGTTTCTCGTTCCGAGTCGATATCCACTGTACCACAACGCACATCCCTAATGTATATACAGATTTAAAGTAAGTCAGTGAATTTATGATGAAAATTCACTCAATTATTTCTTAGCGTCGAGTTGTATTGTAAAGACGTAAACGAATTTGCAACTCGATGGCAAAAATCTATTGATGTCCAAAGTCCTTATTTTAAAGGGATTTAATAACTGTTTAGATACGCTCATTCGGGAATAGAAACAATAAAATCGAACATTATTTTTCGAATGGTCTGATATTTAACAAATACTGAAAATTTTCAATTTCTTCCAGTTATTTAAACAAGAGTGACAATTTAATTTCTTTTCTTATGTGAAAAAGAAAATAACAATCGTAATAGTCACAACTGACCTATTAAGACAAGCTTAGAGGACAAAATTTCCTAAAAAAAAGCTCTTCTAACAAGAGCGCAACTATGGAGAAGCCATTGAGGATCGAACTCTCTAACATCTCTAATGTTAGGAAAATGGTCAGTTATTAGCAAAACCTAGATGCCCATTGATCAGCGATTACGTAATCCTGCTTTAAATAAACTGTCAAATAGGTTTGATCCGTTCATGTGGTCTGCTCCACAAGTAAACATTATTCTCCTTCTATATGAGATTTACGTTCAGGGTGTGGATCATCATAGATTTCCACAACGTTCTCTTCCATCTAGCCCTGGGTAAAGTTTGTCGTTTTCATAATCAATTTACTCCAAGCTGTAGTGCAGGATTTAGCTTTTTTTTCTTTTTTCTTTTAATCTTATCTTCAGTATGTTTTGTGAGTGTGAAATTGTTCAACACGTTTTTCCTCAATATGTACTTTCAAATATACAATTGTCTCTGTTTTTAAATTTTAACATATTTTTTTAATCATCTCCCCCCAAGCAAGGAATTCTACTGCCACTGTTGCGCAGGGGGTTAGATAGGGGGAAAGTGATGAGAAAAATGGGTTAGTTATAGGAAATGTCAGGAGGACAGTAATAGACCGATGAGTATACCGAGGATGGGGGTTGGGTTAGATGAAAAAAGAACTTGAGAAAATGTATGCGAGCTAATGTGATAGGAGATGTCTATTTACCTTACATTTAAAATTCCTGGAAATTGTAATTGCCGGGGAAGAAATATACGGAAGGGAATTCCACAGGTAGGAAGTGCGTGGAAAGAAGCTGTTAGAGTAGAAATTGCGGTTACATTTTATTTATAAAATGGTGGGACCTAGTTTCTAATCTAGTAGCTCGTATAAATTAATACCTAGTGGGCACCAGTGATCTAAGTTCATTGGAGCAGAAGCCGTGAGTTTATTTATAGAAGAGGTACAGGGAAACCATGTGACTGCAGCCGAGCTGCCAAGTCGCTGTCGATCACATTAGATATTCTCGATTGGATTTTGTCAAGAACCCTGAAGTGAATAGAAGGGGCACCCGACAAGATGTGGCAGCAGTATTCAATACACGGGCGGATGGTAGATTTACATATGTGCAGGATGAACACACACGGGAAAAACATCCTGGCCCTGCACAATAAACCGACCTTCTTAGCAGCGGATTTAGCAATGGATTCGATATAGTCATAGTCATTCAAACTTGAGGTCTACTGAGAGTGTGACGCCAAGGAGGCGTACTGTTTAACTCTCAGGGAGGCTAGCCTGTTCCATGCTAATGGGGAGTAGGAGCGATTTTCTATGATGGTTAATAGATAGCATCTTTGTTTTGGAAGCATTAAAATTTACGAGCAATTTCTTACCAGTATCCACCACGAATTTGATGTCCTTCTCAAGCTTGGCAGCGAGGTTCGCTTTATCAACCGATAGATTTTTGATCGAGGCCAGAGTAAACGGTGGTGTCGTCGGCGTACATGCCTACTTGAGATCTTATAACATCGGAGAAGTCGTTAATATAGATCAGAAAAAGTGTAGGACCTAGAATCGAGCCTTGCGGAACACCCGCGTTCGTATGGTAGATTTGGGAGGCATGTCCGTTTAATAGTACCTTCACTGTGCGATTAGAGAGGAATAACTGGATCAGGTCAAATAACTGTCCAGTTATAACAGAGCTCCGCAGCTTGCGTAGAAGATTAACATGTCAGACCCTGTCATACGCTTTGGCAATATCCAGGGTAACACTTCGAGCATCGCCATTCTTGTCGAGAGCCTTGTATATATACTAAGTGATGGTCGTTAGCATATCAGCAGTAGACCTATTAAAGCGGAAACCATACTGTTTGTCCGAGAAGAATCTTTGGACTGTGAGATTCTGAACCATCTCGGCGTTGGGAATGGCTTCGAACACTTTGCCAAAGTTCGGTATAGGTCGGTAATTAGCGGGATCAGAGGGTTCTCTAGTATTCTTAAATATAAGAACTAGAGATGAAGATTTCCAAAAGGCAGGAAAGCAGAAAGCAGATAGGCAGGAGTTGTAAAGCTTAGAGAAGACAGGGGAGGAGAGTTCAGGGGCACATTTCTTTAAGACTATGATTGGGATTAAGTCCCCTCCGCTCGCTTTATGAGGCTCAATCTTTGAGATCATGTTAGAGATCAGTGGGGGGGGGGGTAATGTGGACATCATTTAGTTAAGCCCCAATTCTAGGTGGGAAGACTGAGATACATTGGAAACTCAACATGAATCGTTCATCTAGGATCCAAGACTTATGGGCAATTTACGTTGAAATACAGGCTCTTGTATGATCAGCGATGTTAAGAAAATTCGAGCCTGGTGACTAACAAAATGGAACAAATTTGACAATTTCAAGTGGTGTAAACTTGGATGGGCATGAGGTAAAATAGATAATGTCTAAGAATTGGAAATCCAAGAACTGATTTCCCATTCCAATTGAGATTGTAATATTCGCTTACGCGCAAGGAGTCTTTGTTAATATGAACCTACCTTCATTTCCCCCAGCAATGTATTATCAGTCGACGCGTATATTATTATTTCCTCACAAATTCTCAGTATCTAAAGACATTTTCTGAATTTCAATAACCCGCAAATGTTTAATAAGCGTTAAAAATCAATCGAATTCACTAGGTTTCAAAGAAGAACTAAATGTATGTTCAGTGTGATGTTAGCAAGTACATGCAGATTGATCTTCACTTCCACATATCATCGAAGCTAACCCGCTGAATTGAAATGTCGGATATACATATAGACCATCGCGGAAGGAATCTGCGTGGGATGTGAATCATTGTCGTTTTTCTCTTTTTGCGGATATTTTTGACCAGACATTACAAAATACATCAATCAAAGACCTCTGTTCAGTCACTGTAGTGTCCACTAAGGCGGTAATCTCTTTTTGAAATTACGATAATTTATGTTGGCTTGATACGAAAGAGCCTTTACTGTTTTGGCACTGTCCTAACCAGATATCAAAAGAAAACCGATATAGCTCTGTGCATTACCATGAAAAGATTAAAAACTTTTCATTACTAATCCATGATACATTAAACGAATCCAAGAGATTCTTGGGCGAAAATAATAATTAAAGGCTATTTATTTAATAGCAAAACGCAAATATATAATATTGACGCATATATGTCATTCGATAGGTAAGTTAAGTCATTTTGAGGGTTGTCATTTATACTAACATATGAAAATATAATTTCGTGAAAACCTTGATATAATAGTAAATAATTAGCAAAATTAGAACCCAGTTTTTGCGACATGAAGAATGCGATAATAATAAGATGAAGAAGCAGCCGAGGAACACAAAAAAAGGTGAAGGCGAAGACCAATATGGAAAAGAGAAGAAGACGACAACGATATGAGGAAAATGAAGAAGACGAGAAAAATGAGTTGAAGGAGAATCCGGAAAAGAAGAGGAAGAATCTGAAGACACGGAAGAAAAAGAATATGAATTCTAAGAATCTAACGACGAGAAAGATGACAGAAAATATGTAGAATCTGGGGACGCAAATGAAAAATAATCTGAAGTATCCATTGAAGTTGAGCGTGTGAGCAACACACGGCTGAATCGACGGTCAGAATTTAAAAAAAAACAAAACGTGGGTTAGATAAACTATTTCAGAAGAAAGAAGATGAAGAAATAAAACTTAACTTATTCTTTTTCATCAGTTTATGCAAGATAATTATCTCGTAGTAAAAAATGGATAATAATATTTTGTTATGACATCATCAAAATTTAAAATAAGTTGTAAGTTTTGGCAACATAAATCCAGATCATACCTTGACATGATCGTTAATTTTTCTTGCCTTTGAAGAAGACATACTGAGTTATCTAAAACATGAAAGAAAGTACGTTTTATTCTATTTTTAATTCACAGTTGAAATACTTTCATGTTATCGATATTAAAATTGGTTTAAAAATTCGGATGAATTTTTGACATTCTGTTTTAACTTTCAATATAAATAAATTAAGCAAAAATATTATCTCCATGAGCATCTTAAAAATTAGATTTGAAAAGATAGAACCGAGGGTGATATTTCTGCTATTAACGGAACATCTTCAACAATTAAACGATGGCCTCCATGCAACACAAGGCAAAAATATGTTTGCATAAACAATACAATAAAATCGAATATCAAATGTAATCGTTTTAGGTAAAAACGAGATATATTTTGCCTCTGAAAGAAGCATGTGTGTGTCTCAAATATTACTTGGAGTGATAGTTCCAATAATCTGGTGATAAATAAAACCACTTAGCGCAAATATGTACTCAGTGTAAAGCAAATACATTTACCATATTCGTAAATCCTACAAGTCAAGGATTTTGTTATACAGACTCTAAATTCTCTTCCACATTTGCCTGTACTGTGTATTCAACTGGTTATCCATATAAAATCCTTGACTGTCGATAGGGTTTTAAATATACACGGAGCATTACCTACAGAGGTATTATGCGTCTACCAGAGGTCACTTCTGAAATCAATTCTTACAGATGCGATAATTATGTAAAAATGAAACTCATATTGATATTAAATAATGCGACAAGGTTAAATTCTATACCAAGTTGTTGGAAAATATTTTTTAAAATAATATTTTCAGAATAGATTTGAAAAATTATGGGAATATTTTTATTATGAAAGATGAGCGTGTTAATTCTATGTAATGTCAGTTCATTTGAAAACAAACAGAAAAGCAATGCAGAATTATACTTGAAATGCATTTAACGCCAGTTTTGCAGGAAAGAGTCGGTATCAGGTGCCGTCAGTTGTAAACCTAGATGCTAAACTTAAGACTGGTTCCGCTTGATAAGTAGCGTTAGATAGAAAGAAAAATTATTAAACCAGACGGAAACTTAAGTCGTTTCTCACGCATATCTACCTGATAGCTTCTTGATGTTGAATATCATACTAGTTTAGAGTAACTGGCAAAGCGTTTTAGTTTTAATTAAATTAGTAAGTAAACAATGAATAATATGTAATTATAATTAACCTCTTGATACGATTATTAAGTTCACAAAATAATTAGCAAATGATCAGCTGTTTTAATTTTGTATTTGTCACCCAAATCGCGTTGAAACCCCACCTCCCGTATGATTACCGAAGTTAAGCAACATTGAACCTAGTCAGTACCTAGATTACTAACCACTTGAGACTGCCTGGTGATGTAGACTTGGAGAGTCAAGTTCCAATTCTTGCTGAATGTGCTAGTTTTTACTTACACGCTAATACCTTTAAGAAAGATATGAACCAGCATCTTTTCTCTAACTATAAACTAATTAATAAGGCTCCCAATCCTTACACCATTGTTATCTCAGAAACCAGAAAATTATATTACAATCTATATAAACTTTATGGCTTTAAATAACATGCAGATGGTTAATATACCGTAGAAAACGAATAATTCAATCAAACAATTGTTTATATGTTTATATTGTTTATATGTCTTATTAGCTTAAAAGGCACCTTCACAATGATGTCCAATGTTGGAAACAATTTCAGCGAGGTCAACATATTCCACTTTTCATTTTACACAAAATAAACGATGAAATATTCCAATCTATGTCGTCTATTTTTATCAATAACTGTCTACAAACAATTCTAATAAGACTGAATGCATGGCTGTTAGTAAAAGACAATTGTATGTTAGAGATAACAAAATTAAATATATCCAACAATTCAAATATTTAACAAGCGTGTTAATAGAGAATGGTTCAGTGCGTAAGCGAAATTCAAATGCATAATGAGATAGATAAAAGTATTAACAAAAGGGAAATATTTTTTAAAACTCAGTACTGAACTGTGATATTAGTATCTACCGACCTATATATAAGTGAATGATGGAAAATCTTCTAGCATTTGTAGAAAATGTTTGAAGCAAAAGAGATGATGTTCTATAGAAAGATGGTCAGAATACCATGAACCGAAAATGTAAGCAACAAGGAAGACAATGACAACAAAAAGGACACTTACTATTGAAACAGAGAGAGAGAGAGAGAGAGAGAGAGAGAGAAAGAGAGAGATGATATTTCTGGGGAACATAATATAAAAGTATAACTTAGAATATTTAATTGAAGGTAAGAGAATATTTAATTGAAGGTAAGAGAATATTTAATTGAAGGTAAGAGAATATTTAATTGAAGGTAAGAGGAAATCAACGCAGAGTCAACTTGGTGAATGTGAGTGAATAGATGGCTGAGCAAAGTTTTTCAAATCTCTATTCTGCCAACCGTTTACACAAGCTTGTTAGCTTATTCGCTGCTATACTCTGTCTTTCTTACCTTCATTATGACTTCTTCTTCTTCTATGTGCCCTGTCCCTTCAAGGACGTAGGCGATCATGGTTCTCCACGTCTACCTATCCCTTGTGACTCTTAGTATGTTTTCTCCTGTTACACCTCACAACCTCCGTTCCGTCATCCACTTGATCAGGCCCTGCAAATATATTATCCGCTGCCGTCCTCTGTCTTTCTTTCCTTCTATCTGGCCAGTCAGTATCAACTTTCTCCAGGCTTTCCTTCCACATTGCGTGTCCCAGGAACTTCAGTTGTCTCTTCCTGATGCTCAGTATTAATTTCCTTTTTGTTGCTATTCTTTCCATACCTCATCGTTGCTTGCATGCTCAGTCCACGATATCCGCAGAATCCTTCTGTAGAACCACATTTCCACTGCTTCAAGTTTTGTCCCCATTTTCGATGATATTGTCCAGCATTTACTGCCGTGTTGAAGAACTGACATCACATAGCAATCCAGCACTCTTTTCTTTGTTTCTATTGAAACTTTCCTGTGTGTTAGTACTCTACTCAGCTTCTGGAACGCATCCTTTGCCATGCCAATTTGCCTTCGGATCTCTGTGTCGCACTTTCCATCTCCTGTTAGAACACTTCCTGTGTATTTAAATTTTTGGACTTACTTGATTCTGGTATCCCTCACCTGTATTTGGCATTTTATGACTTAGAAATGTCAAATTCTCCAAGTAAGCATTCCTTATTAGTTGACATAGAAATGTCAACACACTTTTTTTCGAAATCAGTTACCCAAATTTCAGCGTGCACCTCGATCAAAAGTGTGAATAAGTGTTTATGTTGCCGTCATGATTTACATTTTTAACATATTTCCAACTCAGCCACGGAAGGTCATACTTATTTTAATTATATAATACAATATGATATTATACGTTTATCCCTCATGAATTGTGATTATTTTTAAGCTCTTCCCTCCCAGTTCAGGTCTGGTTTGATGTCGTCGATGTTTATGTAACCTCTCTTTTTTACAGGTGGGGTTATTGTCTTACGCAAAGCTCTTTATTCTCTGAAGTGGTTCTTAATTCATATTTTTTCTTCTCCAAACCATTTGTCACCGAAGTCAGTATAATCTCCTGCTATTTACCCATAGCTGGAGGTAGAAGAACTGGATTCATATATTTTCCAAAAGGATTAGCATGTTAGTGGGCGTAATGTCTGGACTAGAATTCGAATATGGCCCCTATTATTTACTCCACAGTGTAATAATGAACTTTCTATAAGCGAAGGCGTTCACACGACATTTTGATAGAGAAACGCACTATTTTGCTAATTAGTAGGTAACAGAAGGCTACTCATAGATCTATGTTTTCCGTATTCATCTTACCATTTTAGGGATATTCTTCTTAATTAAAACAAAGCAAATAATAATTTTCAATGATCTTTGACACTTCATGATCTGGTATATACATCACTTGGCGTTTTAATAATCTTCCTTTACACATTTTTCTTTACGTTTTGGATCCAGTTTATTTCTTCTCAATTGAAACCCTGACACCACATCGGGGATCTCTTTTTAAGGCTTTCAAGCATGTTCTTGCATCGTACTTCTTCTTCGTCTATGTGACATGTTCTTTCAGGACGTAGGCGGTCATGGCATTCCACGTTTTCCTATACCTGGTAGCACTTAGCACGCTTTCTCTTGTTACCCCCCCAACCCCATTTTGGCATCTTCAACCTTCAAATATGCTATCCTCTAATTTCCCCGGTCTCTCTTTCACTCTATCTGATTCCCAACCCTTCCTTCTTCATCATATATCCTAGGAACTTCAGCTGTCCTGACGCTCAGTATTAACTTCCTTTTCATATCCATCCTTTCGAAAATCTGATCATTGCTCGTATGCTCGATCCATGATATCCGTAGCATCTTTCTGTAGAAATATATTTCAGTTGCTTCAAGTTTTTCCTTTATCTTTGATAATGTTTTCTAGCATTCACTGCCATATTGAAGAACAGATATCATATAGCAATTCAGTAGTCTCTTTTTTGTTTTTAGTGAAACTTTCCTGTCTTTTAATACTCTGCTCAGCTTCTGGAATGCGTCTTTGGTCATGCCAATTTGCCTTCGAATCTCAGTGGTACACATTCCGTCTTCTGTTACAACATTGCCCAAGTACTTAAACTGTTTGACTTGCTTGATTTTAGCATCCCTAAACTATAAGTGGAATTTTGGGCTCCTCTGTTTGCTGATGCCGTTGTATTCCTTGTAGCTTGTTTGTAGTTTTTCTTTCGACTTTCTTAATCGCCCTTTTTAAAAGGTTTTGTATCTTTCCTTTCCCGTTATCAGCACTGTAACATCTGCGTATCTTATGTTGTTCAGATTGTGACAGTAAATACTGTCATAGTGTCTCACTGTATAAGTTGAATAGTTTCGGTGAAAAAACACATACCTTATCTTACGCCCCTTTCTATCTTGGTATATATGCTGAATTCGGTTCTTCTCCGTATGCAAGCGGTTTGCTGACAGTAGATGTTCTTGATTACTCTGATGTCTTTGCCAAATGTGTCGAGGCTACTGAGCATTTCTATCAGTTCCTTGTAGCGTACTTTGTCGAACGCCTTGACACGGTGTACAAAACACAGGTAAACTTCCTTTTTATTTGTATCGCACTTTCTGATAGCATCCTAATGCATAAATATTGCATTCCTTGTTCAAGTGTTCTTGACACGACCGCAGTTCGCGTCCTATTTCCGGTCTGATTCTGCATCCCGCTCTATTCGTTAGAATTAAGACAATGACTGTCGTTATGTGGCTCATCAAACTGATTGTTTGGTGGAATTCTCATATGATTGCGCCTTGCTTATTAGACAGAGCTATGAAGCTTGATTTGCTCAGGTGCTATGGCATTACACCACCGTTGTACATTTCAGTTCTTTGGATGCAAACACAGATGAAGCAATAATTTTCAAGAAAACCGAATTCTATTTTTGTCGGTACTGTTCGGGGCAGATTTTCTCCTTTTAATGATTTCTCTTTACAATAAAATATCTAAAATCATTTTCTCTTTAGATTTATATTAGCCGGCGAATTTATTAATATTTTCCTTGTTAAATGCCTACTAAATGATAAGTTTTACATACTGAGCTTTAACATGATAGGCTACAAGATCCAATCAAAGTAAATCTTAATCTACACCCTTGTGCAAACTAATTGAGAAAAAACAAATAATATCTTCATAGGATCTTTCACACTTTCCCTGATCGTCTCTTGGCGTTGTTGTCTCTCTTCCGACCGCATTTTTCTTTACGTTGTGGATTGCTGAATCCAATTTTTTTCTTTGACTTGATGACACGACTTACAGTTGAAATGGTGACAGCAACAATATCCACGATATCTCAGTAAGGCTTGCCAGTTTGTTTGTGCAGCGTTCCAATGACCGTAGGACAACTAATCGACAGTCAAAACAGTAGTGCCTTGGCGTGGTAAAAAATATTACGCAATCTCGGAAGACACAATATTTTTCAAGGCCAAATAAATTACATCATACACTCGAAAATTGATTCATATTTCGGCACATCACTACAAATGACCTAATCTGAGAGGAAAATAGATATCGATTGCACCCTGTGACTCCAGTGGGTCTAAAGCTGTCCGTATGAAGAAAGAAAAAAATCAAGCTGTTGTTTCAATCAATTTGCATATGTTATATAATAAACAAATATATTTGTCTTAAAATCGGCATGAGCGTGCACATGAGGAAAGAATTCCAGACAATCAATTTAGTTACACAGCTAACCTGTTAACTTCTGCGAAAAAGCTAGACGCCAGCGGGAACTGATTTACTAACCTGTTTTGAAATCGACTTTCGGTAACAAAACAAATAAATAAAACATATGTAATAGGAATTTGAAACTTCATTTAAGTGTTCCTGTTTACGCTTAAAGAAATTTAGAGATTTATTTTTGTGTTAATGTAAATTGCAGTATATAAATCTTGTACCTATGTACAATTTTCGTTTTTTGGTTATTTTACAAGTATCAAGTAAATTTTCAGTTGTCAATACATGGTCATCATCGGTGGAAGAAATTGAAAATGGATAGTTTCAGTATCATATTGAGTCAGATTCTAAACGAAGTGGAATGCGTTCATTCTGCCTTTGAGACAAACATTTTTTAAGTAACTGTTTTCTCTGAGACTGAACGAATTTAAGCGTTCTCCTAGATAATCCACTAGGACCCTCCATTTTACTGTTGAATAATAAATACAGCCACCACTTCTTGTAGAATTGGTAAATATCAACAAACAATTCTCAACTGTGGTTGAAAAAAAACATCCGAACGCCTAATTGGTAGGTATATAACAGCCTCTGAGATTTCCATTCTGCTATCCAGGCAAGTCTATTCTGTAGGCTCTGATTGGCTGATGATTTTGGTGTGGATGTTGTGCTCAATAAATATCAGAACAATATTTGGAGAGAGAGAGGGACATGTATTAAGTTTAATTTTTGTCTGTTTGTAAACATCCTTGCGAAAGTGAGTCTCACATTCTTAGTTGTTCACTTTTACTTCAAATGTTTATTTTCTTGCTCTATAGAAATCACCTCCGTTTATTGGTTTTCCTTATAACTACAATCTTCAAAAGGTCAAATACAACGCCAATAATGCGTTTTATTGATATCCTACTAATTAACTCAAATCTTGGGGAGGAGATATGGAATCTTAACTTTTCAAGGGTATTTTCACGTAAGCGAATATAAGGAAACCGTTAGGTATTTGAACTCTTCTCTTTATTTCAATTCCAAGGCATTATACATTACATCAACTGCGCATCCAGGCTTACATCACCTGTTATTCCTAAGCTATCACCTATCTGCGTCGTAATCAGCTTCGTCATTGCTTAATTTCAGTGATCGTACGAGAACAGGTGTTTTTGCGAAGAGAATGCTGAAAAAATGTAGATTATAAGAGCAAAACAAGACGTCGAAGATGATGTAGACAAAGGAATGTCAGTCGGCATCGTTTTCGCAACCGTCGATATGGATCGATAGTTTCTCTCTGGTAGAGGTGGCGTGGATAGCTCTGAAGGGCTAACCTTCTCTTGCAATGTAGTAAAAGAAAGTTTCATTAAGTCATTCTCATCAATTTGATTTTGATGTACAAATCTGCACGACATACTGTGCTTCGTTCACGGTCGAATGTAGAGTGTAGTGACGATAGCATTAGCTGGTACAGATTATCATTCACAGTGATTCATACATTGCTCCACAACCGAGGCATATGAAAGAACCTGGTGATCTTATGCAGTGACCCTAAAACGCATTAAGACATGGATTTAATAGATTGATAATTTTATACTGTTGATCAACACTACGAAAGTTATTTTGATACCAGAAAATATTCTTAGATAGAAATAACTATTTACATATTAAGAGTTTAGTAAAAAGAGTCGTACAAATGAACCCATAGCTGGTGGAGAAGTGGTGATTTCATCCCTTCCCCAAGGGTATTTGCGCATATGTGAATAAAATGAACCTGACAGGAATTGTAAGTTTGTATACCGATTAACAATTCTGAGCCATTATTTACTATACCACCTGCGCATTTATGCTTATATCACCTGGTAATCCGAGAAAGCCATCCATGTAGGCTATAACCAGACGCTGCTTAAATTTGTTGATTGTACAGTAACCGCTAACTTGACGTGATATGCCCGTAAACCTCGTATCCTAGCGGGACTCTCGTATGACGTGACCAACTGTATCTCGGTTACAGTTATTTAAAGCAACATAATTGTACAAAATTAAGACAGGAGGTTTGGGATAACTTTACAATCACAGGAGATACTGAAGGTAAGTTCATGGGATTGTTTAATATGATAGTAATTGTGTTTTAAACCGATGCTAACAACCAGGCTTACAGAACTACTAAATATTCGATATAATCGGCATTCAGTAGCGTTGACATACAGTGGTGCAAGTGTTAGGTGATTAAACAGGAAATGTAATGAGATTCTTTCTTGCTAATTACCTAAATATTTTGGCCTTGTGTCAATCTTACCAAGGCTTATTAAACTGGCTACCAAGCTAGATAGCCATTTCTGTTTCTCCTACAATTGAATGTAATTTTAGATTCATAGCTGCAGAGGAAAAACATATGATTTTTTTTTACCTTCAAGCAAATGAAACATTTAAATATTATAAACACGTGACGAGCCACTCGCTTTAGACCATTATTTCGTATACGTGATCATTTTAGTAAACATAAATTATAACACGTTTCCGCATGGAACCCAAATGCACAGCGCGTTTATACGTTGCTTTCACATTGCTTTATATAATAATGTTAAATGAAGACAAAATCCTTCAAAATGCCAAAGGGGAACTTTTATTATAATTGTACCATAGGTGAGACCCTTTGATTCGGAAGTAATTTTCCGCTCAGAATTTAAAGAACAGTTTTCAAATGTGTTTTGCGCAGTCATGATTTTGTAAATTTTTTTTTTTGCATTAAAGTCTTTTGTGAAGTTATATTTTTCATTTTATCATCGAAATTATGTCCTGTTTGGAAATCCGGCAATAACTTTTGAGAAGAAAACAAAAAAACAAAACAAAAAAACTCATAAACTTTTAATTTTCAAAGATGCACGTAGGAATGTTATATGCAAAAAGATCATTCATGAAATATATGGAAGGAAAGAGTAGTTGCACATGCACAAACACACACACAAACATATATATGATTTTTATTTATGGATTCTGAAGTCTATATTACGTGAACACAGATATGTTAAGATATACCTACACAAATACAGACAAGTGAACATTCAATTGGAAAACTTAATGTAGGAAATCAAGGATTTGGTTTATTCTGTGAGGAAAGTATTTAATACAGGTATGCTAGAAAGTTTGTTAATCCCAAATATATAATTTTCTTTTATCGATAATGACACTAGGATGCAATGTTTTACCCGGAGGGAAAGAGACTACGACGGATATAATAAGGAAAAAGGACAACAAAAAAGAGTTTCATGCTTAACTGCAATTATTCAGGCCATATAACAGAGCTCCAGCAGAAAAGAGAGATTCAACGATCGATTTTGACCTTTTTTTTTTATATAATCCCGCAGGGTTTTTTTTTTTAATCATATCACCCCGAGTAAGGCGGTAATGCCACTGATGTGCAGAGAGCTACGTAGGAGTGAAAAGATTTGGAAAAGAGAAAACCGGAAACCACATCCTAAACAGGGAACAAGGGATGAGCCTCTACACCTGTACAATAGACGTGGGTAGAGTGTGAACCGGGCGATAGTTTAGTCTATCTACTCCAATTGAAAAAAAAAAAAGAAAAAGTAAAAAGAAAAAATAAGAAAAGTGAAAAGATTGGAAAAGAGAAAGCCGGAAACCACATCCTAAACAGGAAACAAGGAATTAGCATCTACACCTGTAAAATAGTCGTGGGTGGAGTGTCAACCGGGCGAGAGGAGAGTGATAAGAAAGAAACATAATTAACAGGTGGGGAATGGATAAGAGAAAGATGAGAACACTGGTTTGAAGAGAGCTCCATGAGAATAGAGTGGAAAGAGAGAATAACATATAAAAGAGTTATCAAGGAAAGGATGCCAGCCAAAAAGATAAAAGATATCAATTATTGGTGATCGCAGCAGTCAGAGTAGCACGTATACGGAAAGAAATTCTACAGGCAGGAAATACAAGACAAGAAGCTGCGGTTACATTTCATTGGTTTCACTGTAAAAGGGTGGGACCTAGTTGCTTTTCTAGTAGCTCGTGTAAATTCATGCAGAGATGGCACCAGGGAGCTAAGCTCCTCTGAGTAGAAGGCTTGAAAGTATTTGTAGAAGAGACAGAGGGATGCCACATTACGTCGGTGAGAAAGTGACAGGAGTTAAGCTACTAGCTCGGAATCGATTATATTGCAGATTCTCTGTTGCATTTTGTAAAATCAAAAACCCCGAGATGTAAAGGGGACCTCTCGATCTGATGTGACAGCAGCCAATATCCTAGCATCATTTAGGATCCTTTGCATTCATTACGAGTGGAGACAAAAAGACGCCTGATATGGTCAGACGCATGGCTCTGAAAAAGCCGGAAGAAGTGATTCCCGTGGGCCGAGCAAGAATATAAGGACCAGGGGAACGGTTGGAGTTTAAGACAAAACTTCCTGGCTTTTATGAAAGCATCGATACCAGCTTTAACTCAAGAGGAGACTTCGCATGCACAATGTTCAACGGGAAGAATAAACATTTTGTTGCAAGAGACGTCACACGGAAAGCCTCATGGTTGGAGATTTCTGGGAGGAGGGGTAAGGAAAAGAGATATCAACTGAAACCACAGCATAATCAGAGTGGGCAAGAAGCAAAGCTGCATGACATGGCAAGAATCAGGGATAGAAGTTAGCAGATTGTCAGATCCATTAGGATTATTAGAGAAATGCGTGCGAAAATCCACCACATGCGTAAGGGAATGGGTGATTGAAAGATTCATGGTATGGACATCAGCAATTTCGGAGAGAGAGTTTCCACAAATTCCAGACAATTTGTGAGGTTGGCATTAAAGTCGACTAAAACAAGTATATATTCTGATGGCAGCGGATAAGTTTGATATCCAAAATGTTAGACCTCAGTATTTGCTTCTGCAATTACGTAAGATCTATCCCTGATACGGAGCACTTTTACCTATTAATATACTATACCTTTCAACTAAATTTTCACACACACACTCGCGTGCGCGCACACACACACACACACACATATATATATATATATATATTCTTTAAATATTTTACATTTCTCTTTGTGTGCGTTATTATAAAAACAATTTGATATAATTTTATATCAATTTTAAGGAAGTGATTTAATCTATAACGGTTCTCAGTTTGAATGTGTAAATAAGATTTTTGAGTACATCATACAAGAAAAAATCTGTTGATATTAGATCTGATGATAATGATAGCGACTCAATTGATAGTAAGTATTAATCCAAATTAGACGGATTAAAAAGAAACTACTAGTTCTGCCTGTCTATTTATGTATTCTATTTTCGCAAATTACGAATAGATTTGGTGTATTGATAAACTTGCCTGTTGCACTTACACGACAATCGTTTTTGAAAATATCAGAGACAGTCGAAAATACATGAATAAGACCTAAACATAAACACTGTGCGTGTAATCCACAAATTGTTATCTCATGCATCACTCTTTTAAAATAATTGAAAATGCAAAAACTATTACACATAAAAACTTGTCAAGAGATTTTATTAATAAAACTTGTTCGGGATAATTTTTTTGTCAAAATATATCTTATTTAGTCCCTCTCACTTTCTCTCTCTCTCTCTCTCAAGCCCACACACACCACACATGCATGTGTGTCTGTTTGCGTGCGTGTATTTAGGCTTTAATAAAATAAATTATTGAATAATATAGACATATTTCTGTTTCTCTGTGGATCAGAACTCGACACTGTTTATTAATAGATAGATGTTCTTCTTGATCGGCTACATTTTATGTATAGAGACATCAGTTTGCGTTTTATTTGTTTTTAAACTAAGGGAAAAAATGTATTCATGTTTCTCTTTACACACAATACACACGCATTCACACTCTTCTATATATATACCCTGATGTAGAAACAAACCGATCCGGCAGTCAGAAACGAAAAAGAAAATTTAGTTGGAAGAGAAAAACAACTGGAAGCGACAATGTAGATGTGATCAGCGAAAGTGTAAAAGATCTTAATAAAACACCATATGTAATATTTCAATCAATTTGCACAAGATTATATATATATATATATATATATATATATATATATATATATATATAGAGAGAGAGAGAGAGAGAGAGATAACGATAAATCGATAATACTGTAATTGTTATTTTAATGGGTACACGTCTTTCAGTTTTTGTCCCTATTTTTATTTTAGTTTATTATTAAACATTGTTAACAATAGACTAATAATAAATTAAACAGAGAAATTATTAACAAAAATTAACTACAACTTCCCTGTTTAATAATAAAATAAAATAAAGTTGAACAACTTGCAGGAAAGTTATAACTCACAGTAAAATATATAAATTCCTGTAACATTTATACATTCTAAATATACTCATAAAATCAGTAACGGCAAGATATACAAACAACGAGTATTATTTATTATGTAGTTTGTTTGCAGAGTTGGAGAGACGGGAGACAGTAATGCTTGGCAAAATCATGAATTTGGCTTCGAAAGTATATCAAATATAGATCGGAGTCAGACAGAAAGATAAGACAAAGATAAGACAACGAATAAGTAATAAGTAATATCGATATAGTATTTCTTGTATAATTATGTGCAATGAGTTTTCATTATAATTTACTTGGAAAAATATAAGAAGAGTAAAGAGTTTTCGTATCTCAATTTTCTTTTCAGTGCTAAAAGATAAATAATACTAGTCAGTCAGTCAATTGCCATACGTGATACACGCCTGGGCTATCATGTCTCGAAAGAGACATGACTGACTGGGCAGAATATTATCCCGCAGTAGGTTGCCATTGCTTTCTGCGGTAGACTGGTTTGCCGACCAAGGCTATAGAATCCAATCTGTCCTATTATCTAACCCATAACCCAAAGTAAGAGACGGATTAATACCTTTCCCAAGGGTATTTGCGCGTAAGTGAATGCAATGAATTCAGTTGGAATTCGAACTCGGCTCCCTGATTTCTCGTTCCGAGTCGATATCCAATGCACCACAACGCACATCCACTACTATAATACTAGTATGTCGAGTAAAAAATGTAAAAGGCATGGTATTTACTTTTTAACGACACTGGGAGAACAGCTTGTGTGTGTTCAAAAAAGTGAAGTCGGTTCACGTTGGTTAAAATGAGTTGATTAAAGATAATTACAATTGTTAGAATTATTTTATTATTATCATTATTTTTAAATTATTTGCATTATTCAGACTATTGTCCTTCATCTTTGTTGCCATTTGTACAACGTTTCACCCATTGTACATTCCGGACATCTGCAGGTGCTCGGAATTCACACCGAACCCTTTATTACAATCACTGATGTATATCATTCTCATTACTTGCGAAGCCTCTATTAGAAATTATGAGTTATCTCCCTCTAACTTTTCAAGTTACTTGTTCACCACTGTTGTAGCCTGGTATTAAACTCACAGCTCTAAGAATCAAGTCAGGAACTAACCAACATCTATCTATTTAAGGACACATAACCCAGTGGCTATAGACGTTGGTTAGTTGGTTTGACTTGACACATAGATGAGTTCAATATCAGGCTAGAGCAGCGAGCAAGTAACTTGTAGGGTTAGAGTGAGATAACTCATGACTTCCAACTGGGGCTTCGCAAGGAATGAGAATGATATACCCTATTGATTTTAATAAAGGGTTCAGTTCTAAATTCCTAGCACCTGAAGAAACCGGAGCGTACACTGGTCGAAACATTGTACAAATGTCATAATGATGCTGAGAATAGTCCAAATAATGTAAATAGTGTATATCTGTTTTATAATAAGTATTCTTTTCTTGTTAAGTTGAAATTCATCTAGAAAGTATTGTTGTTAACTATTTTCGATCTCCTTCCAATTTGTTATCAGGTGTGAATTGTGAAGAAAGAGTTATGTAAATTCCTACTCTTTGAGAATAAACAAATCCTTCAAATTCTCGAGGACATCTGTACCAAAAAATAAACAACCAACACCGAACGACATTCATTATGAATACAGTAGCAATGTTTGAAAATGTTTTTGAGTTCACTAACATTCAACACCATTTGGAAATTTACCATTTTGCAGTTTTATCATCTTTGGTTACATCGCCCTTAGACTGGGAACGCTTGTTTACAAAACATTGTAACTACAACGGTTAATATTTAAATAATTATAGCAGAGCGCGTTTGCAAAATCACTATCACAACGATTTGTTTTAATCTCTCTCTTTGTCTCTTTATTTGTCGTTATTTTATAATGACCTTCATTGTCTGTTCATCGTCATTATAATTATTATTGTAATTTTTACTGTAAAGCTTGGGTCGGCATATTTTGTAAATTCAAATAGGGAAACGCAGTTTTGAAGTCTCTAATTTTCTGTTCATTTGTCATTCATTTGTTAATGTCCACTTAGTCTTTTCATCATTATTATTACCATTTGCCTCATTGTTGAGGTTATGTGGGAATGCATATTCCGTGATACCAGATAGAGTAACGTCGTCATTCATTCGTTTTAATATCCTGCATTGTCTGTTTTTATGCAGCCCGTGTATGTGTATGTGTGTGTGTTCTGTTTTGTGTTGTTTTTTAATTTCTCTTTCAAAGTTTATTCCTTGATGTTGTTTTTATTTGCTTAAAAATATTCACGTTCTTTTTACCCGTTTGGGAAATTATGTATAATTCATACCATTGATTCTCTCGCAACAACACAATATTAAAATTTCAAATCGGCAAAGATTACCAAACGAAACAAATCATAACGTTTATATATTTTAGTTTAAAAGTATTTTTTAAAATTTCAAAATCAGTTTTATATAAAAGAAAAACAACGACTTCAGAACTAAATATTTGAAAAATGCAATCAACACAAAGGACGAAAACTATTCCAATATAAATAAATATAGAAAAAACGCTATGCGCAAACAATGTGCTAAGATTTCGAATAAACAAAAATTGAATATAATTATAGATAGAAATCTATAGGAAAATCTAAAAAAATGGATAGAGAAAGGGGAAAGAAAAGAGAAAACAATTAGTCAGAAGTCAAGCTAATGCTAGGAAAGAAAAGAATAAAGGAGATGTAAAATAAAAGTTACTTCCAAAGTTAAGTAGGAAAAAAACTAAGAAAAATATTCAAAATTATGAAAATGCCTTTTTTCGCCATCTTCTCTTTTTTTCTCAAGACTGAATGAAAAAACTTTTATCTTTATTCCTTTGAAGGACCATAACAACTACGAAATTATATTGATTCTTTTTTTTTTTTTTTTTTTTTTTTTTGGCAATCCATAATTAAGGTATGATACCATACCAGATAAATGTATATATTGTAAAAAGAAGGATACTGCAAATAAACTGAACGGGGCATTTGAGTAACGAAGACAGTTTCAAAGAAATTGAGAAGGATAATACTCTTTTGCAGAGAATGAGAATAGAAATGTAACAAGGAAATAATGTTGAGAAAATTTTGCTATTCACAGAAAATTTATTTCAAAAGGGGACAGAGAAGCAACGAGAAACAAATTTACGTCCTTGTTTAAATAGGATAATGTAACATGAAAAGAAAGGTGTCAAATATTACTTTGAAGTACAAGATTAGTGCATGCGCATTGTGGGGTAGTAGATATCAGCTCTGAAAGAGAAATTGAAGAGCCGATTTCGAATTCCAGTTGAATTTGTTGCATTCACATACACCCAATTACTCTTGGGAAATGTATAGGTCTGTCGATTATCTCTCCAGTTATAGTTTAAATATCACCACAGATTGGGTTTATAGGCTTGGCTGGCAACCAGTCTACCGCAGGAAGTAATGACAATTTACAGCGGGAAAATCTTCTGTCCAGTCAGTCATGTCACTTTTGAGACACGCTAACCAAAGCGTGTATCATGTGTGGCATCTAATTGACTGACTATTAGAGATATGAATTTGTAACGCGCCACATCTTGAACGATCACAGCACAGACGGACAAAAATAAAGCGGCATTGTAAGACACCACGTAGAGATAAAGATTACCAGTCTGTGTTTCACACTCTTAGGTTAAATTACGTCAAACTAATTACCAAATATATGTACAGTAAATTCGTCAACCAATGGTGAGCAAGCAAACTGAACGTAACATAATCTTGTATAACCACTTCCATTCTAACAACAAATCTACCATTCATCCGTGCATTAAATACTTCTGATATATCTGTTCTCGTGATCTTGGGGGTCTTGACAAAATGCAAAAACAATCTGCAATGTAATCTATCTCAATTTAGCAACTTTATCACCGACTGAGTGTAGCTTCCCTCTGTCCTTTCTACAAATATTTTCACGGCTTCTGCTCTGAGGAAATTCTTTCCCTGTTGTCCCAACCACATGAATCTGCTCGTACTACGAGATTGGCATCTAAATCCCACAATTTTACCGTAAAAATTGCTAAGAAGAACCATCACTCACTTCTACTCCATTATTTTATATTCCCTCACTTCACTTCCTGCGTGTTGAATTCTTTTCAGTATACTTTTCCCCTGATACCTACAATCTCCAAGATTTTAAATGCAATGTCAATTGTCATCTTCTACCTTCCTATATCCAATATACCTCTTATCAACTATAGGCATACCGCATACCTTTTTTTTTTCTCGATTGCTTTTTACCCAGGAATGAAACCGAACCGAGTTGTATATTGTTTACTGTCACGCTGAGGTGAGATAAATTGTGCGGAAACAGTTAATAATCTTCTTAAATATTTTGCCCTCATTTTTGATGGCATGGATACCATCGTTGAAGTATAATACGAAGTTTTCTCATATGAGTGTCGTAAAAAAATGATATGTTGCTCGGGTGTAATGAAAGCTTTAAAACTAATCCGTGGTCCTGGAGCTCAGACTCTTTGGACGTTGGCACGAAAGACTAAAAAGCAATAGTTGTTTCCAGTTAAAGCGAAACCGTAGACCGAAAGAGAAATGAATAGATGCAAGTCCAATTTATATCGATATCAAATTTTCTGCACCATTATAAGAACTACAACCTTGAAACTTCTGCATATGTCTTTGTCTATGAGTCTATCAAATTTGATTAAAATCGGTCCACTCCTTCTATAACCCTCGATTTTTCGATTATCGATTTTCGATATTTATCGGGGATACCTCGACACAAAACCTAGCTAAGAACACTCGCAGACGCTTATAGTACAACTGTGTAAATTTTCAAGAATATCGGTTCAGCCGTTTCGGAGTCTATAGGTAACGGATACACACACATACATACACACAGACAAATTTCCATTTATAAATAAGTATATATATATATATATATATTCTACACTACTTGACAACATAATTATTGATAAAAAGAAAGAACTGGGTAAAAAAAGAACACGCCGCAAGAGCTTTACTAACTGGTGGTAGCAAAAATAATGAACTGGGCCGGATTATTATTTGTTTTCTCACAAGTTATCCCCACTGAGCCTAACACGTGGGAATATATATGTATGTATAAATATTTCCCATTATTATAATAGAAAGGATTATACTGAGATTATATAATTTATAGTTTCTGGACAAGAGTGCATAATCTGGCCTAGACTTCTGATAGATTAAGAACAGTAGGTTTAAACTACTGGTCATGATGACTTGTCACTTCGTGCTTCTAAAACGGCTTCCAAACAATTTGGTTTAACT
Organism: Ascarosepion bandense; assembly: GCA_037127315.1. Classification (NCBI taxonomy): domain Eukaryota; kingdom Metazoa; phylum Mollusca; class Cephalopoda; order Sepiida; family Sepiidae; genus Ascarosepion; species Ascarosepion bandense. The sequence continues at coordinate 2,736,710 of JBBBDQ010001232.1, read as the reverse complement.
TCACTCAGAAATTTTGCGTCAAATCCTCGGTTCTTTATTTTTAGGCTTTTCCTTACAGTTCTGCAGGTGAGGATCGTCTTTTCAAGCCGATATTAGCAAAATGTTGAAGAATTAACTATGGTCAGTTTCATGTTTGGAACGTTAGCAGTCGAACCACGCATGTACGTTTTTGCATAAAATTCCACTAATTGTGATGTGTAAACTGTTAAACAGCATCCCTGAATATGTTTTCCATTAGATTTTTTTTTCCCCATCGAAACTCTTCCAAAGGATCAACAAAGATAAAAATCACTTAATAGCATATCAGCCGAAGTTGACGTATAGGGCAGAACTGGAGAATCTAGATCTAAAATATATTTCCTGTGTTAGCTTGCTATTTTCGACCTTGACTTTTATTGGAGGAGAACGATATATTTTATATTAGCGAAATCAGGGGATTCGGCCCCTAAATTTATGGCTACGTTACAGCTGCTGGACGTATAAATATACATTTTTAATTCATATATTTCGAGTGATTTTGAATTAATACAACGTCGACGAATCCAACAGTTATACAACATTAGACCTTTTTTCCATTCAGCTAATGTTCTGCAGGTCGACTGTAGATATGTATCTTTCTCAGTCTATAGCATTTTTCACTGAACATTGTTACAAGTAACCTCTTTCTTTTTACCTCTTATTGTATACTTCAGTAACATTTAGTTAAGGTCATGCATTTTTTTATTAAAACTGATTCTCGTAAACTGAAATGAGATATGACTGGAGCTATTATGAAGGCGCAAAACACCAAAATAAATAGTTTGAAAGCAAGTCTAGCAAAACTAGTTGCTTTTGAAAAGTTTTTCTTCTTAATTCCGGAGGAGGAACTGCACAAAATAATAAACAACAAAAACAGATATGGAGATAGAAAAGTAGGTTATATTGAACGTAATATACAAACTGGAACGCGGGTTACTCAATTCAAGAATACTATTAATAGAAATAAATATATACAAATCTTGAAGTGAAATCGTATGTCCGGGCAACTTATTCTAGGTGAGTGGAGCTCAGAGCTAGACTGGTCTCTGGATAACTTCGGTATCTGTCGGAACTCTTCGATAACTGTAACGGATTTCTACGATTACTCTCCACGTAAACCTGCAACTACAACTGAGATTCCAGATTCCTGTTCTCTTTATAGCAGGATTATATGTACACTCAGTCGCATCCATTATCATATACAAAAAGGGAGAGATCCCACAACAGTTTTCTTTTGGCCTTTTTCCAGACTAAACTCATTAAAGACAAAACGTGATGCGAAGAAAATAATTAAGGAAAAATAGATGAAACTAAAACTTGAAAGTTAATTAAAATGCAGAAAGGAAAAAGTGAAAGATAAATAACATTAAAGAAAAAGTTCTTTAAACAGCTGGAGGTCTTACCAAGTGAACAGTAAAAAGCACTGTAAAGTCAATAAAAAAAATAAATTATTTCTAAAATTTTAAAAAGAAATACTTTTAAAAAACAAGATATATGAGAAGTACGAGCCAAAAAATATTATAACCATGCAAATATAAGGCCTACTGATAATGATGCTATCTACTTATAGGGATTGAATCTTACGTATGTTCTTGGCAATGTTAACTAAAACGTGGTTTGGCAGAGAGAGTGTAGGTGGAAGGAGACGAATTGGGAAAGGACACCTGCAGTCGACAAGCGATTAGTTTGATCGTCTTCAGGGACCATACAATGAATTAATTATTTCACTCTTCATGATGTACTACATATATAACTAAACGAAGCTTAATCAACGTTTCTATAGAAATTATATATATATATATATATATATATATATAGATATATATAACTTTGTATTTCTGCGTGTTTACAGTTATGTACACGTAAACATACACACACACAAACATACAAATCTATGTATAAAATGTATAGTAAAGAAGCCGACAATGTGTGTGAGCAAACTCTATTATATATTTCTAATTTTTTATTTACTTACTACATATTACGATCAAATGTTTGGCTAAGATTTCCAAAGTTGACGTTTTCTTTCTGATTAAGTCCAATTCGCAATTGTGCAAAGTTACCTTTCTTTGTTAGCTTACACACACACACACACACACACACACACACACACACACACACACACATATATATATATATATATATATATATATATTATTCGCAAACGAGTTATTACGCAATCCAGGTTTTTATTTTTTGGTGTTTCATGCGATTTACAATATCTGATTTAACCGTTTGTTTAATGCTTACATAAGAGGGATCTTTTATGAAAGGACAATTTCCAATATTAGTAGAAGTTACTTAAACGTCTTAGGACATTTAAAAATTGCGCGTTCATAAAAGATTCTATTTACGTAAGGATTTAAACAACGGTAAAATCAATTATTGTAAGTCGCGTGAAGACACCGAAAATTATAAATTTAAGTTATGTAATAACTCGTTTACAAATTAAAAATATTACAAAGTTCTACAATATAATTGTAATGAATACTTTTTATTACATCTGTGTACTGGTCCAATTTAGTAAAAGCCAAAATATAGATAATTGTATATATATATATATATATATATATATATATATATATATATATATATATATATATGGTCTGTTACTGTGGACATCTCCAAGGCTTTTGACAGGGTTTGGCACTCTGGCCTTCTATGCAAGCTACGGGGTTACAGTATTACCGGACGCTTGCTTGATCTAATCCAATCATTTTTAAATAACCGCAAAATGAAGGGCACTTTGAATGGGCATGCCTCTTCATCCTACAGCACAAATGCCGGTGTCTCACAGGGCTCTATCCCGGGCCCGGAGCTCTTCCTTATTTTCATCAATGACCTCCCAGATGAGATCAAGTGCCAAGTAGGCATCTACGCGGATGACACCACAATTTACTCCCGCATCAGTAAGAAACCCGCCTTGGCGCGCAAACATGATCTCGATGCTGACCTTGAACGGGATCTACACTCTGCGGTGAATTGGGGCAAGAAGTGGCTTGTCAATTTCAATGCGTCTACTGCTGTCTGTCAATCATCATAGGCAACCTCTCTGCTGCCTACCATAAGCATGGACCAAGCGATTCTCCCTGAGAGCAATACACTGCGCGTCCTCGGCCTTACCTTCCCTTCTGATCTCAAATGGAACCACTACATCGAGTCCATAGCTAAATCCACTGCTAAGAATGTTGGGTACTGTGTCGGGCCAGAATGTTTTTTACGCCTGAATCCATCCTGCATATATACAAATCAACCATTCGTCCGTGCATGGAATGCTGCTGCCATATATGGTCAGACGTCCCTGCCGTTCATCTCAGTGTTCTCGACAGGCTCCAAAGGAGAATCAGTAATGCGATAGGTACTGACTTGGTGGCTCGAATACAGCCACTTCCCCAACGTCGAAATGTGGCCTCTCTTTGTCTGTTCTATAAATACTTTCACGGCTTCTGCTCGAACGAACTTAAGTCACTGGTGCCTCCTCAACAGGTGTTTACTCGTGCAACCAGATTGGCAACTGGGTCCCACCCATTCACAGTTAGGTTAGCCAAATGCAGACGACAATTCTACTTCCTGCAGCTTCTTCTCTCGCACTTCCCGCCTGTGGAACTCGCTCCCATATTCTTGCTTTCCTGACGGCTACAAACTCCAGTTATTTAAATGCAAGGTCAATACTCATCTCTTAACCACTTGACTCTAGTTCTTTCCTCACCCCGTATCTCCTTTCCTTTCTTTCCACTTTTGAAACTGTCATCAAACACCTGCAATCTCATCTTTCTATTGCTCCTTTCTAACTGGTTCGTCTTTCTCTTTACTCTCTTCTAATTAATCTTTTTACACTTATGTAGCCTCCTGCACATCAGTGGCATTACCGCCTTGCTCGGGGTGATACGATTAAAAATATATATATATATATATATATATATATGAGCGTGTGGAGAGAGAGACTGTCGCAAATTGTGTATAATTTTGTGCGTATCTGTGTGACTTAGAGGGAGTGATTGATACGTAAGTTACTATATGAGTTCAAGTATGTAGACGCAACTTGAAGAATACATCAAAAGGGATGAAAATAAATACGATAGAAAATAGCCTGACAAACAAAATAGAAAATTAAAAATATTAAAAAAACATGGTAACAATTTCGAAGCATACATGTATTTTCGACTCATCCACAAACTCAAAAATATCTCTATGACGCCTTCATAGATCTTCAGTGCTGAAACACAAATCATTTGAAAATTATGATAAATCGAGTTAGAAGGATGGCGCTTGTTATGATGATAGTGAAAATATTGATAAGCAAATAACTCGAACTTTTTAAGTGATACAACCCGCTTATTTATTCATTTTGGAAACTTATCGAAAAGATTAATATTTAGTTATATATCAGATCATTTTATAGTTTATTTTCTTAAATAGTAAAATTTATCTCAAAACTTACTTTTTATTTATTTTGTTACTTATGTTTTTGAGAAAAAATAACAATAATATTAGAAGTGAATATTGCATCGAGCTAGTTAAACAATAAAATATGACAGTGCCTGGTATCAAAGGTGAATGACCATCATCGAGGATAACTCAACAATATATTTCTTGGCAATGACGGTAAACTGTATCCAGCATGAAGGCCTTTTGTTGGGAGTTTGTGAGGAGCATGGTATCACCTCTTAATTGCTGTTCTTCTTAGGTCCACCCTGGCCTGGGTATCTAGCAACCTTTTAAGGTCCCAGGTATGGGCACAAAGTTAACCACCAAACTGAAGTCAAAACATTAAATAAAATGCACTTGGGTAAAATTATAAACATTTATGAAGGAAATAAATTATAAAAAATACATTTTTGAAGGAAAAAAAATGATCAAAGATACATTTCTGAAAAATAACTTTTTACCATAACACATTTTTAAAGGAAAAAATATTTTCAGTAAAACATTTTTGATGATAAAAAGAGAAGACATTTTCAATTTCCTCATTAAAATCTGACAAAAACCAACCTTTTCACTCTAACCGAATATAGAAAATACCTTAAAACCCCACCTTTTTGGATTAAAGAGGTTGATATGCCGTTAAACAAAATTCAAATTTAAAACTCTAAAAATATTTGCACTTACGCAATAATATATCTTTAGATTTTTTCCTGAGCCTTCGAAGAATCGTCGCACGTAAGAGAATTCTTTTTTCTATCAACGCTCATCAGTTATCTTACCTTCAAATCATCAACGAAATGCAACCTAGCATCGTTAAACAACTGTTACGACAGTAAAACGACCTTTACCTCACATCCAAAACAACAAGTAAATCAAAAACCCACGTGGTACTTGTATTTTCTTTATCTTTTCTTGTTGAAGAATATTCCCTTTGCAACTTAGAAACTCTGGTATTCCACCTTGTTCGAACACATGTCAGTGTTTCAGAACCTATCGTATTAATCTGTTTTCTAAGTCTCCCGTGGTCCTTCTCCCATACAAAAACATTCATAGACAAGTTACCTCCCTTGTGCCCTTTATTCAAATAGAAAATTCATACAAATAATCTTTTTTATGACACTGGTTCCTTTAATCTTCAGGAACATTTGGCGCCAACCATTAATATTTGGCGCGCAATTACATTCGACTACTCATCAACCGCACGTTTCACTGATTCGTCAAACCTACTATTTCAGAAACTACTGAACTTCTTCCTGTCGGTTTGTCATTAAATAAACTTATATTTTGTTATGCCTTACATACACCGGTACGGGTTTGTCCATTCTCGACTGTTGCTAACCGTATCAAGAATCTTTGTTATTTTTTATAATCATTTTAACGTAATCAAGGCAGAACTCTCACTGGTGCGCAGTGGGTTACATTAGAGGTGAGTGAGGAGAACTAAGAACATGTTACAGGGATATAAGAAAATGAGTAAGGGAATGATAAGAATAGATGTGTGAAGAGGGCTGCATGAGAGTAGAGTGGAAATGAAGGACAACTTGATACAAGGATTGTCAGGGAAAGAGTGTGAGTCAAGATAAGAGATGGCAATTGACTTTGCATTCAAATTCTTGGATATTGTAGCTGTCAGGGAAGCAAGTATATAGAAAGAGAATTTCACAGGCGGGAAGTGTTTTCAAAGATGTTGATGGTGTAGAAGTTGCAGTAACTTTGATTGGTTTCACTGTAAAAGTGTGGGACCTAGTCGCTAATCTAGTAGCTCCAATAACCTCATGCAGAGGAGGCACGATAGAACCCAGATCATCGGAGGAACAGCCGTAAATGTATTAGAAGAAGAGGCAAAGGGAAGCCACATTACGTCCGGTGAGAAATAGACTGTTTTGAGGCAACAAGGTCGAGATCAATTACATTGCAAATTCTTCGGTAGATGTTGTCAAGAAACCCGTGATGAAAAGCAGGATCACTCTACCAGATGCAATAGCTGTATTCAATGTACGGTATCCTAAATGAGTATCAACTACGCTTGTAAGTGGAAGTCTGATGGTCTGACACAAGAACATACAAAAGGAGCCACACTAGTCAACCATGCTTCTACTACAATCGTCCTTAAATAGTATATGGGAATTGATAATAACATTATACTTAAATTGCCTTAAAATCGCTGACATTTCCAAACATTTGAATATCTAATGAAAGAAACTCTCTGTTAATCCTTCTGTTTAGTTCTAAATTTTCTTTTTGCATGTTCAAATAGTAATATCTCCGAGGAAAAATGAACAAAGTATTTAATCGATCACTTTACAAATATTTTGCCAAATACGTCAATGAGTTGAAACGACTACACAATATTGTCAAATTGTTCGGTGAATACATTAATATGGATTTTTGATTAGATAAATCTACAAAAGTAACATTCAAGAAGGGGAGAATTTTTATATACTCCTTCTGAGTATATATATAACAGTTCTATGAATAATAAACCAGATGGCAAATTGGTTATTAGATTTCTTGAACATTAAGGTTGGTAAGTGAAAATAAATATACCGTTTAACAAATAAATAGATCGTCTACTCAAACACGAGCACACACCAAAGATAGCGTTTGAAGTAATACATCTCTGTTGGACATTTGTTTATATTTCTGAGATAGGGTAATTACATAAATCAAATCATTCATCTTTATTGTAATATTCACGAGATTTCTGTCGGTTTACACTCTGATCTTCTCCAGTTGACTGTAATTTTAAACCAAACACTTTATTCCGATCACTGGGGTATATTTTTCTTGTTCTATGCTACTTCTTGATGTCTTAGTTATTTTCATTTATCTCGACTCTATGTTTTTCTGTTTTTTTTGTTTTTTTTTTGTTTGTTTTTTTGTGCTTTAACTGACGGCAGTTTTTGAAATCGCAACTATTTGGGTCAAGACACTGGATCTAACCAATCTTTTAGTTACTGGGCCATGCGTCTACCCAATCGACAGAAGGCTTTTTTTAAATTTTTTTAAATTCCAGTAACCTGAAAAAGGTCGAAGTGTACAACAGCCGAAACGTCTTGAATATGATAGTAAAGATGAGTACTGTACTTGGAACAATTTAAATAACTCTATCGGATTAATAAATATCGATACTAAAATTCACAACTGTTATATTATTCAATTGAAAATCGCTTTGTTTACTTGCGTAATGAATTCTTTAATTACCAAAACTATTATCTGATAGCATGAAATAATTGTTGTCATAGTGACATAAAACAAAACACTTTTTTAGTTTCATCCCAGCAACTTCATTTTTGCATTACAATAACAATATCATTGTATTCTATTAGTGGTGTCATGTGTTAATAGGCTTTTATAAAGCATGGCAGCAATAGAATATTACATTATTAAACATTTCCAACGTTCTTTAAATGCTTTAAAGAAAACGCATATGTTTCATACACATTTGAAATAATTTATGTAAATAGTAAAATATAGTGAAATATAGTATGTTTACTGCAAGCTGTAAATAAACTATATTTTTCAAAGTTTTAACAGACGGATGAAGAGGCGGCATTCAAAGTTTCTACAGACTCAACATCTGTCTGTTGAAGGTTTACAACTGAATTCGGCATTTCTCATTCCATGTGTGCCACTTCTTGGTCACTTCTTGGCAGGTTAAGATCCACGTCAACCAAATTCACACAGTCGGCATTTTATTCGACACTGGTTTTCTTTAACCTCCAACCATTTTCTTGGAAAGCCAAATGGCGGCAGAGAAAATGGATGACGGAAGCGAGTTTTAGTGAAACTTAGATTTTCTAATCTTTTTCCTGCCCGTTGGCAGCGAATTGAATTATTAACACTGTCATCATAAAGAAGAAATTAAATTAATGGAGACGAGATAAAATAGATGACGAATGCTAACTGTTTCTTTCGTACAATAATAATGATAATAATCATAATAATATACTTGGGTCTTATTATAATAATCATAATAATATACTTGGGTTTTATTATAATAATCATAATAATATACTTGGCTCTTATTATAATAATCAAAATAATATACTTGGGTCTTATAGACAAGATGTGCAAGAATTGAGTTAATTTTTGATGAGTGACACTTTTGTTTACAAGGCAGCGGGGTACTAATAGAAAAATATATGAATACGTACTGATAGGGAAATAATTATAAATATATATATATATATATATATATATATATATATATATATATATATATATATATATATATACATAAAAACTAAATTATCAACATCTATAAATGTAGATGGTTAATCAAAATCGTGATGTCACAAAACCACTTTTCAACAAATCAAATAGAAAACTTTCATAAACAGAATATAAGAAAATAAATGAATAATAACAAAGAAACAAAAATTTCGCCATGTCTAAAATATATGAATAATTAGAATTGCCAGACAATAAAGCCACAGTTCGAACTACCAGTCAGAAATTTTACACAACCGGGATATAAGTCAGCAAGCCAATGAGAAGCAAAACCGCCTTTTCGATCTGGGTCTATACATGTGCATATAACCAGATGAAAAGTTAGCCAAAACTAGAATCAATAAATGCACTTTTTGTGTCCGTTATTTGATGCTGCAGCATATCGTAGCATAACCACAGCTGAAATGTCACATTTGCGCGGGCCATCTAGAGAGTTAAGAAGGCTAAACTTTCTTGACAGATGGAAGAACATAATTTACTTCTTCGTCTATTTAAGCAGTCTGCTGTTTAATTTAAAACATGTATTATTTCCTGAAACAAAAATTAATTTGCAACTTTAGATGTAGACAGAAATATACACTGTATTTTAAAATAAAAACTAGATTAAATTTTTCATCCTCTTTAAAAATTACTACTAATTGTTCACAGTATTTCTTTATACCTGAACGCAATCTACAGACTTTGAAGTTTGGGCTCAAGAAAGAAACAAACTTTCGCCGCCCGATGTTGAAATCGATTTTTACTTTTATATTTACTTAAATCTATCCAGTGATATTGATTGATTATATATTAATAAATGAACATGTTTAAAACGTATTTTTAATGGATACCCGTATCTGAAAGGATATTCCAATTTTCTATAATTGATCAGTTCATAGAAAAATATGCCTTTACTGGCAGAATACGAACAATCTACTCTCCTATATTTAAGGATAAACCGTCAATAAACCAAACCTGTTTAACCTCTCATCCACAGAGAATTGCAAAGCTTAACAGTACCGAACTAAGAATGACATTTTACGTGATCAAGTAATAAGACATGTTGGATCTATTTACGGCTTCTCGGTGCATATGTGGGTCGCAGTTTCGTTTCCTGCCTAAAAGATGCACATTTTTCTCACAAGATTTCAAGCCGGTGAATATGTATAAATGTACTGTTTAAATTATAGAAAAGCAGAGTATCCACTCACATATGATACGCGTGTCCATAAGAAATAATGTTCAAATAAATAAATTTATATATATATATATATATATATATATATATATATATATATATATAAAGTAAAATAAATTTTCAAAATTCAAAAATGTTGAATGAACTTTTCGACATAAAATTCCTAAGAGAGAATCCACATCTCCTCTCCAACGTCCAATCTTTCAAAATGGAAACAAAAATAAGAATAAAAAGAGAGAGAAAAAAGAGAGAGAAAAATATACAAATTAAAAATAAAAAAAGACGGTTAAGATTTGAGAAATTTACGTTACAAAAAATTCCGGAAGTAATTCAGGTCTAATTTTAGATTTTAACTTTTATATAGAGTTGTAAGTGAAGAAATGGAAAATTTGGATTTGTCTGGCTTAGCTGTGTAATTTTCATTACATTGAGCTCTCCTCCTGTATCATTTTTTAACATTAAATTTTTTAATATTAATTAGGATCAAGTTCTCGGGATTTACTTTTCTACTTTTCCATTTTGGATTAAAGTATTTTAATAATAATGATAATAATATATATATATATATATATATATATATATATATATATATATATAAGAAAACTTTAGATATTCTACAGTTTCTTGAGTAATACGTATTTCACACCAAAAACCTCGTCAAACCCAAAAGATACAACAGTTAATGATAATTAAAATAATCCCGAACAATAGATACACACAGGCACTCACTCAAATAGATATTTGTAACGGTAATCTACAAAAAACGATTCCTCGCTCATTCAAGAAAACCCAAAGAGAGAAAGAAAAAGAAACATATAGACAGTTGATAAATGGAAAGTAGAGAAAGACAAAGAAAAGAAAAGGAAAAAGAACGAAGAGTATACAGAAAAAATAGCTAACGTCTTAGATCGACACTAGCATCAACTGCAATTTAACTTCTTTCTTAGAAAAACATGACACGGAAATTTAACATTAAAATTCAGTTTTAAGTATAATGGGATATATTCACGGTAAAAAATAAAATAAATTGGAAATCATACATTTTAATGCAAATTAGAATATAATCACTAGTAGTATTATATTATAAATATAATTAAAATAATTAAACTTATAAAAGAAAATTTTAAATAAAATATAAAAATTAAAACGGAAAGAAGAAATTATATCTTATAATATCCAGATCTAGATATCCAGTGACACATGAGAGTCATAGAGGCAGCACATGTACTGCATCTGCAGTAGAATTAATGGTTCTTTGGACACGAAATGAGCCCAAATTCCTCAAGGTTGATTTTTATTCAAATGTTCCTTTTCTTCGAGCAATTGCTATCTATGACTATAGAACCCATAGCTTGGGCGGGAAGAAATGTTTTCATACATTTTCTCAATAAAAGTGACTCGATTTGAATTCGAACTCGTCTCTCCGATTCCTCAATCCGAGCCGCTCCCCTTTAATCCTCTGTTCGTCCCATATCCTATAATATATTAAAGTTTAAAAGCGCTAATCATTACTTATTTGCTAGAAAAAGCTGCATATAAAAATGTACCTATATTCTCGTAACATTAAACTAACTCTTATTTAATTAAAATAAAACGTGAGCCTAACTTGTTTGAATAAATAATCATAAAGTTCGCAAGTAATTTAATTCAAATTTACAGGGATTGGACTTTTGAAATTAGACTAAACTGGCGAAACACGGCTCATTAGCTCCAATCTAGCCAAATGAAACATCATCTATTTTTTGCTACGAAGTGTTTCCTCGCCAAACCTAGATGTTATTTAACGCCCTCTCGTACATATCGTTTGGGAAGCAGCATTATCTGTTTTAAATCATTTCACCCTAATCAATGCCACTAGAACGCAGTGGGTTACCGGGTTACAGAAGACTTCAGTGAGGAATATTAAAGAAAATACAGAAAAAGAAAAAGAAAAGGACACAGTTCAAATAAATAGAAGATAGTGATTGATGCATTTAAATTTTTGAAGATTGTAGTTATTAGAGAAGCAAGAAATCGGAATAGCGAAAAGGGGAATTGCGATAAAAGGAAATGATAGAATAGAAATGTGGATTACAGGAAGTTAGTTCAACTGAAAAACAGTGAGACCTAATTGCCAATCTAATAACACGCTTAAATTCATATAGACAAGGCAACAGAGAAAACAAGCACATTCGAATGTTTGCTATGGAAATATTTGTAGAAAACGGAGAGAAGCCCCGTCACGTTACGTCGGTAACAAAAATGACTGCAGATCAAACTGTTTAAAATTTGTAAAGTGTCTCGAGATATACAGCAACAATATCATCCCAGAATTTTAAGATAATCATTTCAACACAAACAAGGCAGGATCGCCACTGGTGCGCAGGGGGAGCTACTGAGAGAGAGAAGGAAAAGGCAAAAAATAAGAAAATTATAAAGGTGAAATCGAAGAAAGGATAAGAGAAAGAAAGAATCATGACAATAGAAGATGATAATTGACGTTGCATTTAAACATTTGGAGATTGTATCTATCATAGAAGGTAGTTCCACAGGCAGACCGTGCGAGAAAAAATCTGTTACAGTAAAAACTGTGTTAGCATTTAACTATTTTGACGATAAAAAGGTAGGTCCTAACTGTCAATGTAGTAGCATATGTAAATTCTTTTGGTCAGTGGCTTATCAGAGTAAAAACAATCGTAGAAAGACATTTTTTTTAATCATATCACCCCGAGCAAGGTGGTAACGCCACTGATGTGCAGGGGGCTACATAGGAGTGAAAATATTGGAAAAGAGAAAGCCGGAAACCACATCCTAAACAGGAAACAAGGGAGGAGCCTCTTCACCTGTTCAATAGACGTGGGTGGAGTGTGAACCGGGCGATAGTTTAGTCTATCTACTCCAATTGAAAAAAAAGTGAGAAGATTGGAAAAGAGAAACACGGAAACCGCATCCTAAACAGGAAACAGGGGATGAGCCTCTTCACATGTTCAATAGACGTGGGTGGAGTGTGAACCGGGCGATAGTTTAGTCTATCTACTCCAATTGAAAAAAAAGTGAGAAGATTGGAAAAGAGAAAACCGAGAACCACATCCTAAACAGGAAACAATATTATTGCTTCGTATTTAAGCTATTGAATATTTACTATTTCCGATACAAAACTACATCTTATAATATCCAAATAGGCAGACTTAGGTAAGAAATGGCTCGTAAATTTTAATGCTTCCTTAACAAAGCTGCTATCTATTAACCATCATAGACTATCGCTCCTACCCCCATATATATAAATTTACTCGAGCCACAAAATTAGCGACTAAGTCCCACCGTTTTACTGTGAAACCAATAAATTATAAACGCAAATTCTTCTCCAGTAGCTTTTTTTATCACACTTCCGGCCTGTGGAATTCTTTATTTAATTGCTTTCCCGACAGCTATAATCTCCAAGAATTTAAATATAAAGTCAATAATCATCTCGTATCCCACTAACCTGCATCCTCTCTCTCATGCTCTTTTTTCCGTCCACTCTACTCTCATCAGTATTCTCATCCCTTTCTTACCCTCTTCCTGAAACCCCTTATAATCTGTCACTTTTTCTCATAAATTTCCTCTTATGTAACCCCCTGCAAACAGTGGCAATATAATGCCTTGCTTATAGCGATATGATTATAAAAAAAATAGATATTCAGTGACTCATTAGAGTTGTAAAGGAGCCACATGTACTGGAGCTGTAGAAGTAATGTTAAGGCCTAAAATATAGGAACAACTGTCAGGGGCTACCGTTAATTCGGAAATGCAGTCTGATGTGATATCTCAGCAAGTTCTTGTAAATCCTGCATCAACTCCGTTACCAATGCGTTTCCAAACTTGTCCTAATTTTAATTACAAATTCAATTACAGAAGAAATATATTCTCCATCGGGAACTGCGGTATTCTCAATAAAGGCTATATCTCATCGGGAATAAAATAACTGAATCGGGATCGTTAACATTGCAGATCCTTCTTCGGATTTTGTCGAGAACCCGACAAGAGTAACAGGAACTCCCGACCAGATATGGCACCAGTACTAAATAAAAAAAATACAAATGGTAGATTTATAAATGCGCAAAAAATGTATGGCGATATTATACAATGCACTGACGAATATTGAATTTATAATTATGCAAGATTGTTTTTGCCTTGAAAAATTTCTGGCACGTTTCATTGAAGCAAACACCCCTACAGCTATTGATTCGATATGATTGCTTCACTTCATGTCAGTGTGGCCAAGACGGCGTAAACATGCTGTATAAAACAAGGGATAAGAAATATAATTTCCCCAATTTTAAGATCCTGTGTTATATTTTCTATATTAATAATATTTATGAATCATTTATTGAATTTTGGGGTTTATTTAATGTACCGATCTCGTAGAAGTGGAAACAGTTTTATTTTTATGCTCGTTCTAAAACTCGTAAATGGCTAGCCTGCATTGCATATTAGCGCGCCTACGGACTGATCTGTTGTTGCAGAAATAACATTTTACACTCCTAGTAAATCTAGCTTATCTGTCACCATATTATTTACACTGTTCGCGCCTGCAGATTATATCTGACCTTTATTAAAGATTGGAAGTTTAGATTGTCATCCCTCTGTTATCATTGTGCGAAAATTATAAAACCGCTATTTTATGAAACGAATTCTCTTTACGTAAACATTTCAATCAATATTCATACTAAAAAATATCAGCTAAACGTTAAAAAAAAGTAATTCAATTATATGAAGTTTAATTTCCTTTTTTTGTTCTGTTTTGTTTTTTTCATGAAACTGTGTAAATATTTATGGCAAAATATTATTATATAAACTGATAAATATTTTAAAACAAGCTACAATTTTTTCCGTGAAATGATTTATGAATAATCGATATGTGAAAGCAAATCACTGATAAATACCATTTTTAAGCTGCTGTTGAAAAGAAAAAACAGGAAATATATTCTGAAAATATTGGTAGCGTATACTCTCAACAAATTTATAGCAGAAAATAATAGATTTCAATGAAATATTACTGAATAATATATATTTATCTCTCAGTTACTGTATTTCACTTTTCCGTTAGATGAAGTCCTGAGACTAGGAGTGCAATCTTCGTAAGAGAAAACTTAATTCCACATCTTTTACTGAACCATAGAGACACTCTGATAATAAATGCATTGCAGGTTTCGAAAAAAATAATCTGTCGAACCATTCCAGCAAGTTATTGTAAATCCTCCAACAAAGCCGGTACTAATCCTTTTCAACACATGGCCTTACTTGGATAACAAATTCATCTAGAGAAGAAATATATTCTTTATCGAGAACTGTGAAGCTTCCAATAAATTTATGATCATGTTTGCTGATAACAATCAAAATAATTTCATGATATAGAATGCGCTTAAAGAGTATCTCCCCCTTATAAGCATCGGATAAGATTTTGTGTTTACTCTTCATGGAAATCATCAACCTAGGCCGAATTCACTAAGCCGAATTGTTTTTAATTCAGAGATATCCTGTCAATCAGGGTAGAAGAGGCACGACTGTCTCACTGTTTAACACATGACTTAGGAGAGAATGGAAAGGTTCGTAGTTTTCCCAAGATATAATCTACGTGAAAGTGAATGTAACCAAATTCAATTGGAATTCAAACATGTTCTGATCCACTATCTTTTACACTACTTACACCTATAGACGCGTACGATAGATTATATTTGTGGTGCAGTGGATATCGACTAGGAACGAGATATCAGGGTGCCGAGTTCGAATTCCCTTTGAATCCCTTGCATTCACTTACTCACAAATACCCTTAGGAAAGGTATTAATTCGTTTCTTCCCTGCAGTTAAATAATGAGACAGATTTGTTTCTATAGCCTTGGCTGGCAACCGGTCTAACGCAGAAAGCAATGGCAACCTACTGCGGGATAATCTTCTGCCCAGTCAGTAATGTCTCTTTCGAGATATGATCGCTTAAAGCGTGTATCACGTATGTCACTTAATTGACTGATAAAAATTTCGGTACTATTGCTATGGTTACAGAACTAAAGGATGTAAAGTGAAGTCGCTTGACATAGATTGGCCTTGAACTAGGTCGCACATTGAGATCAAGGCTATGACGTTCGCGGTCCATTCTGTTGTTTATAGCAATGCTAAGAAGGAAGGTGTGTAGTGTTTTCGCCTTAGCACAACAATGAGGTACTATCAATGATTATGACATGTGTAGCTGTTTTTCGCCAAGCACAATATTCCACAGGGTCGACAAACACCATATTCCTCAGATCTCACCTCTTGCAATTCATTTTCTCTTTCCAAAACCAAATCTTACTTAAAAGGTACCAGATTCCAAATGGCGAGAAAACCCAAAAGAATACAACGTTGTAGATGCTTGCTATCCCCCTAAAAAGTTTCAGGAATGATTACATCAATGGAAACAACACTGGATAAAATGTGTCGCTTCAGAAAGGAACTACTTTTAAGCTGATTAAATGCAGAATTGATATGTAATATAGTTTACTTTTTATACCACCAAGCCAGAAATACTTTTGGATCAGACCTCTTACGTGTAGTCATAATTATTAAATAATGATTAATAAATTGTAGGGGGCATTAACCGTTAATTATGTATGAATTATGAATGATATATATTATGAGAGATGAGATTATCCATTATAATCGCTATATTATGCAACGTTGAATAAGAGAAATTCCTGCCAAAAATAATGAGATTAAACTAATGGATAGATCTGGTACAAATAAGGAATATTGTTTGTCTGAGCAGTTTTCAGAGAAATATCGATAGAAAATTGAGAGGCTTGCTGCATCTCGTTTGTGAGAGAGGTTTTGCAGGGTAGAAAATAATTTATCACGGAAACGCTTTTGGAGTCTATCGGGACAGGAAAGAGAGGACTGGGTACCCCTTGACAGTTTTCTTTTTCATTTTAGGTCTAATCTGACTCTTGTAAATCTAGAGGATATCACGAGGAAGCTGGAGGTGTTCAGAGAACAGGCCAGATTTAGCGGTGGAGGGTATATATGATATCCATTAAGGGCCGAGTTGGTTTTGTGGACAAAAAGTTGCTCATTGTATGGGGTTTCCCTCAGAGAAAATGATAGTTAACGGTCCGGTCTGCGATGATGTAGCATAGTTAACTATCAAGGAATTGAACGTCTTCGGCCAGGTTTTTTTTTCCATTTAGATTTTAGAGCAACGTCAGAATTGCCTAATACTGGGCATCGAACATTTTTGAGTTCCACTCATATATAATTGCATCATCAGGATAGATATTCCCAAAAAATCGTAGCATACTCTCAGGTAGTTCACTTATATAAAGGAAAACGAGGATTGGTGCAAAAAGTGACCCCTGAGCGATACCTGATTTAATTGTTAGGATCCCAAAGAATTTGGCCGTTACTGCATGAAACTAAAAGTGTAACTCATCTTCAATTTTATTGAAGAAAATTCTACTGTTACTAATCTTTTAAATACATTCATTTCAATGATAGAAAATGTTTGAATTTTCCAACATGACATTTAAATTTTTCAAATCTCTCATTCTACCTTTAAAATACTTGAAGTATATAATATTTAGCATAAGTTACTCAGGGAATATATTATAAAGAATTCACAAAGAATTATAAAAACGCACAAATCTATCACTAATATGCAAAGAAAAAGAGACACCACAGAGAAAAAAAACCGGGATAGCGGATTCTTTTTTATTTATTGATGTATTTGTTTCACCTCACCTCAACTTCTTATGTGTCACTGAGTGCCAAAATTTAATTTTCTTGTGAACTCTGAAATAATAAATTATGTTATTGTAATATTACAGTTATTGATACACAGATTTTGTGCATAATTACGAGATACGGTGGTATGTGTATTTTATTTTGTAGTTTTGTTGAAGTTAAATTTTGGAATAAAGTTTTTCTTTAAGAATTGTATCATATTATATGTATAATATCATGAAAGACTTTTTTTCCTATTAGTTGTTTGATTGGTTGATCTTGTTTAGCAGCAAATCAAACGCTATGGGTTATTTAATGCAGCGATCTTAATATTTAGAACACAGTTTTATACATACGACCACATGTATTTTCAATCAAGTATATGCCTTCAACTACATATACTTTCAACTAATTATATGCTTTCAAATGCAGATGAAAGTTATTGTTGTAATTCTCCTATAAAATATGTTGTTGGTTATTTTTTAATATAAAAATGAATTACTGGAATTTTTTACCATAAAATGTAATTTTATACTTCAGTAGTGCTTTTTTGTTTAGGGATTTATTATTTCCCCACCGCTAGGATGCTAACATGTGCTACTACTCCGGGAAAAGGAGGACCTGGAAACAACAGCAATGAAAGGATGGTTTCACGCTTCACGAAACCTCCAATCTCCAAAACAGTGGCTTTTTTACCGGAAGTATTTTTATCGTCACACCCAGTAGTTGGAGATTATGTCCAAATCAAACAATCATAAGACAGCATTACGCATAACTATCTGCACTCACAATAAAAAATAGGTCAAAAGTCTACAATTTTATCTTTCTCTTTTCATTCTCACTGCTTAGTCACTTAAAGACTACTATCAACCCTGCTAGGTCTTCCCAACCTTTAACACACCGAGATTAATGACTCGTATATTTGCGAAAAAATGATTGTTTTCTTTTTATTTTCTGAGGGGGGAAATAAAACCTGTCATTTATTCTATGTATAAAAGCTCGAATGTCAATAATATTATTCCCCCTCCGCATGCTTTTGTCCGTTATCGCTAACATTTCCATTTAGGGATTAGCAACGATAACTGAGTGAAATCCATTATGCGTATCAATCGAGTATCAGTAGATCCGAACTTCTTTCATAGGGGACCGGCTTTCATAAAAGAGAGAACTTAACTGCAAATGTATACCAGAATTGCATAACAACTGATAAATCAGGCACTTCGACCCAATGTTATGTTTAATAAGCTGGTCTAATGAAACCAGATACTACTAAATAGTGTGTTCGCTCCTCCTTAGGCCACCTTACTTTCCACCAAATGAAACTTCTAAGCAGTGACTGAAAATCAACATACTAACTGCCAAAACTTTGTGTTGAAAAGATATTCATTGGTCAATTAATTAGATGTGAAAAATGCTCTTTCATGAACATTTCTATTCTGTCAGTGGTGAGGCAGTAATAAAATGTATGTTGAAGTTATATCGCGGATGTAGATTGTGGTGCTGTGAATACCAACTCGGAACGGGAAATAAGGGGTTCGAATTCTAGTTGAATTTGTTGCATTCACTTACGCGCAAATACATTTGAAAAAGGTATTAATCCGCTTCTTCTCTCTCGAGATATGGGTTAAATAGTAGATTTGGTTCTATATCCTTGGTTTGCTACCAGTCTACCACAGCAAATAATGGCAACCTACTGCGGGAAAATATTTTGCCCCGTCAGTCATGTCTCTTTCAAGACAGGATCACCTACTCATGAATCACGAATGCCAATTTGACAGACTGACTGATAGTGGTGATGGCAATTTGCTAAATATTGCTTCATGCATCTGTATCTGAAAAAAAAAAACATGTAAGTGATTTGATTGTCGCATGGTTGTTGAAGCGAAACGAGCGCAGGTCCGAGAATTTAAAAAAGCTGCTGATAGATTAGGCTTTTTACGAGGGTTGAACTTGGATCTTGTAAATTCTGGAAAGCAAAAACCAAATTTTAAAGCAGCCGTGCCCACTATTATAAATTGCCAGAAGTTCATATCCTCCTTGACATACTTAAGGACATCCCTTCTCAACTTGCTATATCTCAACGATCACAATCTCATTAATATACCCATTTTATTTAGAGAAATCTCTAGTTGTAACAAAACAAACTCGACCCCCAAAAGGCCACTATCCCAGAAAATATTCCAGAATAATTTCTTAAGAAATTCAACCCCGAATTATGCTCGGTTCTAGCAAATTTACTTAATCGTTGCTTGAAGGAGAAATCATGTCAAAGCATGTGGAACGTGGTAAACGAATGGACGATCTTCAGGAACGTGGATAACTGATCGCCCCCTTCCAGAACAGTCACATCAGTATCGCCAATAGGGTTTTTGAGGGTTTAATCAAAATTAATATCAACGAGGATCTGAATAGCACCAACCTCTTTTGCGATAAGCAGTATGTGTTGCGATCAGCCCGATCAACTGCTGATGTTCTAACTACCATTGCACATAATTATTGAAGCCCTTGATTACAAACATACCACAAGGAACATAGCTCTAGATATTTCAAAGTCCTTCAACAGAATGTGGCAAAATGTTTGCTATACAAACTCTCTGGCTATGGAACCATTTTAAGGAATTTATTTATTATGAAATCCCACCTAACAGGTTAGATCCCTGAAAATAATTATGAACGACCTGTCCTTTGAGCCCCTGGCATTCAACACAGCTGTTTTTCATTTGTCACTTTTCAGACCAATCCCTTTTCTGATTTACGTGAAAGTCCTACCTAATAATAGATTTCGATCATATCGTCTATGCTGTTGATACGACGACACATGGTTGCACTTTGAAAAGACTTGTCGATTAGAGGTTAACAGCTCACCTCTATTCCGATCCAAAGAAAACTGCCTGGGTACATTTGATGCCTTTAAAATGAAACGACCATCAGCGCTGATCAGACTCCGATTTACCGCCATTCACGATGCACGAATATTCCATTTATACACCCTGCACCGTGAGTATATTAAAATTATTCTAGACAAAAATCAATTTTGGATTTTGAGACTCACACGCAACCTCACGTGTTATTTTTACATATCATCTATCGCTAAAGACGAAAGTAAAATGATCGGCTTCCCATTCCGATGCAGTAAATACCTGACTCCTCATCATATCCTTTAACTTTTTTTCCACACTTCAACTCTCACAGACGAAATGTAGCAATTCGCTCGCTGTACTATTATCGAAATTGCTTGGACGAAGTAAATATTTTGATTTAACGACATCTATTCTTCAGGGCTATGGCCCGCCATGCTATTTACATAGAAGCTAATCAACTACACTCCCTCCATATTCCATTGGCGATAAGTAACTTCCAATCAAACAGCTTGTTCCTGTGAACCACTGCCTTATGAAACAGAGTCTTCAGAGAATGTTTTCCCGGTCACTACAATCTAGATCTTTTCTCGTCGAGAATCAATCGTTATATTCCTCTCTTATCCATATAAACTAATCATTACAGTAAACATTTTTTTCGAGTGGTTCCCGGGTCTTATACAGGTTGAAGAATTCTGTAAAAAATATATTTATGGCTTACTGACAATGATTAGAAATTGAATAAAATTCTATAGCCAGATATATTGTGGCCGGAAAGCCTTAATATCAGAAAAGAATAGGTTCAAGCTCAATAGAAATAAAAAAAAGCTGATCAAATATCAACTCTTTACAATATCAAAATACAGAAGAGCATTTCTGACTATTCGACAAATTGAAACTTTTTAGCATCATTCTGTGGAACCACATTTATGTTAGCCCAAGTTTCTTCTTCGTTTTGTGGAGATTCACTGCAGTGTGATATATAGAAATAAATATGACATAACAATTCAATACTTTTACTTTGTTTCTAACGATTTTCCTGTTTCATTATAATGAATTACTTAGTCTTTTTGAAAGCAACTTCAATATCTCAATGTAATTTCGAGTATCAGTATTGCGGCACCTTTTATCCCCAGTTAAAATACTTCCCAGATATTTAATATTTATTTTATTTTAATTGATTTTTATCTTCGAACTAAAATTTACTTCTGCATATGCTAACCACCAGGCATTCTATAATCATGCAGTGGATTTTTAATCCATTTTTTTTTTTGCTGTCTTTCAAAAAACTGTGTAGGAGTTCTTGTAGTTTTATTTCCGTCTCTGCCATCTGCACTGAATCATCTGCATATCTTATATTGTTAAGACTGTAGCCGCTAATATTGAATCACGATATGACTACTAACTCTTTCAAAATTGCCTCACGGTGTACGTGGAATAATTGCCTTACATCTCATTTTTATTTTTGTATATCTGCTGAATTCTTTTTGTATCCGTATATATGCGGTTTGCTGACAGTACAGGTTCTTGAAAACAATTCCAATAAGGATATTAAACAATGAAAATAGAACACTACTAAAACCGTTGCTGTTTTCGATGTGTTTCAATTTCGAAAGTGAATCTTAGATGGTCGGTCGAGAAATTGCTATTAGCAGGATCAAAGTATGGATAGGCCCTGGCTTGCATTGGTGGTTCAAACTGCATGTGATTTTGTAATGGTTTATCTTCTTTTCTTAGAGTAGATTTGGGATGTGATGAAAAACGAGATTCGAATCCTGGATGTACTGGCAACAATTCTAGAATTGTTGGATACTGTATAACAGTATGGGTCAATATTTCGAAGATTGTTTCCAGAATATTATTAAAAAGAACTTAGATCGTTCTAAGGGAAAGATAAGTGTGTGTGTGTGTGTGTGTGTGTGTGTGTGTGTGTGTGTGTGTGTGTGTGTGTGTGTGTGTGTGTGTGGAGGTTAGCCAGTTAGTAGGAGAGGATGCATAAGAAATTGACAAGTATGTGTAAATATTATACGTGAATATATACTCTATTCCTCTGTCCCAAATGTAGATTTTCAGCTTTGAGTAATAGCATTTCGACTTACGGGGTGCATAGATAATTTAAGGACACAGTGATAACTTTCAGAAAAATAACCACATCTTACAGATATGTAAGTTTATTGATACAAAACTTGATACACAGATGTCATATTTCATTAATATAAATGTGTTTGGCCGCCATGAGAGTCTGAATAAGTTACTGGAATAGTTGAAATTAACCCATCACAATAGCTGTGTTCATGCTGGAACTTAGTCTGATAATGGCGGGAATCAGTCGGATTTTCCTAATGCTTACCAGTCTCCCGTTCATAAACATCCAGTATGTAATAGTCAAGCTTTGTGAACAGGACTGGAAACCTACTGTAATAGCTTTCTATCGCATACCATGATTATCCAGGGCTTCATAGTTGTTTTCAGAACATCAGTATAGCCGGCAACATTGAACGGAGGACGCTATACAAAAGAGTTGGATGACATGACACGTCCTCCAATACTCACCATCTTTAAAAACATCCCATGAGCGGGAGATCTATTGGGTATAATCACTGTCAATTGCCTCATACATGTTCTGGGATTCGTGATGTCCTGATACTGTGCAAACGTAATGTGAAGGCTTCTCGCTCTAGACGAAAGGCAACACATCCTAGCTGGAAGTCTCCACCTCCTTTTCAAACTTTGTACACAACTTTATACACAAACGACCTGACAACTTCCAAAAAATAATAAAGAGAAATGTACTCAACATCGCTGTACATTACCTGTATGGTGATGAATGTTACAGCATTATGTTTCCTCCCATGCGTTATCTGATAGGTTTCCATCTATGCTCTGAAAAATAAATCTGTTATATATCGCCGTACGACGACAAACAACGAGAACACGCATATATAAAAATATAAGGTTATATTTTTATTCCTGACGACGAACCCGTGTGGAACAGAGAATGGAAGAGTGAGTGCGCACATAGAATGGGTCGACGGGAGTGTAGTCCTGCCTGTGGTGTCTCTCTGCTTCCACTGGCCGTTCTCTGCTGGCGAATCCGTGTGTCGAGGTCTTTTTATAGTCTTCTAGAACCGGGACATTTCCTTCCGGTTTTGCCTCGCCCACGCAACGCCCACGTAATTTCAAGAGACACCTGTTCTGTTTGCCTCCGTAGTCATTTCCGCCGCTGTCGGAAATAAGGTCAAACGAGTCCGACTCATAACCCTGCGACATCCGCTCCAGGCCCCGACAGGATGTATTTCTCAAACACCTGTCTTGTCGTTCGCCGACCCCTTCACCGACGGGAAACACCATCGATTGCATCAACCTTCCTCGGGTGGGGCCAGATTGCTATATTACACTCCTCGCCCTCCCATTTTCCAAAATGTTCACCTAAGAACATTTTAAGCGCAACACCCTCACACCCCCCCCATGCCACACAAGCCCGACAATTGTACAAAACATGTGCACGCCGAAACAAACAAAACAACAAAAAAAAATATAGGGGAGCCTACATCAGCAACCCAACAATGTTCGCGTCCATTGTGGAATTTTCATAATGTTCTCCCAGCTCGATGTTTCATTGTTCTTTTTTTTTTTTTTTTTTAAGTTTCTGTAACTTTCAATGTTCGTTTCCTTTCTCGACTCTGCCCATACGCGTAGACGCCTCGATGCACGACCATATGATCATAGGCGGTAACCGCGCCCCAGTTTCTAAACTGACATCGAGTAAATGACCTTTGACCAACACCATGCGTGTTTCCGCTCGAGTTTATTGTTACACATGTAACTTCATTTAATTTAATTTAATTTCAAACATACTATGTTTGAACACAGAAAAACTGCCATTATCTGCAGTACATATCATTCATAGCCTGACCGAGAAATGTTCAATAGAAAACGAAGAAAATTACCCTGATTCCAACGTTAATCCGCATGCAATTTACTTGTGGAGGATTAGAGGTTTCATCTACCTTAATTTAGTCTAAAAAAAAATGGACCCGTGACTCGTAATTCCTTAGTTTGTATCTTCCGCATGTTTTGCTATAAGGAAGGTGACCTAACTATTTCACTTAAACTATCGTTAATCCTCCCACTGCTTTCTTTCCCAATCCTATAGCATATCAGCCAATAAGTCTACAAGACTTTTCAGTTGTTCTTTCTTTTTGTTCCGATCAACTGTGGAATCTGCAGGTCTATCCGTGCTTTTTGCCCCAACAGACGTTTGCCTCATTTGGACATCTTCGCTGCTAGGTGATTCCCTAGAAAAACCCTGATCTACATGAGTAGATCCAGACGTTTCGCACTTTGAGCAATCATCCTCGAACGTGGATGAAACATTATTTATACCACCGATTCTATCATCACTATCAATAGTCGACACGTTTTTATTCGCCATTTTACGTCGCGTCATGATGCGACGCTCCATTAATGGAACATCAGACTCATCGTCTGATTCCACACGTTGGTGTCGATTTTTGTGCACTGGAAAGTCGGTCTGTTCCGCTCCGGATTCGTCATCCGAATCACTGGATTCTACTGGAGCAGCCAATACAATCTTTCGTAACGGCCTATCGGAAGTAGGGATTTTCCATTCATCAATGGACGCTGCCCGAAGATGCTCAGCATGCGTCTTAATGACCGAGCCGGTTAACTGATCTCTAATTCTATAAGAGACCGGGCCAGTCTTTTCAACGATCACATAATATGGCCGCCAGCGCACATCTAACTTCCCTTTCTTTTGGTGATTCTTATAGTACACCAAATCACCAACCTCAAAAGTTGTATTTTTCGTCTTACCACGCGACTTATCTATCGCGGCTCTCCTCGATTTTCTTATATTATTCCTAACTAAAGTGAAGCTACGATGCATTTCCTGTAGTGCAATTTGGTGATGCTCATCACCATAATATATGCGACGAGGCCTCAGTATATTGTCCAAGGGCAAAATAACATCCCTGTTATAGAGCAAGTAATACGGTGAAAACTTAGTGGTTTCGCTCACATGAAACCGGATAGCCGCCAAAATTTGGTTAATGTAAACATCCCACGACTGTTCGTTGTTGCCGATTTTTTTTGCTAGAACATCATGCATTGTTCTGTGAAAGCTCTCAACCTTACCGTTGCTCTGGGGGTGATAAAAAGAAGTTGTCACATAGTGTACATTTAGGTCTTCTAATGTTTTTTTCATTACCCTGTTGACATTTTCTGGCCCATTATCAGTTAAAAGCTGAAGTGGTGTCCCAAATCTGGGGAAGATTTCGTCAACTAAGAGATGCACCACTGTTTCTGCCTTCTTGTTAGGAACCGCAAATGCCTCCGGCAACCACTGTACATATCTATGAATGTAACTATGTATTTGTTACCTGAATGGGTCTTTGGGTAGGGTCCTGAGACATCTAAAGCAACCTTTGCGAAAGGAAAAGGAGGGAAGTCACATTCCTGTATGTGGGGTTGCTGCCTCTTTAGGTTTCTTGTCTGACACGGGATACATTTACTTACGAAATCATTTATTTCTCTAAGTAAACAAGGCCAGAAATACTTTTGTTTTATTGAGTGGAATGTCTTATCCACCCCCATATGGCCACTGTCATCATGGTATTGAACTAGCACCCTTTTTCTAAGGTGAGATGGTACATACAGCCTGATGAGGGGTTCATCATCAGGCTGAGACAAATAGTACACCACCTCATCCATTTCTATATATCTCTTCTGTTCTGCTTTTGTAGCCCTTCCATTTCGTAATCTAATCTTCAGGTCTAAGATGTTTTTGTCTGATTCTTGCTCCCTGATTAAGTCTATTCCTTTCAATGTGGGCCGTTCGGGTGCCTCTGATGAATTTCCGACATTTTTATGGGCTGCTAATTCTTCCGGCTCCATTAGGATGGAGTTTATAACACTAACCACGTAATTTCTATCATCTATATCTACTGGAGAAGCAATATGGTCTTCGTTCACATCAACAGCGCGTGATAAGAGATCCGCGCAAACATTATCCTTACCCTTAAGATACTGTATGCTGCAATTGTAGCCAGACATGCTCAGAGCCCAAGTCTGTATCTTCTTATTTTGTATGGGCGAGTTAAGTAAGTGCTCCAGGGGCCTATGATCAGTGTATATTGTGAATGTTGCGCCATGCAGGTAGTGATTCAGTTTTTGAAGAGCATAGTGTATGGCATAAGCCTTTTCTCTATAGTTGACCACCTCGTTTGTGTGTCACTTAATTTATGGGACAATAAATAAATTGGTTTTTCTACATCCTTCCTATTTTCCTTATCGTACACCACCTGGGATAGGCATGCGCCAATCGATTGATCGGATGCGTCAGTATATAACCTATACGCCTTATTTGGGTTGGGATAGGCTAGTGTTACCATCTCTGCGAGCTTCGTTTTTAGTGTATCGAAAGCGGTTTGGCAAGCATCGTCCCATTGGAATCGTGCATATTTCCTTGTCAAATTGACCAGCGGTTCGGCTATATCAGAGAAATTTCTAATAAAGCGGCGATAGTATGAGGTCATCCCAATAAAAGCTCTTACTTGCCTAACAGTGGTTGGAGTAGAAACTGACTTTATAGCCTTGACTTTATTGAGGTCTGGTTGTATTCCCTCTTCACTCATCTTGAATCCCAGGTATTGGGTCTCTTTCTTAAAGAACTCACACTTAGCTGGCTTCAGTTTAAGGTTGTGCTTACGTAGACTACTCAAAACTGTGTCTATATGTCTTAAATGATCTTCCACCGTATTTGAAAATATCAGAATATCATCTAAATATGCCAGAGCAAAATCTTCCTGTCCCTGTAAAACAACTGACATTAATTCCTGGAAGATGCCGGGTGCGTTTGCAAGTCCAAATGGCATAACATTAAAATGAAACAGACCCTTGTGGCAGGTGAATGCACTTTTTTCTTTGTCATCATCATGAAGCTTAACTTGCCAGTACCCTGATTTTAAATCAAGCTTCGTAAAGTACCTTGCCGAACCAAGTGATGCCAGTATATCATCGATGACAGGAAGAGGTCGAGCATATTTCTTTGTAATCTTATTAAGTGCTCTACAGTCTACACAAAATCTCTTACCACCGTCTTTCTTCTCTACTAAAACTACTGGAAAACCCCACGGGCTATTGGATCTCTCAATTACACCTGCCTGCATCATTTCGTCGATTGCTGAATCCATTGTCTTTCTTTGTTTGAGGGGTGTGCGATATGGGCGTTTTCTTATGGGCTCATGCGTTCCAGTATCGATACGCATCTCCACAGTATCGGTTCTGCCCAGGTTTTTGTCGTCACTAACGAACATGTCCCTATTTCTTTTTAGCAATTTGTTAATTTCAGGCTTGAATTCCTCCGGTACATGTACCTGTTCCAAATCTACATCAGGACTTTTATTATTTTGTTTATCGGGCATAGTAATTTCAGTAATATCACCTGCCCTTTCCAATTTAGCCAGCGGACACCTCCGTCTCAAAGTGATTGTCTGGTTAGTGTTATTCATTATCAGCAACTGAAACTTACGAGATTTTGGCATTTTTACAACTGCGTTGGCTACTGATATACCACATAAGTTGCTAACATATCCACTACTCAGCTGTTCGATTTCATATTCTTTGCCACGTCCATTTCTCAGCCTGGTTAATCCCAGACAAGCATGCAGGTGTTGAGGTCTTAATGTTACTTTTTGAGCTAACCTAACAATAGAGGAAATATGAACATCCTCCTCCAATGCCACGTATTCTTCACCAATCTTCAATGCCCCCAAATCGAAATACATTCTCACCCCGTTCTGCATCAGCCAATCTCGGCCAAGTACAACGTTTCTATTGAGATTTTTCACGACTAAAAAATCATGGGGTATGGACTTACTTCCTATCTGGACCTGTAGACGACAAAGGCCTTCAACGTATAACGGGGATCCATTCGCAGTTCGAAGTTTAATGTCCCTCTTTTGCAGTTCAAGTCCCAGTCGCAATTTTTTAAATACCCTACAGCTTATAACCGATACCTCTGCTCCCGTATCTACCAATGCCCTATAAGGTCTACGTTCTATTCTAATAAAGATGGAATTTGGCGCGCCCATATTACCAACTATGTGCGTTGGTACCGCCTTGTTCCGTCCGTTGGGCGTCGCACGAACGGACCTCTACCGTTTCCCGGGGCGCGTCTACAAAATTTCGCTATGTGGCCTTCTTTCCCACAATTCCAACACCTAACAACGCTCTCGTTCCTCTCCCGATCGCGAGTCTTGTATTCAGTTCCCCTATTACCACCTTTTCTATTGTTCTTATTTCTATTATTATTATTATTATTATTATTATTATTATTATTATTATTATTATTAGATTTAGCGGGGCTTACGGCTTCTATCGGTACCCGTCTCCGAGAGTGGCAAATTTCCATAGGCTCCTCTTCGTATTCAGAGTCGAATTTTCCATCTCAACTCAGATAACGCTTTCTGATAGGCAGCCTCTAGTGTTTGTGGCTCATCCTTCATAACTGCCATCTTTATTTCCCGATCCCTTAGACCTTTTATGAAAAATCCTAGAACTTGTTTTATCACAACTTCATTCCCCCCGTCAACCCCAACATATGCGCTCTCCGCTAGGCGTACTACTCTCTGCATGTAGTCCAGCACCCCCTCTGTTCTACCCTGCTTAATGTTCACTAATTCGACTAACCGTGCGTCGGGGTCTAAAACCAATCCGTAGTATTCCTTTAAAGAAGTTTTGAACTCCTTCCATGTGAGTTGTGGGTTATTAGAGATTAGTCTATATACATAGTGTCCAACAGCTCCCCTTGTTGTGAGAAGAGCTGCCTGATACTTGTCTTCTTCTGCCACGCGCACAACTTTAAAATACCTCTCCATATCCTCCAACCAAGCACTATAACCACCATCTTCTTTGCACGCTAATGGCTGTATATTCTTCAAAAAAGATTCTCCCCTTAAAGTGTTCGACACCGAACAAGCCACATTTCTCAATTCCAGGGTCAGACCTTGAACAAAATCGGCAAAAGTATGCTGTTCCATTTTTTTTTTTTTTAATTAGACTTATTATAAACTTATTATGAACAAGAGCAGAACACACACAACATCGAATCAAAAGTCACCTACCTTTCGTTGATGTCGTCTATGGTCGTCCGGTTGCTTTCTATTTTCGTCTTCTTTTTCTTTTTCTTCCTCTATCTGGTGGTTGTAATTCCGTAGAATTTCAAATTGTCGCCGTGGTAACCAAGTTCGCATCTATCTGTTTTGTTGTTGTTGTTGTCTTAAAACAGCAAGTCACTAGGCACCAATTTGCGTATGTTATATATCGCCGTACGACGACAAACAACGAGAACACGCATATATAAAAATAAGGTTATATTTTTATTCCTGACGACGAACCCGTGTGGAACAGAGAATGGAAGAGTGAGAGCGCACATAGAATGGGTCGACGGGAGTGTAGTCTTGCCTGTGGTGTCTCTCTGCTTCCACTGGCCGTTCTCTGCTGGCGAATCCGTGTGTCGAGGTCTTTTTATAGTCTTCTAGAACCGGGACATTTCCTTCCGGTTTTGCCTCGCGCACGCAGCGCCCACGTAATTCCAAGAGACACCTGTTCTGTTTGCCTCCGTAGTCATTTCCGCCGCTGTCGGAAATAAGGTCAAACGAGCCCGACTCATAACCCTGCGACATCCGCTCCAGGCCCCGACAGGATGTATTTCTCAAACACCTGTCTTGTCGTTCGCCGACCCCTTCACCGACGGGAAACACCATCGATTGCATCAACCTTCCTCGGGTGGGGCCAGATTGCTATATTACAAATCCACAATAACAGATGATCCCATAACTGCTTGCGTTCACTCACGTGACCACAAATAATTCCCATATTTTTTATTTTACAAAGGAATATTTTCTAATTTTAGTGAAACTCCAAAAGTAAACTTGATGATCAAATGAGAAGCTAAGTGATAGGAATCAATCTCCGATTTTGACACCACATTTGCCCAGACGCAAGAGCTTCGCAGTGAATAACGAGAAATATAATTTTATTTATTAAATACTGATTCACATAATTTCTAATCTAATCTTTTTCGTCGTAGTGACCTCAGGCCTTCTATTATATCTCTCAAATGATTCCTGGAGTTTCGAATCACGCCTTACATTGAATCCACTCGTGAAGTTTGATCTCTCTCTATGCCTGAGGTTAATCAGTTTAATGCTATTTACTTAATTTGTTCTGATGCTGATACTCATGCCTTCAGCTGATCCATATTACATAATGCCTTTACTTTGAGATGGGTCAAAATATTAACTGTACGATTAAACATTGCCTATTTGTCAGAGACAAACCGAGAATGTCAAAATCAAGTAACGATAGAATTTAAAGTCTCTGAATAGTGTAGAAACATACGGCTGAAAACCCGATGGATTATATATGTAACAGAATATGCATTCTATGAACTAAGCATGCTATTAACAGATAGGAAACAAATTCCGTTAGAAACTAAGAAAGCACCGCTGAATTCTTCATGTGGTATTTAATCTTGTTTTGAACGCTGAAGTATCACCTATCGGTTGTAGAAGAGGCTTTACGTGATAGAGATGTGTTTCTGATTAATTTGTATTAGAAATATTATTGTTTGGGGAATTTTTAAATAATGCAAATACTACGATGAAATTTGGTATTAAAAAATCAATTTCAAAAAAGAGGGGCAGTTAAAATTACCGCAGCATATAAAGAGAAAAGAGGGTGTAGAAAACTCACAGGAGACTTGCGGAAGGTTTAACGTATTAACAAGTTAATGTAAATGAACGACAGAACAAGTTCAAAGAATCATTAAGCGTCAAATGTTACTATGGTCAGCAACACGCTGGAAGTTGAATGCCTTGATAATCCACGTACTTAATGGGAACGGTACGGAAGTAGACTAGTAGAAAATAGAAAAATATCTGAATGCAACAAATTTGAAACAGAACACGAAATCGACTGGGTTATCTAAAATTTCGTTCCTTTATTTAGTAACAGATTTACTTAACAAAACCGAACGAATATTTTGGCTAACACAACACCTCCATGGTATCGTTAAAAATTCTATGAAGTCTCTTATAAAAAAAAACAAAGGTTGCAACGGCTTAAGTCCTTTCAACGTTTACATAATTTAGTTACATTCATTCCATATCTATTCCGATGGTGATACGCTGCTACTTTTTGATCCTGGGTATGACGGTAAACTGCATCCGGCACAAGGCCATTGATTGGGAGGTTGTGAGGTGCATGGAACTAACTCTTAATTGTTGTTGTTCCCAGGGCTTCTCTGACCCGGAATGGTAGCACCTGTACGGTTCCAGCTATAATAGTTAACCCCCAAACTTGGGTCAAAACACTACGAAGGTTTAAAAAATAGATCTTTATAGAAATATAGACATAAAAGTTGGCTTTGAAAGAAAGGATATACATATTTGAAGGAGAAAATTATTACCAGCAATACATCTTTTAATACAAAACGACATGAAATCTTTAGTTTTCTACAAGACAAAACTTTGTCATCAGCATCATCTGATTAAATCAATCATCTCACTATAACCGAATATTTAAAAGAAATAACATAAAACCTAACATTTGTGGCATTAAATAACCCACAGAAGTTGATACACCGTTGAATAAAACTCAGACTAAAACTCTTCTTCTTTTGCAACAGTATCCCGTTTAGATCCTTTCAGTAAAGAATACTTTGAACGCCTTTACGTCTAGGGTCAATCGTTATCTGTCTTAAATAACTTTATCATCATCGTAAGTGTTACTTTTACTTACATTCGCCTTCGATGTTTAGTGACTGTTGAACCTTTTATTGGTGAATATTTCTGAAAAAAAAGGATTTGATTTTTAGAATCCATCTTTATTCAGGGCGTTTACGATTTTGAGTCCACATTGTTTCCTTTTTCAATATTTTCTATTATATCTTGTGAATTTATTAAAGCTGATGATATAATCACTGGTTGTTATCAAAAGAAACAGCGCAACATGCAAATTATAAATTGATGAGACCAAAATAAACAAATACAAAAATGTAAATATCTGGGAAGTGATTCGATAGAGAATGGGAAATGCAACACTAATATCGGAAGACTCATTCGAACAGCCAAGAATGCATTGCAAAGCCTAAGCTAAGTGTTAGAAATTTTAATTTTTTTTTAGATACAAAGAAAAAAGTTCTAAACTTTGAGGCAATGTCAGTCGTTCAGTAGAGCAACAATTGCTGAACAATCTCGTAACGAATGAAGATCGCAATTTCAGGCGACAGTAATGCGGTTCCACTGAAAGATGCTGATAATATTATGAACCAAAAATGTGAACTCGGATGAAGTTTTAGAGAAAATAGAAACAAAAAGAAAATTTATACTTAACATCAGGAAGAGACAGAATTTCTAATGCACATAATGAGGAGAGAGGGTTTGATAAATCTAATACTCACAGGACAGAATGATTGTGTTATATATCACTGTACGACGACAAACAACGAGAACACGCATATATAAAAATATAAGGTTATATTTTTATTCCTGACGACGAACCCGTGTGGAACAGAGAATGGAAGAGTGAGAGTGCACATAGAATGGGTCGACGGGAGTGTAGTTTTGCCTGTGGTGTCTCTCTGCTTCCACTGGCCGTTCTCTGCTGGCGAATCCGTGTGTCGAGGTCTTTTTATAGTCTTCTAGAACCGGGACTTTTCCTTCCGGTTTTGCCTCGCCCACGCAACGCCCACGTAATTCCAAGAGACACCTGTTCTGTTTGCCTCCGTAGTCATTTCCGCCGCTGTCGGAAATAAGGTCAAACGAGCCCGACTCATAACCCTGCGACATCCGCTCCAGGCCCCGACAGGATGTATTTCTCAAACACCTGTCTTGTCGTTCGCCGACCCCTTCACCGACGGGAAACACCATCGATTGCATCAACCTTCCTCGGGTGGGGCCAGATTGCTATATTACACTTGCAAGAGAATCAGAGAGAAACAACACATAACCAAACTAGCGAGCAATAGTAAATGGATTGCGCAACAGGGTTTAGAAGAAATAATAAAAAACAAAATTTATTAAGATCTAGAAATGATTGTAAATTTTAGATAGCCATAGTCGCCTACATCTTGAAGTAACACGGCACATAGAATTTTCTATAGGATGCCTTCTCCATGGTTTTGAATTTAGTGTAATATTTTCTTTTATATTGCCACACAAACAAACTTCTTGGCAATATAATGCATTCATTATTACTATTTTAACTCATTTCCGCCTCTGGAACTCTATTCCATATTCTTGCTTTCCTGACGGCTACAACCTGCAGGAATTTAAATGCAATGTCAATACCCATCTTCTTCACCCTATATATCTTTTCCTTTCTCTCTGCCTTTGCCACCTGTATTCCTATCCTTTGCTTGCTTACTTTTCTGACACCCCCTATAACTGGTTCGTCTTACTTTTTACTCTCCCCCTTTCTAGTCTTTTTTCTTATGTAGCCCCCTGCGCCTCAGTGGCTTTGCCGCCTTGCTTGGGATGAAACGATTAAAATCATATGATGCAGTCAGTGGTAAGAGGTGATTTATGGTTTCTTTAGGCTAACGTTCAGGAAGGATAGAATTTTATCTCGCTTCGGAAATACCACTCTCCATTTCGGCTAAACAAACATCCGTAAGATTTAATATTTACAGAATAACATAAATGAGACTTCTTCTCCCAGTTGACCATATTCTCATTCTGTAATATTCATTGTTGCACTTGCTTTGACTATGACACATATTTACAACATTTTTACCGCGAAAGTAGAAAAAAAAGATTTACTTTATAATTTCTCTGGAATATTTTCAGAACTATTATTTCATGATATTTTTCTTTCTTTTTTGTTAATACCAATTCTCCCCAAACTTAGGCAATCAGGATTCTCCACAGACTCATTTTTAATTTTTGATTTTTCGGTGAAATGAACAATTCGACGAAGTAAAAATTTGATTTAACGCTTTTGGTGAACCCAATTTTTAGCAAATTAAATGACATTTTCCCTTCCTCATTTTCGTATTTATTTCCATTTTGTCAACTTATCTTGTTAAACCAAAACAAATATAAATATTATTTCATTGGGATGTGTGACACGATAACTAGGCATATATGTATTTTATTATAATAGATTAAAATAGAAAATAGATTAGAATAGAAAATAGTTTAAAAACATATTTAACAAAAGTGAAAAAGAAGAGGAAAAAATAAATAAATAAACGCTTTTTATTTTATGAGGAAAATTGTGGAAGAGACAACGGTATCCGATTACTGTTTTAAATCCTACCACTCTTCCGGTAAATATTTGACTCAGTGATTTAATGTGATAAAGTGATAAAGTTCAGCAGATGGGTTGTCGAGTGACTCGGCCAAAGGCTGTCCTTTACTGTATCTTGACCACACATTAAGAATTTTCCGGCGGAAGCTTTATTAAGATAAAAAAAAGATAACTGAAATTTCAGACTTACAGTCGCCAATGTTTGTCCCCGGTTGTCTAAAGTATTTCCGGATTTCCGGATTCATTTAAATAAATAGAAGTCAGTTAAGTGAGTCAGTCAGTAAAGGAGTGAAAGGAGTTCAGCCGGGTGCGAGCTGGAAGTAAGAATCTCCGTTCGTCTTGTTTCGTTCAGTTCGGATTTGTTGATCTCCATTAATTGAAGTTAGAGCTGTGTGTCACATTCGCCTGCCCCAACCGAAAAGGCTAACTCTAAACGAATAAAGCATCCTTTCAACTCATCCAAGTTGTGGAAGTTCGTTCCTTATAGTTCAATCCTGTGCCCCCAGCTGTTCGTCCGACATTTTCAACAAACTCCCGGCAAACATCACAGCGTGGAGAACGGCCGCCGGAGGAAATTGTTAGGACGGACCGTTAGGGTGTTACAAATGTCCTGGTCTCTCAAGTAGAGGTAACAAGCTAGCTTTGAACAACAGCGTCCTAATCTGTAGCTTCGCTCTTAGTTAAAAGATCTATCACTGCACAAGTAGAAAATGCACTACTACGTAAGATGGATTACTTGTGTTACTGCCATACAAGTACTTATTACGAAACGTATGACAAGTAAGAATATGTTGCGCTAGACATCTCAGGGTGACTTTTTTTGTCAGACTCACTATTTTGAAAGTCCGCATGGGTCAATCATAACTTCATCGTTTCCTCGGACTTTCAGTAGTGTGTAGAAAATTCTGCTAAACTTTCTTCGAATAACTGCCGCTTTGTTGAAACAAACCCACTTCTCTGAACAGTATAATACTCTCATATTCAGGCCAATGATAAATCATTGTCTTTCATTCTTCTTATTATAATCTTACTTATTATCACACTTAGATCATTATTAAAATTTTAACAGTATCACTCTATATTGAGTGACTCTCAAGCCTTGAAAGGACACTAGAAGAAGAA
This sequence comes from Ascarosepion bandense, assembly GCA_037127315.1. Lineage (NCBI taxonomy): Eukaryota > Metazoa > Mollusca > Cephalopoda > Sepiida > Sepiidae > Ascarosepion > Ascarosepion bandense. The sequence continues at coordinate 2,700,830 of JBBBDQ010001232.1, read as the reverse complement.
AGTGGATCTTACACTGTTATAATATATAGAAATTTAGGGCAAAATGAGTAATGATTAAGATACCCATCTTCGATGAGGAAGACAATGTGAATTTATAAATGATAAAACAATATGATATTTCCCCCAAGCTATTTCGTCAAATTGGATACATTTGGGTGATGAAGAAACTCTTCCAAATGAAGTAATGGAACGTTTGTTTACATCTCCCCACGGAGCTGCGAAAATATTAAAACACTTGACAGTTACCAAGTTATTATCGGTGTTTACGTAAAGTACTTTTTCAGTTTATTTGACAAATTGCGAGAATATTTGCTCTCAGAATTTTCATGTGACTTTGATAGCTATGAATGGAGAAGAATAAAAATTTCTAAAAGCTGTAAGCAATAAATGGTTAGAAGTAAAAGATTATATTAGCTTTAAGCTATAAATCAGGTTAAGTAAAAATCTATAAAAGTTCTAAGCTATAAATTGGGAGGTGTAAATCTTTAATAATTTAAACTATATTTTCGGCAAAGATATAAGAATAATCAAGAATCTCTACTGGCAGCAAACGGCCTGCATACGGACAGGTAACGACCTCAGTAGATACACAAAGATAGAAAAAGGCGTAAGACAAGGATGTGTCTTTTCACCGGATTTGTTCGACCTATACAGGGAGTATATTTTGAGGAGCCTAGATGACACGCCAGGATTAGTTATTGGAGGCCACAACCTGACAACATAAGGTATGCGGATGATACAGTGCTGATTACGGACACGGAAAGGATACTACAAGTCCTCATACAGAAAGTAGCAGTGGAGAGTGACAAGAAGGGACTACAAATAAACTTTAAGAAAACTGAGTGCATGGTCATCAGCAAAAGATACAACCCAAAATGCCAAATACAGGTGGGGGATAACAGAATCAAACAAGTCCAAGAATTTAAGTACCTAGGAAGTGTTCTAACAGGAGATGGAAAGTGCGACACGGAGATCCGAAGGCGAATTGGCATGGCAAAGGACGCGTTCCAGAAGATGAGCAAAATACTAACACACAGGAAGATCTCAATAGAAACGAAGAAAAGAGTGCTAGACTGCTACGTGATGTCAGTTCTTCAGTACGGCTGTGAATGCTGGACAATATCATCGAAAATGAGGAAAAAACTGGAAGCGGCCGAAATGTGGTTCTACAGAAGGATGCTACGGATATCGTGGACTGAGCATACAAGCAACGACGAAGTGTTAGAAAGAATGGCAACAAAAAGGAAATTGATGCTGAGCATCAGGAAGAGACAACTGAAGTTCCTGGGACATGCAATGAGGAAGGAGAGCCTGGAGAACCTGATACTGACTGGTCAGATAGAAGGAAGGAGAGACAGAGGAAGGCAGCGGATAACATATCTGCAGAGTCTGATCAGGTGGATGACGGAACGGGGGTTGCCAGGAGCAACAGGAGCAAACATACTAAGAACCACAAGGGATAGGGAGACGTGGAGATCCATGATCGCCTACGTCCTGAAGGGACAGGGCACATAGAAGAAGAAGAAGAGTTTCAAATTGGGAGGTGTAAAAATCTATATTAGCTCTCGGAATAAGTTGTCCCGAATAAAACGCCTTTAGAAAATAACAATAACTTAAAGCAGATAAAAGTAGATATCAAACTGTTTGTTTTAGTTAATGTTATTGAAGCATGTAAGCCGCATTTCCATTTAGGTTGTGCGTTGTGGAGCAGTGGATATCAGCTCGGAACGAGAAATCGGGGAGCCGAGTTCGAATTCCAGCTGAATTCATTACATTCACTTACGCGCAAATACCCTTGAGAAAGGTATTAATCCGTCTATTCCTTCCAGTTATGGGTTAAATAACAGGATAGATTGGGTTCTATAGTCTTGGTCGGCAACCAGTCTACCGTAGATAAGCAATGGCAACCTACTGCGGGATAATCTTCTGTCCAGTCAGTCATGTCTCTGTCGAGAGATGATCGACCAGACGTGTTTCACGTATAGCACTTAACTGACTGAAACCGCATTTCAAAGATTGACCAGAGCTTTCAGTGTAGTTTAGATTGTTTTGTTTTACGACATATCATCCTCAATAAATTATTTAATGGTGAAAATTTTTTCGTCAAAAAACAAGACCTGCTTTCAGTTTAACCTCATGTAATTCTATGTGTATGGCTGTCTAAAGGAAGTAATAGTCTACCCATATTCACATATATTTCATTTTTGTTCAGATATATTATGTAAATAATTGTATCCAACAATTTTATAACAGTTTGAATTGATTTAACGTTCTTTATCAGGCGAAATGAAAGTTGTTCTTAAACGACCATTTTTAGATCCATTTGCATTAATTCAGGTGAGTTAAAATGGTTTAATAAAGTTTAAACAAGTGTTCACTTCTCATCCTGTGCAATAAATTTAATCAGTGATGCATGTTTTACTTTCAGATTAGAGGAATATTGTAGATAATGTTGTTTGAAACTTGACCCCGGATTGGTCCAAACTCTAGACCACATAAGAAATGTTGAAATTTATTAATTAAATTAGGAGCATTAGCAGAATCCACACACCGCCTTTAAAGAGCCGATACACTGTGTGAATAAAGGGGGTGGTTTCCTCGTTTCAAACTCGAGAAAGTTTGTTCTAGATGATGATGCAAAAAAGGTCGTCTAATAGAACTCCATTCAGACGATATGGAAGTGGTGGTTACAGCAGAATATGTAACTGCGTCTAGGGAATTCGATGCGAATTTTCATGTCATTCATACGATAGTCCTACGAAATTTAAATTAGTGAAAATGTATCAGTGGATGCAAATATGGGTTTCGCAGTTGATGCTATCAGATAATTTTCAATATCGTGTTGATTATTTCGAATCATTGCTTATCCAACAAATAAATGGGCCTTTTGTGAGAAAAATTTTAATAGTGATGCTGTATTTATTTTTTACCATTAACGTTAAGCAATGTTGTCAGTTGAACAATCAATGAAATAAAACTGCCCACCAATGTGCTTCATCCATGCGAAACCAACATTCAAATGAGATAATGTTGAGTTTATGGGGGAATATTCAAGGAATACGCCATGATGACTTTTTAGACAGTAATGAAACAAACAAAACCGATCTCATACAACTTCACCATTCGAAAGCAACTTTGGATGAAAATTTTATTCTTATCCAAAAAAAATGGGGGGGAGTAATCATTCATCGGTATAATGTATCTATTCAGACTGAACTGTTGTCTAATGATCTCTTAGAGTTTTATGGTGAGAAAACTTGTTTCATTTTCCTATTCTCCCGGCTTTACTCCTTTTCATTTTTACTTGTTTGGGGGTTTGCAGAACAATTTGGATGTCTTCAGGTTGTCATCAAGGGAAGAGTTTGAACATGAGTATTCTCCATAAAATCCTATATTATTTTTATCTACGTGGCGTCTATAAATTTGTTGAAAGAAGTAATGCTTCTATATGCATTTGTATATTACTTTTTAATGTATATGATAAAATCGGACGGAATCGTCGCTCTAATGTCATAGTAAAGAATCGAAAAATATCCCAGTGATGTATCATCTCACCTGATTTATTCAGCATTTACTGCGAGTCAATATTGAATGAACTGGAAGGCATAATAACATTCATTATTAGTGAACACACTCGAACTCACTGCAGTCAAGCTCTCACCAGCGTGACGTAGCTTCCTTGTGCCTCTTCTATAAATACTTTCACGGCTTCTGCTCCGATGAACTCAGATCACTGGTGCCCCCTAGCTACGAATTTGCACGAGATACTAGATTAGCAACAACGCCTCACTCTTTTACAGTGAAACCGATAAAATGTAACCGCAATTTCTACGCCAACAGCTTCTTGACTCGCACTTCCCCACTGTGGAATTCCCTTCCACATACTTGCTTCCCAGACATCTACTATCTCCAGGAGTTTAAATGTAAGCTCAATAGACACCTCCTAACACACTAACTCGCATCCATTCTCTCAAACACTCTTCCCATCTACCCAACCCTCATCCTCGGTATCTTTACCTGTCTATCACTCTCCTTCTGACATTTCCTATATCTAACCACTCTTTCTCATCACTTTCCCCTATGTAACCCCCTGCGCACTAGTGTCCGTATATTGCCTTGGTTGGGGTGAAATGATTAAAAAAAAATACAGAATAGAAAATACAGGAATTCCTTGAAAAGAAAGGAAAGGACTATAAAGTGTAAGGAGTCAAAATAAATGCTTGTTAGCAAGAGAAACATCTTAAGATGCGTACTACGAATCGAATATCTTGAAACAATGCAGTTACATAAATGAAATATCTGGGAAGTTTTTTAACAGACGAGATAAAAAACAACACCATAATTCGAAAACAATATAGGAAAGCTGTATTTAAATATTTAAGCAAATTATCAAGAAACCGGAAAGTTTTGTTAGAACACAAGAAAAGAGTGCTGAAGTGTTATGTAATACCAGCCCTCATACATGACAATGAATTTTAGAAAATCTATTTACACATGAAGGGGAAACTTAAGCCAAACGAGATTTCATTCCATAGAGAGATCCTGGGAGATACATATACTGAAAATATGAAAAACCACGTTGTCTTATGAAAAAGAGAAACAAAATCGAAACATCAGAATCAGAAACATTGAGATGAAATAATTAGCAAATATATTCAGAAAAGACGGCTTCAAGAATGTAATTCTCTTCTCTCAGGGCATATTAACAGTAAGTAGACTGAGAAAATTAGCGAGTAACGAGCTTTCATCAATGAACATTAGTACAAGGATTGGGCGAGATAACGAAAAGATAAATCTTATTAAGTGATACAAAGATAGGTAGGTGTAGAAAACTATGGTCTTTAACTTCTTGAAGGATATTGTACAGAGATAAATACGCATAAACTTGTAACAGCATTTTATTTTGGGGGCTTTTTTTATTTTCCACATTTTTACTCGCATAAATATCGGGTGTGTTTTCAAATCCACGATTCATGTACACATTTCATCTCCATTCTTATAATAATAAACGTGATACTTTCTTCGCAACAGATTAAATAATGCACCGAGGCAGACGTTTCTCGCGCCAAGTTGAAGTGTATGGTTTATTTCTAGTTTTCCTGCTTGAGAATATTTTTAGCTGATTTGCATTCATTATGTAAACCTGAATGTGTAAGGGTTGACCAATATGCCTGTAAGTAGATTGAGGAAATAATTCAACCGAATACCTACGCCCAAATTTAGGTTTATTTTCGGTGATGTCTTCATTGTAGTAGAAATAGAAACACAGGCAAATCAGCAAATAGATTATCCTTCAGAATCAACTCAAGGAGAGTGATCATTTCTTGCCTTAATCTGCAAAAGATAATCTCAACCTAATTCCAAGTTTTATCTACTAAGCATGAAGTACAATTTTTTGGCAGATTAAGATTCAAATGATGTGCTCATGACCAGTAAGTCCAAACATTAAACCACAATCATTTGGATGAAGATATATTATTTTCTTTTAAATTTATCACGAAATTAACTTAACAACGGTGTTTTTATCTTTACTGATATCGTTACGTCCTCCTAGATAAGAAATTTAAATGAGATGGACTAACGGTCTTATCCATCAGCAGTTAATTAAAATGTGGATATTTTCCCTATGGTGGTTAAATGAGAGAATATTTATTTTGGAAGCGTTCAAATTTACAAGCCATTCCCTGCCCTATTAACAACTAATTGGAGATTCGTTTCAAGAGTAGTCAGGTTTACTTATTCATCCTTGACGGATTTACTATTGTAAATGGTAAATGGTAGTTTCATTAAATACTCGTCTGCCTGTAATTAAACGTTACCAGTCTGTAAATTAAGTGAACCTCCCTGTTGAAGGTCATAGGCTATTGTTTCAGCTAGAGTGGTATGAGATCTTCAAGGCGTACTTATTAAACGCACTTTACACCAGACGATTTTTCCGACTTCAAATCAAGACATGTAGAAAAATTATGCAGGTGCTCAGATATACAGTGATCTTAAAACAACACCCAGCCGTGGTTAAAGTGTATTATCTAGATGATAACATGAAATGCTTTTTAAACATATATCAAACTGTTTCTTTTAAAGAGTTCGATTTTATTCCTTTCAGTTCTATCTATTGTCGGTATGTGCGGGTTGCATAGCGGTTATCAGCACGTAAATGTGTGATCAGCGTGTTTAGAGTTTGACCAATACCTATGCTTTTCATTTTGAGAAATCGCTGAATCCTTCTTATCTCTAAGTCAGTCAGTTAACTGCTATACGTGATACACGCTTGGGCGATCATGTCTCGAAAGAAACATGACTGACTGGGCAGAATATCCCTCAGTAGGTTGCCATTACTTTTTGCGGTAGACTGGTTGCCAAATCTGTCCTGTTATTTACTCCCTAACTGGAGGGAAGAGACGGATTAATATTTTTCCTAAGGGTATTTACGCGTAAGTGAATGATGCAAGGAATTCAACTGGAATTAGAACTCGGCTCCCCGATTTCTCGTTCCGAGGCGACATCCACTGCACCACAATGGTATCTCTTAGTAGCTATGCATTAAATAACTAGACAATCTGAGGTATCTAGACATTATAGGGTACCAAAATATAAAAAATACAACTCTGAATTCAAAATATATCTCGGCAATAGAACTAGTGAAAGGACATGGCTACTCAATGGTTAAAACTAGAAAATTCTATGACCAGCAGATCCGAATCATCCACTGACAAAGTAGACACATCCAGATTATTAGTATGATTATGTCATTTTTTATCATATTTCGAATTCTGCTATGGTCACATTACCTACCAAGTCTGCGGGAAGACCTAAGGCAGGTCGTGGTGTGTTGTTATGGCTCCATTTCATGTTTTTTCCTATCTCCCTAACATCCCTAGCGTTACATAGACAAAGTTCTCCTTAGTGTGTGGGCTGTACTTAACAAGACAATATTTTGCATATCTCTTAAGCTGGGGTTTCCAGGGATTCTTTCAATGTTTTGTTTTGTACCATTTTTTATCATTCCAAGTGCACCTATTATTATTATTATGTCATTTTTCATCATATTTCGATTTCTGCTTTGGTCTCACTACCAACCAAGTCTGCGGGGAGACCTAAGGCAGGTCGTGGCGTGTTGTTATGGCTCCATTTCATGTTTTTCTATCTTCCCTATTATCTCCAGCATTACATAGATAAAGTTTTCCTTAGTGTGTGGGCTGTACTTAATAAGACAATTTTTTGTATATCTCTTAAGCTGGGGTTTCCAGGGATTCTTTCAATGTGTTGTTATGTTCCATTTTTTATCATTCCAAGTGCACCTACTATCACTGGCACAATTCTGGTTTTCAATTTACACATTTTTCCTATTTCAATTTCCAGGTCTTTATATTTTGACAGTTTTTCAAATTCCTTGATTCCTATGTTACAATCCGCTGGACAAGCCATATCAATTAATAGACAAGTTTTCTCCTTCTGGTTTTTAACAATAATGTCTGGCCTGTTTGCTTCAATTTTTCTGTCTGTGTAGATGGTGTAATCCCATAGAATGGTTACATCTTCTATTTCTGTAACCGGTGCTGGGTGATGTTCATACCAGTGTTTGCCTACAGCTTTTCCATAATGTTTGCATATTGCCCAATGTAAATATTGCCCAACTCTATCGTGGCGATTTTTATATTCATTTGGGGCAAGCACAGAACAGCCTGAGATTAGGTGGTCTATTGTTTCTTGGTGTTTATCACAAAACCTGCATTTTGGATCCATCTTATTATGCATAATATTTGCCTGAAAGTTTCTCGTGAAAAGACTTTGGTCTTGTGCTGCAAGAATAAAGCCTTCAGTTTCGGACTTTAATCCAGATGCACGTAACCATCGATGAGTATTAACTTTGTCAACATTAGATTTATTGGCACGTACTGGATATTGGCCATGCAGAGGTTTGTCTTGCCAGCGCTGTTTCATCTGTTCAAGAGATTTGTCTTTGGCTTTCATTTTCATATTCTTTGCCGCAATAGTCGGCTCTTGGCTTCCGTTCTGCTTTTCTACAGAATCTACTAACTGTAAATCTTGTTTGAATTTACTGCCTTCTTTTATTATTGAATATTTTTTCTTTCTTTCTTCATGTTGCCTTACTAATTGTAACATCCAATCCTTTGTTGTTTCTATGTATGTTAGTAAGCCAATAGTTGTTGTCTTGTATGACAATTCCAGCTGAATAAGACCTCTTCCACCTTCTTTACGGGGTATGTATAGACGATCTACATCAGCCTTTGGATGATGCATCTTATGCTTAGAAAGAAGCTTTCTTGTTTTAGCATCCATTCGCCTGATGTCGTTTAGAGTCCAGTTTAAGATGTTAAAGCTATATTGGACAACTGGGATTGCACGGCTATTAATGGCCATAACTCTGTTCTGTGAATTTAATTTTAATATCATTCGTAGCCTTCTATAGTACTCTTTACGCACTATTTCTTTCATTTTTTTATGGTGAATGTTTTCGCTCTCATTTACACCTAGGTATTTATAAGCTTCTTCTGGTTTCAATTCTTTTATTGTTACAGCAGGGTCAAGGCTAATTGAGGACGTTTCTTGTATTGATCCACGTAAAACTGTAGCTTTAGCACATTTATTCAAATTAAATTTCATTCCAATGTCTACGCTGAAGCATTTTACAGTTTGCAGAAGACCTTCCAGTTCATTATCATTCTTAGCATATAACTTCAAGTCATCCATGTAAAATAGATGGCTTATTTTCTTTTGTCCTATTTTATAACCACATTCTGTCTTGTTAAGTTGACTGGTTAGTGCTATTAATGATATGCAGAATAGTAAGGGAGATAAAGAATCACCTTGAAATATACCTCTTTTGATGTTTATTTCATCAGACTTATAGGTTCCATTTATATGATTGAGGTAAAGGGTTGTTTTCCATATAGACATGCACTGTTTGATGAAATTGATGATGACGGGCGATATCTTGTATATATTTAAATTATTATTATTATTATTATTATTATTATTATTATTATTATTATTAGCAAAAACAGACGTGCATGAGTATGGAAATCTTTTAAGATTTCCAAGAATGCAGTTCAGTGGAATATTCAGCTGATGCTAGTTATTATGACGTTTGTGACAGACCCTTCTGTTTTCATGCTCCAATAAATAGCTGCTCGTCCACGAATTTAAGAGCAGGTTCATCAAGTATTCTTCAAACTAAGGCTATATCTCTTCCATTTTCGTTTGTGGTGCTGATCGTAAGGATAGAGATGTTGTTTCCATTGTGTGATTGTTTCATATCACATTATTTTATGTCAAATTTTAGTTATCAGTTCACGCAATTCTTGAGAGTGTTCCTTTTCCTTTCTCGCCAACGTGAAACATTCACATTGCGAACCGTATCTTTAATAATCGTTGAATTTACACGACGACCATCGAGTGTGACGTAGTTTCATTTTAGTGGTAAACCAACTTATTACAAATGCGAATATACGAATAATTGCTAAAATATTGGCGCAAGGGGGATATAAAATATCTCGGACTCAGCGGAGATCCATATCGCGTATTTGACCAAGACAATGTGACATTTTATAAACAGTCAATTGTTTACTTTCAATGAAGGATGAAAAAGCTGCACATGATCTACATAACGTGATCGTGTGAATGGTAGAAAGAACAAGGATTAAGGGGTGAAAGCGAAAGAATGAGATTCACTGAAAACTATAAAGGATATTAAATTGTGAAGAGCCAACGTTATGAAGGGAAACGGTAGAAAGAGGAAAAAATTACTAAACGATATGAAACAAGCAAGTATACAATACATGCTTGCTTCATATAACCCATGTATACATATGTGCATCTTGGCCTGGCGTAAAAGGTAACGAAATTGTTAGATTACCATTACGAGTATGTTATTGTAAAAACAACGGAGCTGCATCTTTCATGCGTTTATTGATTTTTATTATTTCTCATATGCGTAACGTTGACTGATTTTATTCGAAACAAGGTCCTATTTTTACAGTGATGTGAGAAACTCTCTTATTTTGCCTCTCGTATCTTTGTATTTTGCCTTTCGTTTCTTGTATTCCAGTTGCTCTTGATTCCACATACAAAGTCCAGCTGAGTCAACCATATCATTACTCATCGGTAGCAATCGCTGAGCTACTTTGAGGCTCGATGCTGAACATGGTGGATATGAAAAGATATTCTAGTTCAACCCTCTGATATATCTGCCTACTCTGATTTTCTTTTGTGACATCGAATGCTGTCTTTTAGGGTGAACTCATTATATATTATAGCCACCCCTGTTGAATTTCAATTTGGCCAAATATTCTCTAATAGCAATAAATTCGATTAAGGTCTATGATATTTTTTACATGGACCCATTGCTACCATACTGTGTTGGGAAATCAGTTTTCAACGAGTGCTTGAAAATATGACATTTGTTTAATATATGAGAACATTTTTGTGGTGTAATGTAAATGAGGTTTTCATTTGACAATTGCGACTGTGCAGGACTTCGTTTTATAATCTGTACAGCAGGCTTAGTGAGTTTTGCGAAGCTATGCTTAAGATGAATAAACTATGACAGATATAAATACGATTAATGAAATAATATTTAACAGGATGACCCGAGTGAATATAATACGTGCAAGGTAAATTTGATGCGTAATAATTATTACCCTTCAAAAGTTAGTAAGTTACGATTACATTTTATATAAATAGATATTTAGATATTCTCCCTACCGCAAATTGAATTTCTGTCAGATTTCTTCATATGCACTCTACTCGACATCATGGGAAAACTACACGTGAGTTATAAACACGCCCAATAGCTATATATATATATATATATATATATATATATATATATATATATATATGTAGTCTGGTCAGTACTTACATGGGGGACCGCTTGAGAATACCAGTTGCTGTAAGCGTTTATTGACGGATGTGCGTTGTGGTGAGGTGGATGTAGGCTTGGAAGGGGAAATCGGTGAGCCGAGTTCCAATTCCAGTCGAACACTCTGCATTCACTTGCGCACTGGTACCCTTGGGAAAGGTATTAATCCATCCCTTCCCTCCAGTTATGGGTTAAATAACTGAGGTATGCTGTTCATGCGATCTGTAGCGAATTTCTGCACTAATTGTTTGTTATCAGCAGTTCTAAAAAGTGTGGATAGTGCTACATAAGCCTTCACCACTCTAAACAATTCTTTGTGTGGCAGTCTGAGTTAGACACTCATACGTCGAGATCGACGGGAGAGTCTATAATATATATATATATATATATAAATGAGATCGGCAAGGAAACAATTATTCTTCGTTAATCATTAATATTGTAGATATAAGGACGATTTACATTCCTTGTTTCCACCAGCTCAGACATTTATACGTAGGACCGGCCATGCCGTATTCACCAATTTCCTTTGTGTTTCTTTGAGCAAGTTTCAATTCTTTCTTGAGACTGGCCTTTTGAATAACAGATTCACAAGAAATGCTACCCAGACATCTACAATAATGTTCTAGGGTCAACCGATATCTATACAAGATGTCTCCATATGCATTTCTTAATTCTTTCTGCCCCCTCTTCACAACAAACTCACTCAATAATTTTTCTGTGGTAGCTTATTGATCTTACATTGAACGAATTATTAGTACGAGGGTCGTCTGATCAAGATATAATGTATGGAGACACGCAAGTAGTTACGGTAAAAGTCATGGACATTTACAAGAAAACAATAGATAACCGACCGGCATGAACCTTCCATTTGACCCTAGTATACAAGTTTGATTTAGTATATGCAAGTGCATAAGAGTTAATATGAAATATATACAGAGGGATTTTAGAGATTATATATATATATATATAAAGAATACTCATTCAAAATGTTGAAATTCGTTTTGAATTAGATCGTAACTATAATAAACAAGTTTGAAGAAGTAATAGACTATTCACAGAATGGTTTATCATAAAAAGCAAGAAAAAAATGAAAAAGAAGAAAAACATCTAAAATGAAAAGAAAGCCAAAGAAAGAAAAACAGACGAATACAGAAAACTTTTAAAGAAAATGAAAAGGAAAAAGAAAGAAAAACTGACAAAGAAAATATCAGGAAATAGAAAAGAAAAAGATGTTAAAACAATCAAAAGCAGAGACGGTAATACTTTATTCTAAATAATTCATTTATTAATATTTGAAACTGAATCCTCATTTACTTCATATAAAAACCGTTTAAACCAATATATTTATATTTAAACAAATTGTATTTAATAAATATACAATTGTGTGTATTTCTTAATGGTTTTCTCAACGTAACAGTGGATTTCTCTGATAAATTGAGTGTTGTTTCTATTTTGATTCGAAAGTAAAGAGCACGACTACAGTTACGATTCAATATAAGACATAGGAAAATTCCACTAGAAACAAAGAAGAGAGTGCTAGATTGCTATGCGATGTCAGTTCTTCAATACGGCAGTGAAATTTGGACAATATTATTAGATGAAGGAAAAACTTGAAGCAGCAGAAATGTGGTTCTACAGGAGGAGGATGCAATGATGAGCCAACGAAAATAAATTTGATAGTGAGCATCAGGAAGAAGCAACTGAAGTTCCTAGGACATGCAACGAGGAAAGAGGGCGTGGAGAACCTCATACTGATAAAAGGAAAAAGAGACATACGAAGGCAGCGAATAACATATTTGAAGATCCAGAGCGGGTGCATGATGGAACGGGGTTGCGTGGTGAAACAGGAGAAAACGTACTAAGAGCCACCAGGGATAGGGAGATGTGGAAAGCCATCATCGCTTACGTCCTGAAAGAACAGGGCACATAGAAGAAGACGAAGAAAATCTTAGCAGAAATTTTTTGAGCTAAAGTGTTTTTTTCAGGATTCTCCTAACAGAAAGTTGCATGATTGATCATAGTTTACAATATGTTTGACAGCAACAGATTTGCTTTTCCTTTGTGAGCATGCATCACTGATTACAGTACATTCCTTTTAGAAGCGATCTGAAACATGATATGTTCAATGATACTCTATGAACAGATGTTCTAATAATTCGAACATATATGTTTTATGGCGTATCATTAGACTCTAATGTGCCCGAAGAGAAAGATATTTTCAGCCTGGAACATTTTCTAAACGGAAAAAGCATTCTCTTACTACAGAGAATTTTTCGCTTTTGACAACATTTGTTAGGACCTTACACTACCGGCCATAATTCTTAGGAAACCCAGTTTTTTTTAAATAAATAATGTATTTAATAATATTTTTCGTATTTATTGCCAAATGGATAATTGTAAATGAAATTTAAATTGTTCTTTTGTTATTATTACTTTTCAAAATCTTACCAGGCAAGGAAGCAAAGATGAACTCGTCCAAATCACCCTATATTTTCTTCATTCTTTCATTGATGAAACTGCAGTATATGTAATTAGTAAATATTTATAAATTCATTTGATACACATGTTATTGTGCAGTATTAACAAAAGAACCATTCTATTTTCATTTACAATTATTCACTTGGCAATAAATACTAAGAAATAATAATAATGTATGATATACAACTTTTTTTAAAACACTGGGGTGACCTAATAATTATGGCCAGTAGTGTACATATCTACTAACATTGTCTATTACCATGGAAGTTAATGTACTTAAAGAGAAATTTAACTGTATCTTATATGTATTACATTGAATAATACATTATTTACATTTTTATTTATCAAATATATATTTCGAATAAAGTACAATTCCATTTTCATAAATTAATTTTGTCTATCATCGCGTCTATTCTGATCTTAATTTTTATCAAAACCTTGTCGATATCCACAATTCTCGATTCTGAATCAGTACTGATGACACAATTATTAACGTCTATGTGTATGATAAGCCTGAGAGGTTCGACAAGTAAAACCGGCAGCTGATCGCACAATTAACGTACCATCTCATTAAATGTTCCAGGAAATAGCCTATTCATATTAGCGCCCCCAAAATTTAACTTTTCATTTTTAATCGTCAAAGAGAAACTTTTATGCCTTCCATCATTCATTGTCGATGCGATCCCTCGGGAAAATAACGCATACCTTCTAGGTCTAAAATGTTACACTGACATGTATTTGAATTAGTACATCTAGTCTCTTGCTATGTCTACTGCTAAAAATATTTATTCACTCAGTTTATAATACGAAAATGTCTGGCAAATTTATAAGTCTGCCAATCATTCATGAATTGAATGCTTTTGTCGCAGATGTTTTGGTGTTTGTGCTCTATATCTTTAGATTATGAAGAAAGCCTAAAGGAGAATATGCAATATTATTTGTCCTATTCTGAAATCTCGGCTTTTATCATTTTTCCAAACTCTTAACGTGCCTATTCTATGTTCTCTGACAATAGTTCTGTTGAACTTTGCTATTTTGTAGCTCGAATTCATGAATCTTAGCACAGTAATAGATTGGCAGATCGTTTTCATCGATTTTCTATTAGAATTGTTAAATGTAACCATAAGTTCTGATAGTTTCTTCATTTGCACATCACATGGCCTGTGAAGCTATCTTGAATTTACTCGCATCTTTCAATTGCAATCTAGAAAAATGTAAAATTCAATATTGATATTTGCTTATTTCCTTTAATTTTATTTTTTTAAATTCTTCTCTGTAACGTTTCGTCAGTTGAATTCAGTCAAATTTCTTTTTCGGTTCTACTAGACCATTTAAAGTTGAGCGTGCAGTACACTTTTACTTATACGCATCAATATGAAACATTTATCCAATACAGAAAATATTGAAGGATAATAAAAAAAATAATAATGTTGAATACTGATTCATCACTAATGACATAAACTTAATCATAAGCATGGTAATGGAAAAATAATTAATGTTCATTATGATGGAATTCATTGGTGGTACATAACAGATAAAAAAACAATTTAGACTAAAATCATTAAATCAATCATACTCACTTTTATATAATTTAGGAACGCGAAATGCAAATCTGGATCATTTTTCTCGGTAATTTCAAGCAAACCTGATCGACGCGAGACTGAAAAAGTTAACTACTTACGCCTCTCATCTTCTTTAAATTTCTTGTTTAATCATTTTATGTTGACTGATTAGGAGCACTCAGGTTAAATCAGTTAAAAAAGAAAAGAAAAAACGGTAGTTAATTCTTGCCATGAAATGTAGACTGCTCGATAAAGATCAATGTTATTGGCTGGTCAGAATCACTCAGGTTAAAAATGCAAGAAATATAATTTAAACACAGGTAAATCATAATACCATGTAGTGTAAACAATTTCAGTAAGTAGACTACGGAATCTGCGTTAGGCCACGCACTTCTTTTACTCCTCAGTAACCTCCTTGCTTCTTAGTGTCTTTATCAACTTACATTTTCTGTTTGTTTGTTTTTTTATAATCATATCGCCACAAGCAAGGCATTTTACTGCCAGTATTTTTCAGGAGGTTACATAGAAGGAAAGCTATTAGAAAGAGTGAGATGCTATTGTGTGCGTCAGGAAGTGGGTAAGAGAAAGATGAAAATACAAAAGAGTAGAGAGGACGGAGAAAGGTGCATGAAAAAGAGGATGCAGATTAGTGAGGTAGGAGATTACTGTTGACTCTACATTGAAATTTTTGGAGATTGTAGCTGTCGGGGAAGCAAGTAAATGGAAGGGAATTCCACAAGCGAGATGTGCGAGAAAAGAAGCTGAGGGAGTAGAATTTGCGTTTACAATTTATTGGTTTCATAGTAAAAGGGTGGGACCTAATTGCTAATCTTGGGGTTTGTGTAAATTTATATATAGCGGGCACCAGTGAGATAAGTTCATTAGAGCAGAAGCCATGAAAGTATTTGTAGAAATGACAGTGAATCCACACTGCGCCCATGAGAATGTGACTGTATCTGAGTTGCCAAGTCGAGATCTATCACATTACGTATTCTCCGTTCGATTTTGTCAAGTACGCCTAGGTAGATAACAGGAGAACCCGACCAGATATGGCAGCAATATTCAATGCCCGGGAGGATTGTAGATTTATAGATGTGCAGGATTGTTTCAGGCGGAAAGAACTTTCTGGCCCTGCACAGAGAACCGACTTTTGTGGCAGCGGATTTAGCTATGGATTCTATATAGTCTTTCCACTTTAATGCTGCTGTGAGAGTTAAGCCGAGTAGAGAAGAATTATTAACAATATTTGTACCGTATGTTTCCATGCATAAGGCTACATATAGAGAAGACGAGACGCAAAATCTAGGTCCATTTTCGTGATATTAACTTATATCTGTTGTATAAGACGACTAACTGGAACCCATATAACGAAAATGTAAATGATGAAGGTTATGTAGAGCTCTTTGCATTAGACTGTGAAGACCAAAATAATTGTAAAGAACTTTAAGCTGAGACTGGTCAGTAATGTAAGTGTATAGTGATGTAAGCTTGAATGACCAGGCGTTGTAATAGAGAGTTAGGGGTGCAGTTTCTGTCGGTTTCGTTTTATTTATTTACGCGCAAATATCCTTAGGAAAAGTATGAATCAACTCTTCTCGCTTCTGTTATGGGTTAATCAGTAAAACTTGAATCACTAAACCTTATTTTTAAAAAAATATATTCTTGCAATCCAAACATATTTCCTGGAGTATTATCAAACCTTTGCAGGTTATTAATACCGTTAAAGATGAATCAATAAAACAACTAGCATAATAAGAAAAGAATGAAAAATAAAACTTTAAAAGAATGTAAAAACAAGAAATTAAAATGTTACAATGAAATAAATAATAATAAATGTTTCCAGTTGTATGGAACAGAAGTCAACTGGCAATATAAATGTATTAATGAAAGCACGACATTCAAATGTCTAATGAATTATAACAAACACATTATGCAGATTCCATCAATTTCCTTTAATTTTGTCATAGGAAAGTGCTAGATTACTATGTGATGCCAGTTCTTCAATACGGCAGTGAAAGTTGGACAATATCATCGAAAATGTGGAAATGTGGATCTACAGAAGGATGCTGCGGATAACATGGACCGAGCATGGGATCAATGATGAAATGTTGGAACGAATGGAAACGGAAAGAAAATTAACAGTGATCATCAGGAAAAAGGCAGCTGAAGTCCTTGAGAAGTGAAATGAGTAAAGAAGGCTTGGAGAACCTGATAAAGACAGGCCTGATAGAGGGAAAAATAGAAAAAGGAAGGCAGTGGATAACGTATATGAAGGGCTTGAGCAGCTGTATGACAGAACGGGGGTTGCGTGGTGTAACGTGGTGAAAGCGTACTAGGAGCCACCAGGGATAGGAAGACGTGGAAAGCTATGATCGCCTATGTCCTGAAAAGACAGGGCACATAGAAGAAGAATATCTATATACTTTCCCTGAAGATCCAGTTTGGTGAAACCTTGGTAGGTTCGTTGGCTCTCTAGGTTAGCTACTTTCTTTTTTATTTGCTCTACCAGTTTGTTGAGCGCTTTACGTGTTAGGGTACTCGTCTCGGTTTTTTTTCTTTCGACTAGTACTTTGATTGATGTTCAAGTGCTTAGTTCGTTTCTTTCTTTGTTTCCATTTTTCCCCTCCGCGTTTATACTCGGTGGGTTTTTCGTGGGTTTTCTCATCATGTTATATCATGTTTATATATATATATATATATATATATATATATATATATATATATATATATATAAACACTTAAATAATTGTATATATATGTAATGAAATTTTCTCCTCTCTTATTTCTTTTCCGTCAAGTCAATATCTTAATAAGATATATATACTGCTTTTGTAAAGATCAGATATTTGATTCATTTTTTATGTCATATGCACATCTTCAACCATTGTTTATATTCGTGCTATGTCCTTTCATGAAATATGCGATCACTCCTCTCCACACCATCTTTTCTTTTCCTAAATAAATCTGCCTCTCCACTACCATTTATCTACCGAGATTTATCAAGTACATTTACAGATGTCTCCCTGTGTTTCTCTTGCTTTTAATATGCACTTTATGTGTTGAATTATCTAATCCGCTTTTTCTCATTATGTATTTAAATACATGGGAGTGTTCTGACAGAGAATGGAAAGTGCGACACTGAAATCCGAATATGCATTGGTATGGCCAAGGAAGCATTTCAAATGCTAACCAGAGTAATGAGAGACGTTGGAAAATAAAGAAAAGAATGCTGGATTGCTATGTAATATCTGTCTGTCACAGCGAATGTTGGACGATCTCTTCAAGTATGAAGGAAAGGGTCGAGGCAACAGAAAAGAATATCATGGATCAAACACGTGAGCAATGACAAGTTATTGCATAGGATACAAACGAGCAGAAAACTTATAATTAATATCAGGAAGTGACAGCTAAGTTTCCTAGGGCACTTAATAAGGAAAGAGGAACTGGATAATCTAATACTCACAGAATGGACAGAGAGAAAAAGAAGCAGGTGAAAGCAACGCGAAATAAATTTGGTAGGATTAAGCAAATGGATGATGGAGAGGTGTTTGGGAGAGATACCAAGAGTAAAATTATTAAAACTGAGAAGAGGTAAGGACAAGTGGAAGCCCATGATCGATAAAATCCTGAAGGGATACGGCACATGAAGAAGAAAAAGAATTATATTTTGCTCAGTTTCTGAATGTCACAATTCGCCATGCTTATTTGCTCTTTGTGCAAAAATTTCCGTAAACTCAATCTACAGTAAAATGTAATTGCCTGCTTGATTATGAGTTCCCCGATACGGACTGTTCGCTGAAAAACTTGCAACCTATCTTCGTCTATTTAATAGTTAGTTATTTATGCATTATTTCTTGACCTACCTTGTCAAATAGTTCCTCTCTTTCGTCTTAGTTGATTTATCGCCTTCCTTGAGTCAAAAGAATTATATTGAGTGAAATGATAAAAATACAAAGATTAGTATTTCAAAATTTAATATGCATTTCTCTTCAAAAGTATCGATTATTTTTTCTGAAACAAGATGCAGAATAACGAGAGAATAAAAAGTAATATTCTGTAATTTTCTGATATAGTATGATTTTCTTTCTACACACATTGTGAACGTAGTACTTGCCGCAATCCAAATCATGCTGAAGGGGACTTTGCACTTTGGAGAAACTAGGTGCAATTTTGACCTGAGGGAGGACCACTTGGCCGCCGAGAGCAGATCCACTGATTGGCCCAGGTACTCCGTAAATCTTTATGCATGCAGAAAATATGATAGATAAATATAAAGCTTGCCGACATGAAAGTCAGCAAGATAGTCTCTCATACATAAACACAAAAATCTTCCACATTAGGAAAAAAGGAAATAAATAAACACACACACGTGTCTGTTAATTTACTATATCCGGAGTTCAATATATCGGAATATTCTTTTTTATGTACCGTGTCTATTCAGATCTTGGCTCTCCAAAATTTCCTCTCCGTTGCAGCTCTTAATAATAATGTTATTCTTTCTAAAATATGTTTTGACATTTATTTTATAATCATTTCAACTCAAGCGAGGCGGAAATGTTACCTATACGCAGTTGGTTTACAAGGAAAGAGAAAAATAGAAATCGGAAGAGTTATGAAAAGCAAAAATAAACGTACAATATTCAAGAGGACAGAAGATGGCGAATCACGTTTAATTTATATTTTTGATGTTCTCAGGGAAGCATGCAAACGGAAGGATGGAAAGTGCGCAAAAATAAACAGTTCAATTAGACGTACCCTAAACCTGTTTCGGCATTCACCCTGGTCAGGTTGACCCGGCTTCCTTCTATGGAGAAAGATACGTTGGGATTTGTTTAAGGGCAGGGTCCCAAGTCCTAACCTGTATAGACCTCAGGCATTTTAATTATCCCGCAAGAGGTTGACAATGCCTGCTGCGGTAGACTGGCTG
Organism: Ascarosepion bandense; assembly: GCA_037127315.1. Lineage (NCBI taxonomy): Eukaryota > Metazoa > Mollusca > Cephalopoda > Sepiida > Sepiidae > Ascarosepion > Ascarosepion bandense. The sequence goes on along the minus strand of JBBBDQ010001232.1, from coordinate 2,680,978 downwards.
CCAGCCAAGGCTATAGAACCCAATCTGTTCTGTTATTTAACACATAACTGGAGAGAAGGGACAGATTAATACCATTCCAAAGAGTGTTAGCGCGTAAGTGAATGCAGGGCGTTCAACTGGAATTCAAATTAGGCTCTTTGATTTCTCTTTCAGAGTCAATATACACTGCACATCCGTAAATATACGCTTGCAGCATCTGGCATTCACAAGCGGTCACCCATTTAAGTACTGATCAGGCTCAACTTTGCTTAAATTCGATTATCAGACGAAAACCATTGTATTCAACGTGATATGTTCGTAAACGTTCAATTAGGCATGGTTGCATTTAAATATTTCAACAGTCAAAGAATGAGACCATGATGCCAATCAAGCAGTACGTTTAAATTAATATCGTCGGGGCACCAGTGGGAAAATGCTCGTTAGAGCAGTTGCCATGAAAATATTTGTAGAAAAGAAAGAGAGAAGCTACGTTATGTTGGTGAGAGAGGGATTGTAGTCGAGATGACTCGTCAGAATCAGTTACATTACAGATCCTTTTTTGTCATGAATCTCAAATATACAGCAGGAGTACAGCATTAGATAGAGCAACAATATTCAATGCATGGACGAATGGTAGATTTCTAAATGTTGAAGATAGATTCTGACGAGAAAATTTTCCCGACACAGTGACACATGTAGGAGATACCGCTATTGTTTCGCAGTTTGTTTTTTTACAAAGGTTGCTAAGTAGCTTTTGTCCTGTGACATATGATGAATTGAGTTTCTTGTTTTTATTATTGATTTGTTTAAAGATAACAAACTAGAAAACACTTTTCGTTTTGTTAAAAAAAATATGACATCAGATTAAGTGGTACTTCAAATTAGAATTATATATACAGAAAAACTATTAAAGAAAAAGTGCATGCCTTCTTCGAATTCCTGGTTTTTATTTTTATTCAAATGACTGAAAATTGAAAAGTTGGTGTTGTTTTGTGAAAT